>WFKH01011926.1:42368635-42388150 GCA_016163765.1 Magallana hongkongensis
TACATGTGGGTTTGTGTACTCATATTAGTATTAACAACTGAAAAGAATAGAGCAGTTGTTATTTCTAGAACATGAACGGTGAAAAAAAGTGTTTTTATGGAAATTAAAAGTAATAAATAAAATCCGCCCACCCACCCCATATTTTTGGCAAATCAGGATGAGAATCTAAATATTAATTTCATATGGCCTAATGAAGATCGCATTATGGTCTATGGGGAAAAGCACATTTTTTTAAATAAAAAAGTAAATACTAGGAATATCAATAAATGCTTTGGTGGAAAGATGTATTTTATCATTATGAATACAAAAACTATTGTAAATCAATTTTATACTGTATAGATTTTTTTAGAATTGATTTTTCTAGAATAAAAGCAAAGAGGGACAACTCTTCAAGAAAAGGAAAAGGTCATTAATTAGGACACATTCCACTCTTACATATTGATACTTAAATATGAATATTATGTCCAAGTATACTGAGTATTAAGCCCATACATATCTGTTATGCATCCAGATTCATTGAATCTGGGGCTATTATGGATCAGATACCTTAAATTTCAATTCTTTTCATAAATGTTCAATGCATGTACTGACAGTGACATTGATGATTTTTAAATGTTTATAAGCTGTAATTTCTGAAATGATAGTTTAAGAATAAATATTGCATGAAGAAGGTTGCAAGAAAAAATTTAGTTATAATTTGATTATTGCCTAAAGGCGGGATGTTGTTTACCTGAATCTTTGAATTACGTGTTGTGTTAAGACTTCTGTGTAGTTGCCATTCATTAAGCATGCAGTGTGAAATGGACAAATATTGCCCAATTTTCAAGTCTTCCTCCGCCATTTCCCGCCACAGTGTGACATTTTTCTATTTTCTTCTATACTAATTGTTCTGATTACTGTTTCAGTTCCATTCACTTTCACAGTTTTAGTAGATTCAATCTAGTAAAAGAGAAGAATATCTTGAATTGTCTTTGACACAAGAAATAACTTTTTTTGAATGAGAAGTTTAAGTTACTATATGAATACAATATTGCACTGTATATATATAACTACACTGTAAACAGAAGAATATTGGTCCTCATTTACTTTTTCTTATCATTCTCAATCATTGTCAATGGCAGTGATGATTCTGTACATTGTTTAAAATAACTGAAATAGGCTGGAGGTTAAGGGGACAAAATGTAGGCTCTAGTAAACCCCAAATAGTTTTTGTCTTCAACAACTCGCGATAAGCAATGCCATTTCCAAGCGTTTTTAACACTCTTGTCTACAACTTAAACATCATGGCCTGGCAGGATAAACCGCACCATGTTGAAAATTCTCGATCACCCTGCCGTTTGTGTTTACCTAACTAGGATATAAAAGCAAATGTCTGGCTGATGCAGACAAGATCACGGACTAAACAACTTCATTTTTTTCGAAACCGACAAAAACGGAAAATGATCGAAAAAAAGAGAGATCTGAAATATCGGAAAATACTTGTAAATATCGGATTCTTTGATTCAAATTAGCAGAATTCCGCTAAATATCGGAAAAGAATCATCACTGCAATGGGTTAAACTGACAGCATATTACAATTTAAAAAAACTGTGTTAGTTTTGAAGATTATTTTATAATGGAATTTTGCAATTTCAACAAGATCAACACTAATTGCAAGTGTTTAAGGTGGAAAAAGACATGAAGAAAATTAACCCTGTATTTATTTAATTTTATCAAATATTGTGCATATTTTACACACTGAGAATGATATATTTTCAAGATACGTTTTTAGTATAATAGAAAAAATTGTACCTTTGACAGCTGTCCCTGTACGGTTGTGATTGATCTTAATGGAGATGCTAAAATCTCTTCTACTTTTTTGATAGGTGATGGAGGGAGAATAAGGTGTTCTGCTTTTTCTAATATGTCAACTGGAATGTCCATGTTAGGTTTTGCCAAAACTTTAGTTTTATGGGACATTGCCACTTTCCCGTTCTTGAGGATAAATTCTCTGATGTGAAGAGTTTTTCCCTCTTTTATCATTCTATCTTTACTTGTGTCTGTGCAGGTGGCAAGGATAGCACCAGATTTGTCAGCTAAACTGAAGTTTATCATCTCAGCTTCTTCCCCATTACTGGTTTTGAACTTTGCCACATGGCCAATTTTTATGACTTTGGCCATTAGGCTTACAGAAATTGGTGTTGGCCTACTGCTTGGTACTTCTTCTAACTCAGAAATGGTCTTCTGATCCATCCTAAAATGAAAGGATCATAAAACAAAATAATTATTTCGTATTTAAACATCCTTGCATGTTGGTAAAGCATATTTGTACACTATTAGTAAGTAAAGTATTTGCATGAGTAAGAATTTGAAATCTAGAGATGTGTTTTACAAAGCAACTTACAACCAAATCAATGAACGCTTAAAATTTACAAAGTACTTGATTTTAATTTTAATGCCAATAATATATGATTAAGGAAATCATAATAGCTGTGAATTTATGGTTTTATTTAAACTTTGTTAATAAAGATCGTGCACAATAATGGACGTATTAGCAACTTTGTAGAATAAAGTTTCTTTGTAAAATGCAGCCTAGGATTGCTTTTCTACATGTTTCCAGTGCTAAATCAAGTTTGAAATGTTCCTTTTGCTATATATTACATCAATAATCTAAAGAAGAGTACAGATTTGTTTAACTATACAAACTAAATATATCAGTGTCTCTAGCTATAAATATACCTGCAATACTTTTATTATGGGAGTCTACTTTTGTGTCTCTGTCAAAAAGAGCTTTAATTTACAGACTGGTTTCTTGTAGAACACAGTAAAGGAAAACAATCTGATGCATTTTTCTATTTTGAGTAACATGAACAATCAGATTCAACATTTTCACATAAGAATAACCTAGATGTTTTCTCAAACAACAAATTTGTAAGAACTTCACTAGCATTAATCAATGGCATCCTGAAATGCACTGTTTAAATGTACATTATAAGATAAAAAAAAAAAATTATGCTTTTGACAAGTATGTCACAATTGGCTTGTGGTCAGAAAAATATGACTCTAAAGTTGCACTAGATATAATATCATATGATAAGATATTTGTATATACATGATCTAAGCAACTGCCATAATTTGTAGTGACACTCACAATTAATTGTCTTAATTCTCTTTGTTCAAGGAGTTTACTTACTGCAGTTTGATTGGAAAAGTCAACGTTGGTATCTCCCATGACAATAATTGGGTTGTTAGCATCTAGAATGTCAAGCAAGTGACACAAAATATTGCAAAGGCATGTCTGATTTGCTTTTTGAGGTGATACATAAAGGAAGACAAGTTGTTGCATTCTTCCACAGAAAGAAAAACAAGCAAGCACTGCTTCAGTAGCAAGACCCAATGATATTCTCTGTAAGTGTTGGAAGTCTATCTTAGAATACAATACAATTCCTCTGCATGTCCTAATTCTTGCATCTTGATTATGTTCATCATCAAACCTGTAAATTCTAAAGCCTGGAATTGAATATTCATCATTTCTATCAGATTGCACAAGTCTACTCTCTGCAACAGCAACAATGTCACTATCAAGCATATTTTTCTCAGTTATCAAATCTTTAATATGCAAATGAAGAGACCTGCAATTGTGATAGACAATTTTCAAATCTTCTAGAATGTTACTTAGAATTGGAACACAAGAATGCAAAAGAGAATGTTCTCGTAGTCTAATCATTTCCTCACTGACAACACTGGATACAGCAATTTTTTTTTCGTTCAATTCTAATATGTAGACATCTTCCAGTTTCTTAATGCGACTTAAACCAACATAATGAATGTGCTCTTGTTTTCGCTTACCAAAATGCAGTACTGCATTGACCATAGTTGATCCCTGTGACTTGTGAATGGTTTTTGCACATGCTAAACGTAAGGGGAATTGCCTTCTTATGACATAAGCCCCGCGATGTTGACCAACGTTAAAATTTCTGCTTATTTCAAGAATTGTTGTCCACAATTTATCACAATGTTTGTTGTACAAATGTGCATACCTAGTACGTGCTTTTGACCCAATTTGTTGGGTTTCGAATTTAACCCAAATTATGCTACATCGATTTGAGTTTAGTACTCTGAAATCTAATTTCTTAACTAAACAAGTAGTTCCATTAGTCAGACCATCTTCAACATCAATATTTAAACAAATTTCAGCTGGTAAATCTTCAGCCATGTACAAGTTTGTAAATAACCCCATTGTTTTTGCAGGATCATCTGGTATTTTATCATTCATTTTTTTCTTAGTGTCTTCATTAACATCTCCATTTACAATGTCTATTGCTGGAATAAGACATTTATGCCCATCACATGCATTTTCAAAAGCCTGCATATTATGCAAATCCACATCAACATTTCTGGTGAACAAGTGAGGCAATGATGATATTGATGTATTATCTGCTGATGTCAACCTTTGATTTAACATTGCAATGTCACTGTCAGTATGGTTACCTTCTCGTAATCTGCTCAAAAGTTCGGCAAAACATTTGTCATCTTTTTGTCGCATGATATCTGTCAATTCAAAGATTTTGAAGAGTTCTTGCCACAGATTTGTTGCTAAGGGTCCATAACCATCTTTTAAATGTTGGAATATCCAATTATCAAACACTGGCTTCAATTGGAATAAATCACCAATAGCAATAATACTTACACCTCCAAATGGTTGCTCTGTTGCAAATATTTCCTGAAGTCTCAGATTTATATAATTGAACATTTTATTGCCAACCATTGATATTTCATCAATAAATATTACTTTCAGAGATCGAAATTTTACTCTGAATGTATCTAATTGTTGCACATCTAATGGTTTGTATTGCAAATTTTGGTTAGCAGGAATACAAAACAGTGAATGTATTGTATGACCACCGATATTGTGAGCTGCTTTCCCAGTAGGAGCACAAAGCACAGCTTTAATTTCATCAGGACACATTGATAAACACTTGGAGTAATAACGTGTTATGGCTTGATAGAGAGCTGTAGTGACAATACTTTTTCCAACACCTGCACCTCCTGTTAAAAAGCAGTAAAATGGCAAACTGTCATTTTTAACCTTGTGCAAAACATGATAGAAAAAAGTTCTTTGCTTTTCATTGAGATTTCTTACAAGACTCATGAATGCATTCTGATCCATTGAATTTACTTGATATTCACAATCACTGATTTGTTTTCTTGTGATATCAATATCTAAGCCTAAGTCATAATCATATCCCATATCTTTCGGATTAAAACAACCGTGGAAAACACCGGTACTTTGATTGCTTGATTGTTCATTTAAATCAATTTCTTCATTATGTTGAACTTCAGCTGCCACAACATAATTATCACTATTGACTTCTTTCAAATTATTTTCCAAAATCTCTGTTACACCATTGTCCATTTCATATTTCATTCTATTGACATTAATTATGTCAATTTTTTCATTGTAGTGATTCTCATAATTGTCAAATGCTCCAAGTAAATCTTCCTTCTCTTTTCTCCATGGGTAAAATAGCATTAGCTGTTCTCTGAAATAATTTTCTGGATCTTGATCTTTGTTATATCTGACATAACGAAGGTTGATTTGGTTGATTTCTCTTTTTAAGTATTGTGCCATCTGCCATAGGTATTTCTTCATGACTGATACTCATTTCTTCACTAGTGTCATTTGATGTCATGACCTCATCATCTGACTCATTTTGCTCATTTTCTGGTAGAAATTCTTGCTCTGAATGTTGTTGTTTGCATTTCTTTGGAAATACAACATTATACTGACATACAAAATCTGCTAAACAACAATTTCTTAGGACTCTTGGTCTTCTTTCATACCTTTTTAAAGCATTGTCAGACTGAATGTCAGTTGAATTTTCAGGCATGTCACACAGGACATCATAGGGTTTCAATAAAAATGTTCTCTTGTCAGGTAATGAAGTATTGATAAATGCAAAAGATCTGGTACTTAAACGCAATGGCAATTGTAAAATCAAGTAAACTGCCTCTTGTGCACAAACTTCTACATGTGAAAAGAATTTATTTCCAATGTGTCGTACTTGTTGCTGTAAATTCTTGTTACCATGTTGTGCTTCTTTGCATGATTCTTGCATTAAATTTGACATGCCCCTCTGTCCCTTTGAAATGTAGGAAACAATGTAAGATGCACATGCATAAGCATCAAGAATGAATTGAACGTCTATATTAGCCTCCCAACATCTTATCATCAGATCATTGTAAGGATTTACACGAATTTCTGCCACATTCCTTTTAAGGAATAACTTGGGAGCCGTAAGAGATGATCTAACTGCAATAATGTAAAAATCTTCTGTCAGGTTTAATTTTTCCAGAAATTCAGAAAATGACATTTCTGTTGAATTTATCTTCAAATCTGTAAGCAAAGCACAAACTCTTTCATAGACAATTGCAATATCTTGATACCCCTCTTTCTCTGATTCTGTGAGTGGTTCTAATAACGAGTTCTTGACATGGGAGGAAGAGGAAAATTGAAACGGCATATTTTCTTTCCTTTCCTTTGGCATGTTTTGGCATGTCTATGAGTCTGAATATTTATCAGGTTAGGAATTTCATCATTTTTCTGGCAAATTGAGTGCTTATCTACAAAATCTGAGATCTCTTGATTGCTATTTATTCCATATTTTGGTGCATTCTCTATCCACACAAGCATGTGAATGTGAGGAGAACCTCTCTGTTGAAACTCCACACGATAAAAGTAATCTACAATTTTTCCAAGTGGAGCCAACGATGACTTTAATACATCAGATATGAAAACTTGGACTCGGTGGTTAAAATAACGAGTGCATGTCACAGGATCAGACTTTATCAACTTGCATTTCTCCTGCCAGGTTAAATTCTCAATGTCATCATCAGTGTAATCTTTCTCATTGACCAATTTTCCTAGAATTTTCAGCAAGTCTGTCCATCTACTCTCAGCTGCTGACAAGGAACAAAACCAGGTAGGAATGCTCAGTTGTCTTATCATAGCAAACAAGTCTTTCTTTGGACTTTCCCAATAAGCAGGTGATCCTCTTAAATTTCTCAATACTCGGTAGCCTTCATTTAGTCTAACAATGTTGTCAAAATCTCCAGGGTTTAGAACATTACCAACTGTAACTTTCTTTCCTTCAGTTTGACATTTTCTCATTGCCAGTGATACCTTATCTTGGATCTGTTTAACCTGAAGTTTCTTAAGTTTGAAAAAAGATGTTTGGAACAGAACATGCAACTCGTCTGTCAACACTTCTTAACTCCCACTTACAAACAGCGCTGTAATGCACTGGAGTTTGACGATCCTTATTTTCAGGACGTGTTTGACCACAAAATATTGCAGGGAAGGATAAATACTCAGCATTTTTGTCTTGGTATAAACCAAGAGAAATCTGTCCTTCACCTGGTGCAAATGACAATGTTTTACACAACGAGCGTACATCAATGGGATGTAGCAATGTATTTGTGTTACCTGTGAGTCTATTTTCAAAATTTTGATCTTCTGTCCGTCCATCTGAACTTGCATCATCTGAATTGCATTGATTTTGAGTGACTTCAGGTGGAGATGCACCTGCAGAACCATCGTCTGTCTTGTCTCCTGTACCCAGTCCTAGCCAATCTGTCTGTTCAGTTTCAATTGACCAATCAGCATTGAGAGAAATACCTTCATTTTGAAACAGAACACTATTGTCTAGGAGCCATTGCAATGCTTTAATACATTTATTTGGTCTAATTGCTTCATGCAACACACTGTGTTTAAAACTGCGTTTTCTCTTAAATTTAACATGTATTGTTTCAGAGTCTGCTAAAGTTCTTGGAAGCACTGTGACCGTGGAATTTACATCTGATGGTACATTTACCACATTTCCTCTTAAACTCTTCTGCCCTCCACGAGGTTTTTCAACAAGTTGCATGAAGGGTATTCTGGGACTGATCAATCTTTCTTCCAATTCGGTTATGTTTAAATCTGGAGGCTTTTCTGGAAATCCCATACCATTCACAACAGCAAAAGATGGAATTTTCCCTGCCTTTAAATTTCTGTGACATGTATGACAAATCCATTCAGTATCATTGACACTTTTGAAACCAGTCAAACAAGTTGAACCTATATTTGTTTTTCTTAATTGTTCTGCCTTAAGCACACCATCTCTAAACCATGTCCGAGTACAACAAGAACATACAAACATTGGACCTTTAGATACTTTTTGGTGAAAACTCATCTTTAAGACATTTGCATCTGATTTTGTAGAATTTTTTTTCTAAGGAAAACTCTGTTATGCTTATCGAGGGCTTTGATTTCTCTAAATGTCTACTCATTTTGATCATCTGCTGAGTGTCAACAAAATGATCTGAATTCAAGTCATAATCTAAATCAACCACATTTCTTTTCCGCTTTTTTCCAAAACTAATTTAAAATGAGCACATTTCATACTGCACTTGCTGAAGAGTTTGATTTCCACATAATGACAAACAAAGGTTTCTTAAAAAAGAACACAGATCTTGTAAAGATACAAAACCAGATAACACAGCTTGTCCATTTGGCTTACATAGACCATCTAGTCCTCTACTATGAGAATCGAAGACAAAATATGTACCAGACTCATGATGAAACTTAATTGCAATAGAAGCAGAGTGAAAAATTACAATGCAAGCATTTTGCCGAGAAGCAACAAAAACCTCATTCAAGCTTGACTCTAGTGGCAAACCTAAACCATCTATTCCACCTTCTGTAGACATGCTTCCATATGTTACTTTATATTCTCTTATGGTAAAGCAATTGCCATGATACATAATAAACTGAGGCAAATCAGAAAAATGCAACAGCTCATTAGATTGACCATTTTTTTGTAATTAAGGTCTTCCGTTGGAAACATCTGTTAGACATGATTCCATAATGAAAGTGATACAGTTGGTCATGCATTGTCTACCTCTTGAATAAATTGAAAAACAAGTATCGCCCTGACAGAAATCAGCACATACAGTAATTGAAGGCCTAACTAATAAATCCCTCATTGGTATGTTTCGTTCCATATTCAGTGTTAAAATTTTAAAAAATTACTGACAACAGAAAAAAACTTGTACGCAATAAGCAAAACCAAAACTTACATATTTTATGTACTCAAAGCAGTTCAAATTACTTATTGACTGTTCTCAAGTTTTCAATTTTACATGTCATATTTCAAGGAGGTTGTTGAAAATGTTTTAAAATGTAATATTGAAATGTTTCATTTTTCTTTTTTTCTCAAATTGTTGTTTATATTTTATATATATATTTATTTATATACACAGTTAATTTCAAGTGCTAAAATTTTTAAACACAAACTCAATATTACAAGTTGTCACTTTTCAAGTTTCACATTCAGTTATTCTCATTGTTTTCAGATATATATAGCAATGTTCAATGCATATTATATTGTTATTCAAATTCTCAAATATATGACGTACACACAATCTCGTAAAAAAAGTTTTCAAATCTCAATTTTTAATCATTGAAGTATCTCAAGATTATGTCAAGTATTTTTCACTGCATCTCAAAAATTCACTCATTCTCATTTGTTATTGTCATGTAATCTCATTTCTCAAGTTTCTCATTTTGTTATTCTCATGCTTCTCATTTTTCAAACAGAGCAATGTGTCTCATAAATTCTCAAATATTTGTCACATTGAACATCTTGACAGTGGATCAACGTTCTCAAGGTTCATATACCTATCAATATTATGTCAAATAATATATCAATGTATCTCAAATTACTGGCTCTAAAATTTTCTCACCTGGCTGACTACGGATTGTACGAACAATTAAAGGAATTGTAAATTTTGTATATATGTGGTTACTATTCAGTAATACACGTTCTATACAAATTAACCTCAGAGTGAAAAAAGAACTTCAACATGAAGTTAAAAGCCTGTGAACTAATCTTGCCAATCAAATTCTAAGTTTTCTAACAGTTTTTAAATTAATACCAAACTATTATATATTTCAATGGAATAAACAAAGTACGTACTATCTAATCTACTTATACATATATAATTGCACACAACCTTCTCAAGTCTTTCTGGTTCCTCAAGTTTACTCAAATGTAAACATTAATATATCTAAATATTATATTTCGTTCTCAACTGTTATCAATAGGCCTAGACAGTTAAAATTGTTTCAATAATCAAGTATGATCGCATTTTATGTATAACGTTACTGTACACGTTCTACGTGTATATCATGAATAGCAACACTATATAAACATATTAAAGCTGTTCCTGCTATATGTGTCAACAATTCTAAAGAGTCACATATCTAATTGGTCCTAATACCAATACAATGTATACTGTTATTGCAATAAAAAAAAACTACACAGTAGGCCCTACTGCTTTACTCGCTCGCTAGAACTACTTTACACTTCATCGACGCCGTTTCTTATGAATGCGATTTTCTAATCAAATAACGACGGAAATATTCTTTGAAAACTTGCAAGGTTATCTATAAATTTACCTGAGCTGTGAAGTCAAGTGTGAATTAGTCCCGCCTTCTTTGCTTCAATCTTGATATCGTTGAGCTGTGTTTACAAAATGCCAATCCACGCTATCCTTTGTAAATGGTGTATTACTACGCGGGTAAAGCTGCATATAATGTTGCAAGTTATATTTTAAGAAAAATTTATAAGTTTGATCACGTATTTTAAGTAAAGGTTTTAATAAACGATCTGATTAACAAAATGTGAGATCCACCGTGTATTGTCAGTTCTGTTCTAGGAATTATTTTGCCTTTTTACCGACATCACAGCCCGTGAACTTATGTATGGAACCCCATTGCAACATATTGTTTACAAAACTACGTATGCTCTTTGACCTTTTAAATGCACTGACAAATATTCTTTTATTTTAAATCTTTGATGTTTAAGAAAAAAAATTATTGTGATTATTTGTGTGCTGATGCAAATAATTAGAAATATTTTGCCTTAAAGGGACTTAGACACGATTTGAGCTCAATATTTCAAAATTTTATTTTTCCAATTTTAATGTTTAGAATGGTTAATATAGGTATATATAATGCTTTGACAAAATTTGAAATTCAAATATTGAGTTATAAGCAAGATACAGAGTTTGAAATTCTTTGTTTCGTAAACAAAGCTAGAGTCTTGTTATTGTTTACATATGTGTTGTATTGGTATAAGTTTCAATCAGATGTTGCTTTTATCTGTGGATAATATTATTTATAAACATATTTAATAAGTTTACCTTGTTTGCCACGAGTCATTTTGTCAAAGAAATGGTAATTCCATACTTTACATTATTTGTAAACAAATATAAGACTCGAGCTTTGTTTACATAACATTGAATTCTTCCCTCTGTATCTCTCCTATAACTTGACATCTAACATTCAAATTTTGGTCAATCATTCAAAATGCGCAAGTAAACCATTTTATACACAAAAAATAGAAAATAAAACTTTGATATAAAATCGTGTCCAAGTCCCTTTAACACCGATACTACAGCCGAGTACTTCTCTGAATTCTATTATTAGACATCGAGTCATCAGATTATTTTAGATGATTATAGGTGGCACTTATTCTAAAGTGGCATCCCCGAAAAGCAATGCCAATAAGCGCTTTGCGTACTGCGTACGCTTAGCGCTTAAAAAGGGTCAGGCTGCAACGCTCAAAGAATGAAAACAATAATCAGTTCAATTGTCAGTACTGAAGAAAATTGCTTTGTTCCAGGGAGATATATAGGTGGAAATACTCGTCTTGTTTATGATTTAATGCAATATACCGAGAATAATGACATTCCTGGATTACTTTTAATGATTGATTTTGAAAAGTCTTTTGACTCTGTCTCATGGAAATTTATTGATAAAACACTTCAATTCTTTAATTTTGGTCCATCTCTCAGAAAATGGATATCAGTTTTTCATCAAAACATCTCCTCTTCTGTATCACAAGAGGTCACTTATCCAACTTTTTTTTAATTAGGGCGTGGTCGTCGTCAAGGTGATCAAATCTCAACATATATCTTTTTACTATGTGCTGAAGTACTAGCTATTAAATTAAAAAATAATAAAGGTATAAATGGTATTAACATAGATAATTCAGAATTTTTGTTATCACAGTATGCGGATGACACCCTTATTATATTAGATGGCAGTGAGAGGTCACTCAGAGGAGTTATTAGAGAGTTAAATAACTGTTATCAAATTTCTGGTCTTAATATAAACATATCAAAAACTCAACTTGTCTGGATTGGTAGTAAAAAATACTCCTCTAATAGAATATGTGAGGAAATGAACTTTCAATGGACAAGTGCCTTTAAACTTTTAGGAATATATTTTGATGTGGACTTAACAAACATACCAAAACTCAATAATGACAAGAAATTAGTAAAAATCAAGCATATCATTAATCAATTGAGTAAACGACGACTTACTCCACAAGGCAAAATTACTCTTATAAAATCTTTGCTTATTGCACAGTTAAATCATCTCTTTATTTCTCTACTCTCTCCATCAAATATTTTTTTATGAAAAACCTGAATGAAACTCTTTTTAATTTTTTATGGCATTCTAAAGTAGATAAACTTAAAAGAAAGCAATTAGTACAAGACTATGTTAATGGATGATATTAACAATTACAACCTGGGATTAAAATCATCTTGGATAAAAAGAATTTTTTATTCCCAAGAAACAAAATGGAAAGTGTTGCTAGGCAAAACTGTTTCTATAGAAAAAATATTAAAAACTGGATCAGACTATATTAATGTTGTTAAAAAGGAAATAAAAAATCCATTCTGGAAAGATACTCTTACTGTCTTTCAAATAATTTAAGAAAAATTAGAAGTTCAATCATGGGATGAATTTATTACTCAACCTATTTGGAAAAATCCTAAAAATAAAAATTGAAAATAAGACATTTTTTTTTACACAAACTGGTTCGACAAGAACATAGTATACATAGCAGATCTGCTTGATGAAAATGGAAAATTTTATTTCTTAGAAGATTTACAAAAAAAAAAAAAATTAAGATAAAAACAAATTTTCTGAATTACGCCTCACTCAAAAATTCAATTAAAGCAAGTCTCTCAAGCTTTAAAATTCAAATGGGAACAAATAACCCTTAACCATTTCTTCGTCATGATATTAAAACATTTTGTAACAACAAAAAAAGGAACAAAACATATTTACAATATTCTTACTACAGAAAAAATTACTCCTCTTGAAAAAAATAAAAAAAGTGTTGCATATTTAATTTTTAAATAGAATGATACAAGAAGTGTTGCTCAGGTGAGCGATGTGGCCCATGGACCTCTTTTTTTCATGTAGCACTGACAATAAAAGTCAGGAACGCGCTTGCAAATCACAATGCAAACAGATTTTTTTTTAATGTTACCTTGTATCATAACTAAAATTAGACTTGAAACTTGATAACTTTACGGTGTATTTATAATATGAGTATTACTGTCTTTCAATTTGAACATGCTACTTGTTTCCCACTTGTATTAAAATATCATAATAGTAAAAGCAAATTATGTATATTGATACAACAAATAAGTGATTGAAAGTTACATCAGTACAGTTCGATTCTATAACAGTAACTTAACACTAACATGTTTGTTTAAATAATATGCTCAATATTTCATTCGTTCAGTCTCCAAAGTTAAACCTCGCATCATTTCAGGACTCCGATAAAGTGAACTGCAGAAGTGACTTATATGTGTAAACAGTTTGCGTTTTTGTTCTTTTTTAATCTCACTTGACATGAAAGATAAGTGCGCTTTTCTAATAAAGTGTTGGACGTCGTCCGTCCGTCTCATTGTTCTCCTGTCTGACTGCTTGAAACATTTTAACATTTTCCACCTTTTTTTCTAGAACCATTTTAACCAACCTTGATACAAGACATCACTGGTTAAAACTGTTTAAATGAATGGCAACGCTTTATTTCAAAGGGATGTGATTTAGAATTATTGGAGATTTTATACATGTACACTCTGTACACTCTGTAGCATATTATTACTTCAAATTCTCTTCTTAAAAACCATTAGTTGCATGTTGCATGATACACAATACAAATATCCTAAGTTTATATCAAAGTACTTTTAAAATAATGATCCTCAAAAGTAGGATTGGGAATATATCATTTTTTTACATACGAATATATATAATACATGTAACAACTTTTAAACTCTTCTTCTCGATATTTTTTGGCTGTAATTTTTGAAAGTTTTCCAGTAAAAGCATCCTTTATAGTTAGTGAAGAGTTATTTCGATAAAATAATGATTCCCGTTGGGAAACGCTTGGACCATGAGTGACTGAGCCTATTTTATATCCAGTGCAACATAAGGATGTATGCATTTGTAAAATGTGTATGCATGTATATGTCTTCTGTGACACAATTTTTCAATGAGAGAAATAATTTTCTTGGTAGGAACACATTTCTATTGCTCATATACATGTACATGTATGTAAATATAAGCACAGGGGCTTGGGAACAGGACCCCCCCCCCCCCTCCCCCCCCCCCCCCCCCCCACGCACACACAACATGTTCCATAACAAATACCTAATCAAAGTACTGAAGTACTGAAAGCCGGGCTCTTTTGAATAGTCATTATGCATATTCTGTTGTAAAGACTCTCTCTCTCTCTCTCTCTCTCTCTCTCTCTCTCTCTCTCTCTCTCTCATGCTTTTAATGTCGACAAAGCGTCTAAGAGCGACTAAATTTTGTAAGCGGGAATTTACAAAAATGTGTCTGTTTAGTAGAAAAAAAATCAACAGTGCATTGAATTTTGAAACAAGCGTATAAAATCAGTCCCCCATTCCTTCGATGTGCAGCCGAATACCAATGCTTTGTGAAGTAGTTCATGGAAATTCATGCGCATTGTATATGTGCCCAAAATTCATAGTCTTGTTTTAAAAACACTTAATTAATAAGAAAAAAACCCATTAATCGCTAAACTTATTCGCAAACAAAAAAAAAACCCCAATAGATTTGACAAAACATGACTCTCTTTGTAACTATTTGGTATAGCGGAAGCATTAACTTTGACGCTGTTCGGTTTTTTGTTTACTTTTAAAGTTGTGACATTATAGTAACATTGGCGATATGCCTGCCTACAGCCAGGACTCTGCTTTCAGCAAAGCCCGGCTAAAAATTGATTGAAAATAAACGATTCATTTTAAACAACCGTTACCTGCATATAAAAAGATATATTTGGTATTTACCTCTTTTTTCCCTTTTCATGTGGAATCTTGCCACAATTAATTTTGGAATGAAATATATAATTTTAGTGAAAAACTTGAAGAAAACAAGAGTGGCTGAATATCGAAAAAGGTGTAAAACAAGGTAGATTTAAGTTTGTTCAAATCACGTTTAGTTTGGAGCCAGAATGGGGGGAGGGCGATCAAAGGAATATATATGACAATGTTTTTAAAGTTCTTTTTAATATTTGACCAAAATATCTGTTACTTGTTCGGAAGCATCCTCAGATAATGTAGATTTGTTTTTTATGAAATCAAGATCCCCGGAGGTAGGGTGGGTCCACATGATGGTGTCGGATTTTTACATAGGAATTTATAGTGAACAATCTTTAAAAATCTTCCTCTCAAAATCTGAAATATCAAAGGGAGCTTTTCTTAAGAATATGTGGAGAAAAACTTGGAAATCTTTAAAAACAAGAATCTCTACTAGATATTTTGTATCTGATACTCTTTAACGGTCTGAAGCTTTACTGATCAGTCATGGCTATTGTTGCTCTGGTGAGCAATGTTGCATCTGGGCCTCTTGTTTTCAAATATCGAGGTGTTTTTACTTATTTCAAACGCATCCGGGTTCACTTTGCATATTCCTAAACATGAGTGTATTCGCATTTTTTTCTGCAGTTACAATAGGAAGTTGTAAATAATCACTCATCGTGCATCCGTTTGATCCACTTTAGATTATAAGCAAATGTTTATTCAGAAATGGTGCACACTCCAACTGATACTTAAAGAATAAGTGTAATGTAGAATTAAGAAACCACAAGAGTATATACATTCTCTTTTGATGTCGCGCTTCAATAAGTAATTGGGATGAGTACACTTACTTAAAACATCAAATGTATTTATATAATTTCATGGTTTACTTTTCAGACTAAGGTTTTCGTTTACACTGATGACGAAATACAATTGAGCATTAGGCTACATTTACGTTTTTTTAAAAAAAGGTTAAAAACTAACTTTCTTAAAAAATCCAAAAATGTACACATTGACAAGCTCATTTTCTCCAACACCTAACACTATCTTTGATAATTTGAAAGATATTGAAAGAAGTATGCAATTGTTTATCGTTAATGAAATTTAAATTTCTTGCAACACACGTTTAAAAATGTTTCAGTTCGAACTACGATACATAAAATCAAAATTTTTCAAAATGAGGTTACTTATTTACCTGTGCATCGGTAATATTAAATTGTACGCGGCTTGAACATATTTCTGTAAGCAAACAGTTAAACGATTAGAGTTTTATTATTATTAGATTTATGAATTATATTGACTTAAGGAGGTTGGCTCCTGAAATATTAGTAATGTCAATCATCCGAAAACCACTTAGATATAAAGATTGGGACCTAAAATGTTCATTTATTTTATTTGTGACCCATGTCACATGCCATTTTCTTGAAATATAGGGCCTCAAACAGAAATGATAATTTTCCTGAAATTTTTTGCTAAAATTTGACATAGAAATTGATAATTTGAAGAAATCAAACAAATATTTATAGTTTGAACAATTATATAATTATGATTTTAATACAGTTTGAAGTTGAACACAGGTAGTGACTATAAAAGTAAAATCTAAGTCAAAGTTTAAAAATTCTTGCTTTACTGGTGGCTTCAAAGGCCAGTACACAATGAACACAACAAGATGTTACAAAATTTTGTAGTAATCAAATTATAACGCAAATAAAAAAAATTATAGTAATGTCATCTTTCCAAAACTTTGCATACAAATAGACATACATTTAATGTCTCATTTAAAAGTAAAATAAGTAGGGGTCACATTCCAAAAATTTGAGATATAGCATGAAATAAGCTAATTTTAGGCCAAAATTGGAGTTAATTTTTTCTTAACTTCTATGAAATATAAGCTAAATATGCCAAAATATATCGATAGAAATATCAAAATAATGTTTAAATATGTTTTTCAGAATATCATGAATATATCGTAATACACAAACTATCTAGAAGTTTGGTCTGCGCTGAAAATTAGGAAGCTAAAGTAACAGTACTCTAAAACTAGTGAGTTATGAAAATTGTTCATTTCCTTCTTGAAAACCTTCCGCCACAAAATATAGTCCCATACTAAACTCTGTAAAAATGTAAGTTTTTAAAAACAATTTTATTCAATATAGTTTATTTAGCATTGTAAAATATAAATATACTACTAGATTAATATGTGATGCAGAATTTTCAGACTAGAGGTGACCCAAAATGGCTACCCAAAACCTAAGGAGCGAACCTCTTTAAGAGCAGATAAAGAACTCATAAGCATTTATGGAACTATTGTTTAATCGAAGAATTGTATGAAATTCTATTTTCGTATCATTTATATAATCAATTACCAAGTGAGTTTATCGGAAATTTGAAGATCCGTTCGGCGATAAATGTAAATATGATACGGGGATTAATAATTACTTCACGCATCATTACAATTTCGCATTTATAATCAAACCATTTGAAAATGTTGTTAAAAAATAAATCCCTACGTGTTTATGGTTAGCTGACATTTCTTAGTTTATTATTTGGCAGAGATATAAGTCTCTATTGAATTATGTGAAACGTGGAATGTACACAAAGAATTCTCTTGTTTATATAACTATCTAATTATATGTTGCATTGTTCGTCTATGGAATTCTTTTATTTTTATACTATTAAGTACTGTAAATAAAGCAATAAAAATGCATTTAATTACTAAATTATACGTTGTATTGTGTAATCTAAAACTTTAACCGAAATTGCAAGCTTAAGCTATGCACAAATAGACAAAAAAGTAACGCGCGTTAATTGGATTTTTTCTCACCTTTTAAGACATTACACTAAAAATCATTCTTAAATATTTTACTTTGTATAACAAAATAAAATTGATGTTGTAAATGCATTGTGATATTAATATTCGTTTGCGAAATCACTCCGAAATTTATACTCGAATATAATTGGCGATAGGATGCAGGATAGGATAGGATATACTATAATTTAAGTCATTTATTTTTATCATGAATGGTACATCCTGTATTCTATCCTATCATTGTCAACTTTCAGGATGGCAGCACTGTAATATTCCTAAACTTCGTGTACATGAAATGTGAACGTCTTACTTGATATACATGCCAAGTACTCCTTAAAGTTTTAACAGTCCACTTAATTATGGTTCAGGTCCACGGGTGGGGGTTTTACGAAAAAAAACAAAAAACCAATCCAGGGACAGTTAACAATATTACGACCTTACGTATACTTATATTTTTATATTGTCTTTAATAACATATATTAAGGTAACTTGGTTTATTGTAGATAATATTTTACATTTCACCAGAATAGATCATATGGTAATCAAATCCCGTCTTCGTTTTTATGCACCATTTCTAAAAGAAATTAGTTGTTAAGAAAATGTTAGCGGCCATCACCGTTAGGTATAAATACATGTACAATTTTGGTTTTGGTAGCTCCCTAGCACCCACTCTCTAAATCCTTTTAATTGATTTTTGGATCTAAACTCTTATTTTTGAATAAAAAACATGCCAAATCTAAAACCAGCATTTGAAAATAGAAAAATGTTTTTCCGTGAACAAACATTTTACCATTATTGCTTATAGACCAGGTAGCACAAAACGTTTTCATAACATTTTATTCTGGTTGTAAGGTTGATTTCAAAAACCGTTCTAATAAAAACCTTTTAGAACGTTTTAAAAACATTTTGTTTTTGTTGTAAGGATGTGAAAAGAAAACATTATCAATAAAACATTTTTAATACATATTCAGCCTGCATAGACTTCAAAATAAGCATTTTAAGAAAAATTCTATATTAATCGATCAAATTTACCTGAATTATGGTTACTGTCGATTATCTATCCTCAAGTTGACCTACTTATTTCAAATGTATTTATGCTCCTGGTAACTTGATATGTCAGCTCAATCGTACCTCATTTAATGAGGAAAATTACGAAATGAGCCGAAATTTTTCGATTGATATCTACATTGTGTTTAGAAGGGAAACCCGCTATATATTGATGAAAAAAAATATTTTTAATTTTTTAGGTCACCTGAGTCACTTAGGTGACCTATTGCTATTGGTCGTCGTCCGTCGTCGTTCGTCTAAACGTCGTGCGTAAGCCATTCTTCATTTTAAATTCTTCTTGAAAACTACATAACCAATTGTTACAATTTTTTGTTTGAAGCATCTCTATGACAAGTGGAATCGAATTTTAATTGTTAAAATCATTAATTTCTACCCCCTGGGCCTCATGGGCGGGGCCAAATATGCATAAAAGAACCATTTAAAAAAAA
>WFKH01011926.1:42415802-42470510 GCA_016163765.1 Magallana hongkongensis
TTACCTCTAAAGTTCACCTCAGTACACTCTCAATCAAAAAAAAAAAAAATCGAGTGACGTCACAAAGGTTTGCATATTGATCCGATAGATTTTTCGGCGTCAGTAAATTTGGGCCCACAATTCATAGTACCAATGGTTTCCAAGTCCTCACGTTCTCGCGAGAATCAAAGTAAAACTTTTGAGAAGCATATAAGATGTGTAATTTTAAGAACATCATGCTTTTTAAGTAAATAAAACAGTATACTTCGCTTACTTTTATTTTTCAGGGGAGTTTTAAAGAGTCAGACGACACATAAACGTGAACTTTGACGTCACAATAAGGGGAATTTACTATAACTGAAGTTATTGTAAATCTGCTGAAATTACCAAAAGCCTCTCAAAATCTTGCAAAGCTAAAGAATGAGGACATTTCTTCAGATATAGGAAAAAGTTGTAACTTGCACTCATTTGGATGAATGCTCACATTTATTTTATTCACTATAATTACGGTAATTTCCAGGAACGTACAAGTAGCATCGGGTGTTTTTAAAAGGAGGTGGGGGGGGGGGATGACAACCTCATCCAAAAAATCTTTACAAGCAAAAAGAAAAAAAGATAATTCTGAAAATTCTAATCCTTCAGCTCTTTAGCAGTTCAATGGTTTCTTGTTTTTCACTTCCATTTATTACATGCTCCCAATCCCAATTGTGGGGGGGGGGGGGGGGGGGGGGGGGGGCCCTCCTTGTTCCTTTAATGTGATAAGCAAATATAAGCGTAAATTAAAAAAAATTAAAACTTAATAAGAAAAAATGCCGACTGCAGAAAAGGGGATGAACTGACGTTACAATTACTTTAAAAGAGGAGATAGAGTGCAATGAACATTTATATTAAAATCTTTATTATTCAACAACATTGTATCTGAGATTAAACTATTGTTCTACTTATAAATAAATAAATAACAAATCTTATAACATATGAACTCTTATAAACTATGGATAATGGAAATTTACTGAAAAATAGGTATGTTTTATGTTATTTTGCAATCAAATTTATTTACGTTGTTAATTTCATTTTTATTGATTTATCATAATTCATTGTTTGATCACATGCTGCGCTCGCCCCAACGGTCGCACCGTAAAACATATTAGGAAGAGCATGACAGGATACATAACGCTTTGATGAGTTACTTAGAGTCCAAAACAAGTGAAAATACCTACTACAACAAGTAAATATGCGACTGATAATTGTTTGTCTGGATATCCCAAGTGGAGGCGAATGATTTGCGTTTGTAAAACAACACATATCAAATATTAACATTGCTCAAACCAGCAAAGTAAATATTGAAGCACATATTTGCCAGCAAGACCTTGTGCCTATATTTGAATTGCATCGTTTGATAGTTCATTCAGTATCTTTATGTCAATGTTTACTTGTATATTATTGATACATTTCATTTTCATTGAAATTATTTCATGCGTATGTACCTGTACATGTTGATTTAACAAGATTTAGCATACGTTGATCACCATGCTGAAGTAAAGAGATCTGACTTATTTAAAACTTTATTTTCATGTATCAATAAAAAAAACAGTTCATTTTTATGCATTTTTTTATTTTTAGTATTTATTTGGCTCTAAAATAATAATGTTAAAATGTTAGGGAGACAACGGTGTAATTTTCGGTGTTGTGTTATTAATCACAACATCTATTTCAGCAATGTCCATGATATATAACAAATGCTCTGCCATTTTGTGTACTACTAAATTATTGACAAAAGCATATGAGTAACTTTTTATCTTATTTAAGTCCTTACGAATCAAACGCTGCTAACTTTGATAATTTTATCAAAATAGAACGATGCCAGAACCGATTTCTATTAAAACATGTTATAATATTCAAAAAGAGACCAAATAAATGAATTTTGTTAAAGAATTTTAGAATATTTCTATAAAATACAATTTTTAACAAGGATCGTAGTTAATCAAATTATAGACAGGCAATAACTAATATCAAACTCAAAATGTAAATAATAGAATCATCATATTCTTTCTGGGTATAGAATAAGACTCATGTTTTACAAGTGTTTGAAAGTGATTATAATTTTCATTTCAATAGAGGTTTTCTTTGTCTTAAAACAATAATATATTTCTCTATTTTTCTGATTACATATAATAATTTAATTACGTCTATGTGATATATGGTATGCTTAGGAAGATAATATGATGTTTAGTTTTTATAATAAAAAAAAAATGTTGACAAAAACTAAAATATACAGTTTGTCATAAATAATCACATTGATTACATGCGCACGATTAAATAAGACCCTAATTTTAACTAGCAGCTGCAGGAAAAAATATGTCCCAGCTGTCATGCAATTACTTTGTATCTGGTGTTTCAGGTGACACTATTATTGTCAGTAAGTCGTCAATCATGTTTTAGTGTTGCCAACTATTTATTTTATTGTAAAATGTGGGGGGATTTAAATTTTAAAAAGACGGTGAGATCATCTGATTCGTGTTCTATAAAACAGGAAAAATGATTATAATCCACCTTCGTTTATGTTATTTTCAAATGTTGTTGAAAAATGCTGATTGTGTTGTAAATTCTTCAACTAAAATACAGTGTGGAAATGTGGATAGTATTAATCGTTTCTTATATGTGTAAATACATTAACCAGTATGGTTGCATTCATTTGGTAGTCTTGATATGTTTTTTAATGCTTATTTATCTAACGTTTACAACTGAACCTCTAACTTAATCTATATCTGTCATCTTGTATCATTCAATCATTTTCCTTCATAGTGGACTTCATTTTCAATGGTAAGTGCTATACACACTGACACGATGATTAAACAACACATACTGATTAAAATACTTGACTTGATTTAGATACGCGTAAAATTCGAAAATTTCCCATTAAATAAAAACTAAACACACTAACAAGAGAAATATCACAAAATTGTTAACACAAACTGAACAATTTGCGTTACTCAATCGATATATGTAACAAATAAGGAAAGGTTTTACTTCTCTGCGAAGGAAAAGGAAGTACAATATATCTCATAATTACAATTACCTTCCTGTTAATTTGTTGCTCATAATGTATTTTGTCGATTATCAATTTATATAGCACACTATAGCAGGAAGTATTTACAATGAAATAAAACGAACTTTAAATGCTTAATATATTTAATAATACCAAGCGACATATAAGATACTATGTTTTAAGAGGTTCCGTTTCCTTGGAGATTTATTTTTTTGTGAATAATTATCAACAATAACAAAATTGAATGCTCAATATATGGGTTTTATGATTCAATAGAAAGGCAAAATGGCTTATATCATGATTTTTTATGATTGGTAACATCGTATTGCAATTTTGCCTAAATGCTTCGGATTAAGAACATGTTAATGACTGCGTATCAATGCATGAAATATATGACAAACAAACAGTGCAATTACACATGTACTATTGAAAACATGTTTAAAAATTGAAATACTGAAATAATGAACAAAATACAGAGTACATTAGTATCATTGATCTTAAAGTTAAAGAAAGGGACATGACTTAAATTACAAATTTCCTGTTATTTGCTGATGACCTCAAAGTGAAATATATAAGTTGCATGAACCGATCGTATGTAACAATGCAATAAATAATATCAAATAAAAGTACTACAGTTAAAAAGTTAATGTTGGTATTTGAACTCGATTTTCATTTGTACTTTAAAGTCAGCATTTGTTTACAGAAAATATACTAGTGTACACAATTTTAAAACAACAGGATTTCTTTAAAGCTGGTAAAAAATTTGTTAAATGTAATATTTATTAAACCAAAGTTAACACAATGCTAGAGAAAATAAAATAAAACTTTCCTAAATGTCAATGCGAGCGATGCTCATATTTGGACAGCTCTTCAAGCTTTCCAGAACAGCTAGTATTCATCAAAATATTTTTTTCAAACCTAAGGAAATCACGTCTCATAAGCTGTTGTTTTTCTTTTTTCAAATCCATCATATCAAGCTAAGAACAACTTTTCTTCGTTTGATTTAAAAAAAAAAAAGTTTTTAATTTCATGGTCAAATTTCTTGATTTTAAGTTTTATTAAATCTGATGACAAGTAATAATAAGGAACGACCGTGGATCTAAACGGTTTCCTTGTACTAAAAACTTCCTTGTTAGTTTCTATTTTTAGAACTTTTGAATTTTGAAGCATGAGTATTTTCATACAACTGTTTAGTGATATGTTTCATTCAACAAAATTTGTTTGAAAAGGTACATAGATGAACAATTTACTATGTTATTTCTGTACTTGCACACTATATATCACTTTATTGTCCTAACCGCGTCGTTTTGTCTGCTAACAGTCTCCAGAGCTTATGGTAAGCCAATCTTTTTATATAATTAAGTATTTTAAGCACCTATGTATATTTATGGTTTCTAGAACTAATCGAAACGAAGTTTTGCCAATTAAGAGATTGTTAATGTACAAATGCGTCAAATTAGAATTAAAATGTAATATATGCTTCAATTTGTTTTTCTTTTGTTATAGCAAAGTACATTTGATAACTTGTATTTGTGTTTTTGTAGAGTTTTAAAGAATACTATTTTTAAGAGTTATCATTTTAATTTATGCACCTCAAATGTATATAATTTAATGACAGGTTTCAAATCTAATATAATCAAAACGATTCATACATGTACTAAGGAATCTAAAGATATCTATATGAACATTCTTTGCAAACCACTTGATATATTTGTACATACGATAAGAGGAAAATACAATTGATGATAAATAAACCAAACATGTGACGTTTAATATATTTTTTTTTAATTTTCACAGTAAATATTGCGCTTAACAAACAAGCGTATCAGCAGAATCTATTTCTCGCAGGGAACGACAAATATGACGCCAGTAATGCAGTAGATGGACGGAAATCAGATCTGACAAGGGATGGAGGTCAATGCACACTTTCAGCAGCAAAACAAACCGCCACCTGGTGGGTGAATTTGACCGCGATTCATAGTATCCATCATATAACGATCTACTTTATGACAAACAACATGCCATGGGGTAAATATTCCTTACTTCCAGTGTCTAGCATTACTGATTATAGCCTATTTATCAACCTTGTTTAAAATATACAGTTTAAATACCTTTACCTATCAATTTTATATTATACGAAGTAACGATGCTAAACATAATCATATTCCTGTATTTCATTAAATCAAGTTATTTGAAAAGAAAAGTGACACTAAAACATATTTTTTTTTAGAATTTTGAGTCGGGTTATTACTTTATGGGTGGAGAAATGAGAAAACATTTGTTTTATATTTCGATAGCCTTGAAAATTCTACTACTTTTATCATGTAGTCACAAATAAATATCTAATATACAGTTTGCTTCAAACTAACCTTATTTGCCAAACTTTTTACCATACATCTTTTAAAGTCTATCTTTGTAATGGTAGCATTTCAAAAAGGCTGCGTGGAGCAAATAAAAATGATGTACAGGTGAACGATGGGGCACATATTGCTTTACCTTTTATTTATAGTAACATGAAATGTAATGATTGCTAAGCGGTCTCTGACATTCTTCTCAATAAATAGTTTCTTCAATGGTAAAACGCTGAAAAGAAACAACCACCGAAAAATTTAAAACGTGAATAAAATTAATATATGGATTGTCAAACAAATCAAATTCAAAAAAAGAAGCTACAGTTTCTTCGTGTTTAATAAAAAAGGCACCAATAGCTGTGAGTTCAAATAAATATAAGTAGTTATACTGGGTGTCCCAGAATATATAATACCATTTAAAATTCGTAGAAATTTAACATCAGTTGGCCAAAACTTATAAATTGTGGCTCGAAAAAAATATATAATCATTTAATTTCTTTGTGTAGACTTGAATTATATTGCAAATGCTTTTCGCAACTTTATTCATATTTCTAAATTATCATGTAGGCTCTTCCAGTGCCCCAACACCGTCGTTTCTTGGATTCTCTGTGTATGTCTCCAATACAACTGAAAGGTTGGAAGGGACGCTGTGTTTCAAGGACACCAACTTTACACTAGATACAATACCTGCTGTGTTCACCACCATATGTCTTGTACATGGGCAATATGTCATATACTACAACGAACGACTGCGAAGCCTTACCTATCCCGAAGAATACTCTCCGTATGCTGAAAACAGTCTATGTGAAGTTGAAGTATATGGTGAGTATTTATCTATTAATTATCATAATTGTATTTTGTATCATGTATTTTCTATGTCATTATTAGTGCATACATCCTCAGGCATTTTCTTATTCGTTCACTAACATTCAAAACATTTGCCGATCAATAGAATATTTTTTGTATGTGAATATTTCAAGGTTCTTCAATGAAGAGAGCGAAATGTCAGCACAAGTTGGGTTGATTACGCATAAGTTTCGTCATTTAATGATTGAGTCATAAGATCTCGGTACTGAATTATCTTAGCTTAGTCCTCCTTATTTGTTAATGTAAACTTTGAAAATCGGGATTTAAATAGTTTTAGAAATGTGCGTAAAGAAGAAATTAAATAAGGGTAATAGCTTTAATGGTATATTTATAAAAGACTGGTGTCAGAGCGTTCTAAAAAGCAAACATAATCAATACTTAAGGGGATTGCTGACATTGTCCGACTATCGCCATCTCAGTACAGCCGTTCAGCACTTTACATTTGTCCAAACGGCAATAACTTAAAAAGTAAATGTTTCAAAAAAAAAAAATGTACAGTCAGTTCAGGCATATTTTTTACAACATACACCATAGCATAGCATAGCATTGAAATCTCATGGCATAGCATGGAATCTCATACCATACCATTTGGAATCTCATACCATAGCATACAATCTCAAAGATTCTCATTCATCATGTCATACCATAGCATACAATAGTATGACATACAACATGATTTTAACTTGGTTTAAAATGCTTTTATTAGAAGAATGAATGTTCACATTGCAGATTAGTGGTTAACTTGGATTCTTATCATTTTACTTTGAAATGTTTAAAAACCTGTGTATGGATGCGTTTTTTGTTCAAATATCATAGCATACCATAGCATAGCATACCATATCATTAAGCACTTCGTTTCTTTCAATTTCGCATAGCATATCATACAAATCCCATAGCACTGCATTAAAATCCTATAGCATATCACTTAAGTCGCGTACCATAGCATAGCATAAAATTGTAAAAGATATGCATGAAATGACCTTATCTGCTCTTAATTGACCGCAATAAAGTAAACCGTCCGATCATCAACTCATTTGAGAAAGAGGCATAAATATGTATTATGAAGAAGTGGTTAATGTTGATCTTTAGAATTTCATCTAAAACAATTTTCTTTGTGTTGATAGTCGTTACTGATATCATTGAACAATTCATATCAGCTGAAAGCTATATCATTAAAAGAAGGATATGTATTCCATCAACGTTGTTAGTGAGATGTTAAACTGCATTAGTTTCTATACAATGGTATGGTACATGTATTATTACTGAGCTATTCATGTTGTCTTTTCACAGGCTGTGCAGTTGGTGGATATTATGGAGTTAACTGTTCCATTCCCTGTCCAGATGTAAACTGTCAGTACTGTCACATAGAGATGGGCACCTGTCAGGGATGTAAATCTGGGTACCAAGGTCACCGATGTAAATTGGGTACATTGTTATTTAACTGCAATTAATTTACATTTCCTCCCTTCTTCCCTTCTTCGCTTCTTTCCTTCATTTAAAAGTATTTTCAGAACAAGACCCGTTCATAATATTTTTATAAGAAAATACAATGCTGGAAAATATACTGACACTCTTTTAAATCATTTTGACACATCAGCCAATCCCTTACCTGGAATTTCGTCAGTTCCATTCATTTATTAGATTTAATGTTAGAAATTGATAATTACTAACCCTTTTATGCACTTCATCAAGCCTTGGTCTGGAGTCCCCATAGCTCTCTCCAGTGTCTACAGTATTACTGTATTAACTTTATTCAGATAAAAAACCCCAAAAACTACACACACAAATAGTAGTTCTCTTTTTTACTGGGAACATCGTGGAGTTCGCCACGCGCAGCCACCAGAGATACTCAGATATTGTGAGTCCTTGTCTTTAATCACCAGAATATATTATTTTATACATAAGTGATTGTTGGCTTATTTATTGACCGCGGAAATCACTTCATTGGCGTCGCGGGTAGGATTTCTGGCGATCAGTTTTGACCAGCACGGTGCCTAGGTGACACCGCGCGGTTCGGCCATGTCGACATTTTGTTAAATTTATTTTTTAAAGGTTAATTTTTTCATGTAAAGTTTTATTGTATGTTTTTACTAATGTAAATTATCGATTTTGTGTGTATTCAACTGTTTTGTAGTGGGTAATTAGGTAGATTTACTGTTGTTGAAACACGTGATTTTTGACGGGGGACAAAATGGCGGAAGGGCATGGGTCATTTGGTCTGGGCAGGGGTGAAACTCGAGGGACGAGTGGCATGGGTGTCCCGGGGGGCAAGGGAGCTAAGCCAGCTGGCTTAGCTGTGGCCCAAGGGAGGGACATGGGTGCTATGGAGGGCCCAGTACCTGACAGATTCGACCAGCTCTTTGGGTTTGTCACGCTTTTTAGGCCCCCAGTGTACAGCACTCCCCACGTCCGGGTAGTGGATGAGACTAGTACTGTGGTAGGGGAGGTAGACATGTCCCTTACCCAGGGGGCGGGTGGTGATGAGGTCACGGAAAAAAGGGGTGTGTTAGTAACAGTAGGGCCTGGCCAATCACGGGCCACTGGATCTGCCAGGGGGGACCAAGGAGTGTCTGAGTTGCAGGCACGAGTTGAACTTATGGAGTGCCAGCTAGCCCAGATTACACAACTGTTGGTGGGGATATCAGGGTCCTTAGGGGGAGCTCGCTTTCAGGGATCAAGCCCCAGGGATAATGCACATGACAATCTGCCTCCTGAGGCAGGGGTGAGCTTGCAGTCCGGGGGTCAAGGGACTGTAGACACTGGGCATCCTCTAGAGGATGCTAGTGTCCCCAGCGTTGCAAACACTGCGAGCACTGCTCGGGTGACACCAAGTAGCATGGGGGAGGGTAGTCCTCATGGGGGTGGTTCTCCTGGGCAGGGGCAGGTTGAGGGGCAGTGGTCAGGTGTCAAGACAAGCGGGTATGGTGAACACCAAAGGAGTGTAGTGTCGGACCTGGAGGTTGCTGGAGGCGGTAAGGAAAGTCCTACCTCAGACAGCCAAGTCGGGGCCCATGCCCGTCAAAGTTAGGGGGCAGTACCCTGGGTGGAATCATTGTATGGTGGGGGAGTCCCAGATACGCCTGTAATTGAAAGTCTGCCATCTCACGGGGGGGGGGGGGGGTAATCATTATAGTTCGGAGCCCTCTGGAACCCATGGCCACTCGCACTCATCCCTGGGACAGGGGTACAGTAGAGGTCAACCCGAGAGTCAGGTGGGGTACAATGTCACCTTCAGTACTCCGGCACCTATAAGTGCCACAGTTGATAGCCATGCTAGGTCAGATTACCCATCAGTTAAGGAGAACGTGTCAATGGGGACCCCGAGGAGACCGGTTTGAAATGTCTCAGCCTCCAGCAGTAGTTGGGGGCGGTCAGGGCGGAACATCCAGCTGAGGCCAAGAGTCTTAGGTACAATGGTAGTCTAGAGTGGGGGCTGTTTTACGCCAAATTGAGAACTTTGGCAAGGTACTATGGGTGGACAGATGACGATAGCTTGTTGGCCCTAAGTGTATCAGTTGAAGGCCCTGCATTAAAATATTTTCATATTCTCTCCTCGCGGGGGGACGAAATGAGCTTTGGGGAACTCGCTTCGCGCTTTGAACAGCGGTTTGGGAAGGGCACACTTCAAGCTGCGTCTCAAGTAGAGTTTAACGCCATGACCCAGGGGTTCGAGGAAAGTTTAGAGCAATGGGGGGACCGGGTTATGGAGGTCGCGCAGCGTGCTTTAGGGGCGAGGGTCCCGGGACAACTGCTTCAAGAGCAGGCAGTCTTACGGTTCGCGATGGGCTGCCAGGATCCGCGAGCCGGACGGAAACCAATTGATAATCCTCCGATCACTGTTGACGAAGCTGTGCGGAGGGTCAAGACATACCAATTAAGCCTACAAGCTCTTGCGCCACGGCGCAGGGGAGTACATTCCGTGTCGCGAGACAGTCAGTTGTCTGGTGGGGAGCAGTTGAGATCTCCCTCACCGGCACCGCGTAGCGAGTCCTATGGTTCAATAAGGCGTGACGTTCCACCAAGACAAGAGTCCGTCACACACTCAAGCTTGGCCACTAACAGGGGGAAAACAGTACCCGTGGGGGCTCGGAAAGGGGGGGGGGGTTCTCCATCTAGTCCTCGCAGCCGTGGGCGGGGGTCCGGGTTGTGCTATGCATGCAATCAACAGGGGCATTTTCGGAGGGAGTGCCCAAATCGACCACGGTCTGAATCATCACATCGTTAGGGCCCGCGTACTAGTAAACGGGCTGATGGCAGACAGGTGCATTTCTCAGATACTCCCACAGTAGGGGCGGCCACTCGAGTTGTGCCATCGGTTAGGTCGGGGGGCCTTGGCTATGGGGAAAGTGCGTGGCGCATACCGATCAAGGTCAATGGTGTCCTGGTGAGCGCGGTGGTCGATACTGCAGCTGAGATCACAATTATAGCACAGCGGGTTTATGGTAAGATGTCTCCGCGTCCTGAAATCTCCACTAGTATCGATGTAAACCTCGCCGGGGGCGGGGCAACCATGACGGTGGGTTCTCTAGGGAATGCTCTTATAGAAATAGAGGGGACCCAGTTCAGACAGTTAAGTTGTTGCCCCACTTCAAGATGAAATGCTCCTGGGCATTGATTTTATGCAGGAGCATGGGGTACACTTGCACTGCAGCACAGGGGAGTTCCGCGTCGGGGCTAGTCTGACAATACAGCCCATGTTTAAGGCAAACTCTCTCTCCGTGCAAGCTGTCTCGGTACGTCGCGTGCGTCTACCTCCATTGTCAGTGGGGGTGATTGATTGCGAGATAACCAATGAGATCTCTGACTTTATTCTTGAGCCTATAGATGAATTTCCGGTAGGGGTAATTCCTTCAAGGTCATTTAACAAGTCCGGAACGAGGGGGAAGTTGTGCCTCATGAACCTCACGCAGAGGTCGCACATTTTTCGGCAGGGTCAGCCTTTGGCAACCGCGACGCCGGCGACCGAAGCAGGAATTCCGAAGGCGTCTGTAAGACAGGTCGGAACGGAGGGTTCTTCTGAAGTACCCGCACACATCAAGGGATACTCGAGGACATCCGGGTCAATGCTCCGCCTGACGTGCGCGATGGAAGGTGCGGCTTATAACACAATATTCAGATGTATTTGCCGTTAGCGACTTAGACCTGGGCGAGTTCACAGCTATCGAGCATCACATTAAAACTGGAGAAGCACGGCCTATTAAGCAACGCATGTGCAGCACTCCAGCGGTCTTCCAAGGAGAGGAAGAGGGCCATAGACCGTATGCTGGCTGCGGGAGTAATACAACCGTCCACGTCAGACTGGGCCGCCGCCCCCGTGTTGATAAGGAAGAAAGACGGTTCTGTGCGGTGGTGCGTCGACTATCGGGCGCTTAATAAGGTGACTGTTAACGACACCTACCCGCTTCCACTCATCGAGGAGTGCCTCGACACGCTAGCGGGTAGCCTCTGGTTTTCAAAACTAGATGCCACCGCTGCGTATTGGCAGATTAAGGTCAACCCCGAGGATCGGAGAAAGACGGCTTTCATAACTAAGTATGGGCTTTTCGAGTTCCAAGAATGGGGTTTGGTCTCTGCAATGCTCCGGCTACGTTTTCCCGGGCTATCAATCTTGTTCTTCACCGGTTAAATTGGAAGATAGCTCTGGCCTTCCTGGACGACGTTCTCATTCTTGGGGAGTCAACGCAAGCTCATCTGGCCAACTTGCGGCAAGTATTCGAGAGATTTTGTCAATATAGCCTTAAGTTCAAGCCTAGGAAATGCGAGTTCTTTCGGGAAAAAGTTGAGTTTCTGGGCCCCTCGGTGAGCTCGGAGTGTGTTGAAATGGGTGATCAATATATTGAAGCAGTTCGAGACTGGCCGAGGCCCGTTAATACAAAGGCGGTCGAAAGATTCTTAGGCTTCGCGAACTATCACCGGAACTTTATCCCTCACTTTTCAGAAGTTGCAGCCCCGCTGTATGCCATAACGGGCTAGGCTGCCTTCCGGTGGGACCGTGAACATGAATAAGCCTTTCGAGACCTAATATCGTGACTTGCTAGCCCCCCAGTATTGACCATTCCAACTCAGGAGGGGCACTTCATTCTAGACACTGACGCCTCAGACTTCGCCATTGGCGGGGAATGTCAAGTGCAGGATGGGTGCGAGCGAACCATCGGGTATGCAACTTCCGTGCTATCTGCAGAACAGCGTCGGTACTGCACTACTCGTAAGGAGTTGCTCGCGGTCGTTAGGTTTACCCGTCAGTTCCGACATTACCTCCTTGGCCGGAAGTTTACCGTGCGCACAGACCATCACAGTTAGACATTGTTATTTAATTTTCGTCACCCAGAGGGGCAAATAGCGCGGTGGCTGGATGAACTCAGTCAGTATGACATGATATTGATAAGTCCCTGTCTTTAATCACCAGAATATATTATTTTATACATAAGTGATTGTTGGCTTATTTATTGACCGCGGAAATCACTTCAAAATCAAAACATTTAAGATATGCACTTTAAAAAAATAGTTTTAATAAATCTTCGGTTACGTATCTAAAAAGATAAGGCTGAATATTTTATAAATATGAAACATAATAGATACACAATGACTTCTTCATTCAACAAAAGGTACACTTTACATTTAGCGGAAATATTAAAGATGACACCTATATTTATGCATTTTATCAGTGATTCAATATTTTGATCTCTAGCATGTCCTTACGGGTTCTTCGGACGGAGTTGTGCCGACAAATGTGACGAGAAATGCAATGGCTGTAACACTGAAAATGGTCTGTGCAATTATGGATGTAAATCAGGCTGGACGGGTGATAACTGTATTGACGGTAGGAAAGTTGTCTTTTGAGAACTTTAATGCGTTTTCATTATTATTTTTTTTTTATTTTTGTCGAACTTGTATCTGTCGTCTATTGAAAACTGCAAGAAGCCAATGGCTTGTGTCTCAGTTATTTAATAATTAATTTGTGTCAGGATACATTTTTTGAATGTTTATGCCAGTGGTATTGAATAACCGACTTGAATTATTTGATTACCTGTAATCGTTATAAACGGTTTATGCATCAGACAAACAATGATTTTAAACAAAGTAGGATCGGCTGTTTAATTATATTAAACCGTTGGCTAACAAATAAACCAAGTTTTGATATTAAGACGAAATATGTTTAAAATCCATCTACAGTGTTCTTGGGATAATATATTCTTTTAAAATAGCATGTGACAGAGGGTTGTATGGTGTTGACTGCAAAGAAACATGTGGACACTGCCATGAAATTAACCACTGTTCTCACATTGATGGAAAATGTCTAACTGGATGTAATGAAAGTTATCGGGGAGAACTGTGTAAAACGCGCAGGGGTACGGTTTTGGTATTTTGATATTAACAAAAATACTGCTTCATGTTGCTGTTGTTGATATCTTGCTATTTAAGTCAAACATTTGGATGACAAAAAATAGTTTTCTTTTTTTGATCCCCACTTTCGAAAAAGAAATTATGCATAATAATATGATGTCATAGTCAGGTATTTAAGTTTAATTCACAAAAACATAGAAACTGACTCTGGTTTATGCAACTATTCGAAAGTGATTTTAATTCAAACAATTTTAATTTAATTAATTATTTTTTTTTATAAATTTGTTCAATCTGATATCTTAAAGGAAATAATATTAAGTCAACTTTCTGCTCTGATTTTCAGCTTATGAAGAAACATCCTTCATATCACTAAACATTCCAATGGTTGGAGTAAGCATTACAGCTGTTGTTGTTATATTTGTGGTTATTGTTGGAACATTTCTTTACAAAAGGTGACGTGAACTCAGTTTGTTATAAAAAGCAAGATGTTTAAGTGAAACTTTTATGTTTTTTGATACGCTATCCGCTCTGTATAGTTTATATATTATACTTTTTATCAGATGCAGAATAAGAAGAGGACAAATGGAACAAAGAAAAGTCATCATTTGTGAAATTGGTGACGCAACAGATTTATTGAACTACTGTTAGTGTTCGATGAACTTATTTGGTTTCTAAATATTTTTTTTTTTTACTGATGGATTAAATTAATCTAGCATAAGTAATGTTTACCATTTTGAATTTAATATTTTTAGCTGCCTATAACACAGAACAAGGTGATTTATGCATTTATCAGAATGTTGAAGAAAAGAAAACCAACGGGGTACAAGTTTGTAGTAACACTTCAACTCAAGATGTTAGAAAATCAAAATTTGATATAGACATCATTGATTTTAATGAAAACATTCGAAAGAAAATAAGGTGTGGAGATCTTTGTTCGAAAGGCAAAACAAATACGGGTGTTTATATTAACAACTTCGAAAAGATAATTGGTGAAAACTCGAAAAATGAAGACGATGGTTTTAAACAAGAATATGAGGTATGTTTTTACGCAAAAGTTAATAATTATTAATAATTTCTACAATTACGGGTTATGAATTTACTCATTTCCAGTTTCAGTTTGATGTATTCACAAAATAAGCTTACACTGTGCAACGGCAAAAATAAAGCTTCAAATTCCAGACTTAGCTAATAAACCAGACCAATTTACTATAAACAAATTAAATGCATGACACCTTATCTTCTTCACGTAAATCAATATAATATAATCTTGAACGGTTTTTAGCTCACCTGAACCGAAGGTTCAAGTGAGCTTTTCTGATCACCCGTTGTCCGTCGTCCGCCTGTCCGTCCGTCCGTCTGTAAACTTCTCACATTTTTGACTTCTTCTTTAAAACCACTGGGCTAAATTTAACCAAACTTAGTACAAGGCATCCTTATGGAAAGGGGATTATAAATTGCTAAAATAAAGGGTCGATCCTTTTTTAAAAGGGAGATAATTGCGAAACAGTGAGTATAGGGTGCGTGTCTTTAAAAACCTCCTTCTTAATTACCTCTGTACCAGAAAGAAATGCCAATATTTACACAAAAGCTTGTATATATAGTGAAGATACTAAACTGCGAAAAATCGGGACCCCTGGACCAAAAGTGGGGCCCCAGACGGGGTTCAAAGTTTAACATAGAAATACATAAGACAAATGTTTAAAAATCTTCTTCTCAAGAACCACTTCACCAGAAATGCCAATATTTACACAAAAGCTTGTATATATAGTGAAGATACTAAATTAAAAAATCGTGACCCCCAGGCCAAAACTGGGGCCCCAGGCGGGGTTCAAAGTTTAACATAGAAATATACAGAAAAAATGTTAAAAAATCTTCTTCTCAAGAACCACTGCACTAGAAATGCCAATATTTACACAAAAGCTTTTATATATAGTGAAGATACTAAATTGCAAAAATCGTGACCCCCGGACCAAAAGTGGGGCCCCAGGCGTGGTTCAAAGTTTAACATAAAAATACATTGGAAAAATGTTTTAAAATCTTCTTCTCAAAACCCACTACATCACAAATGCCAATATTTACAATAAAAGCTTGTATATATAGTGAACATTAAAAATTATAAGAATCGTGACCCCCGGACCAAAACTAGGGTCCCAGGCGGGGTTCAAAGTTTAACATAGAAATACGTAAAAAAAAAAATGTTTAAAAATCCTCTTCTCAAGAACCACTCAACCAGAAATGCCAATATTTACACAAAAGCTTGTATATATAGTGAAGATTATAAATTTTAAGAATCGTGACCCCCGGACCAAACCTAGGGCCCCAGGCGTGGTTCAAAGTTTAACATAGAAATACGTAAAAAAAAATGTTTAAAAATCTTCTTCTCAAGAACCACTGCACCAGAAATGCCAATATTTACACACAAGTTTGTATTTATAGTGAATATTATAAATTGTAAGAATCGTGACCTCCGGACCAAAAGTGGGGCCCCAGGCGGGGTTCAAAGTTTAACATAGAAATAAGGAAAAAAAAATTGTAAAAATTTTCTTCTCAAGAACCACTTCACCAGAAATGCCAATATTTACACAAAAGCTTGTATATATAGTGAAAATTATAAATTGTAAGACTCGTGACCCCCGGACCAAAAGTGGGGCCCCAGGCGGGGTTCAAAGTTTAACATATATAGGAAAATGTTTCAAAATCTACTTCTCAAGAACTACAATGCAACAGTTTGGAATATTACTATGCATACATCCTTGGCTATTGTAGATTCTTAATTGTTATTATCGTGACCCCAGGACTAATACTGGGGCACCAAGAGGAGTTCAAAGTTTAACATAGAAATATATAGGAAACATGTTTAAAAATCTTCTTCTCGAGAACTACAATGTTACAGCTTGTGAGATTACTATGACCGCGCTTGATTTAGCTTAACTTGGTGTGCACCAGTGTACACCGGTGTTACCATTTTGTATTGTATATCAAGTGCACTTAAATGGTGTATTGTACATGGTGCAGGAAAGTTAAGAATAAATATGGCGGAAAAGTATGCAGTTTTAACAGAGAATATGATGTTCCGAGGCTTAGAAATATATATGGAAAATGTTTAAAAATTTTCTTCTCGAGAATTACAATGCTACAGTTTGTGAGATTACTCTGCAAGCATCCTCAAATAGTGTAGATTCTAAATTGTTAAAGCCAACCATAAACCCCGGACCAATACTGGGGCCCCAGAAAGGGTTTCAAAGTTTAAAATAGAAATAGCATATGATACCAAATTGAATATTACAAGGAACTTTTATTCATGTGAGAACTACTGGGCCAATTTCAACCAAACTTGGCACAAAGCACCCTAAGGCAAAGGGGATTTAAAGTTGTGAAAACTAAGGACCACGCCCCCTTTTAGAATTATTGAAAATTTTTGAGAAATTTTCAAAAATCTTCTTCTCCAGGACCATTTAGCCAGGAAAGCTGAAACGTGTGTGGAATCATCCTCAGGTAGTGTAGATTCAAAGTTGTGAAAATCATGACCCCCGGGGGTAGGGTGAGGCCACAATGTGGGGCCAAAATTTTACATAGGAATATATAGAGTAAATCTTTAAAAATCTTCTTCTCAGAAACGCATCAGCCAGTAAATCTGAAACTTGTGTGAAAGCATTCTCAGGTAGTGAAGATTCAAAGTTGTGAAAATCATGATCATCGGGGGTAGGGTGGGGCCACAATGGGGGGTCCAAATTTTTATATAGGAATATATAGAGCATATCTTTAAAAATCTTCTTCTTAAAAACTATTAAGTATTTAAATATTGTCGCATTAATAATTAATTTTTAGTATTGCTACCCTTACCAGTCCGGTGTCATCTCGAATTTAAAATAGTTGATAACGACTGGAAGTGGGCGTCTTGTAGTCTTTCTTTATTTTCCCACATCTGCTTTGGTTGTTTACGTTGCGGCCATTTTTGCTTATTCTTGGAATTACCCATAGTTCCGTATTCTATTTTCATAACAAAGTAACTTTTGGCGGAGAAATTTGATTTGCTTGTTTATATCGATTATTAAATACTTGTAAATTGTTATTTTTGTGCTTGATAATTAACTTTAAATTGTTTTACTTATTTACTGTACTGTAATATTTTCACGTTAATTGATACGAGACTGAGATTCTTCTACGGGATGGGGATTAATTATGATTGGATAATCTTTTTAACGGGATGAGATTAACGTATCTTATTGGTTATAATTTATCGTCTGCTTTTGGCACTCTGTAAATACCCGGACGCTGAGAAACGGGTGCTCTCTCTTTTTTGTTGTGTGCTAAGGAAGCACACGGGATATTTGGCAGCAGATTTAAGGTGTGTACTGTTTCAGTATCTAAGTGACTGAAGCCTTTAAGTTTCATTTTGGTCGGGGGATTTTAGGTATAGGATATATTTACTGGATATAAGTACCAGTTCATTTTGTGTCGGTAATTGTACCGATTTTGCCATCGTCCCAAGGGTTGAGACTTGTCTGATTTTTTCTTTTGAACGACGTTGTTATTTGTGTCATGTTATTTATGGTTGAATAAATTATAAAACTTTACATCGTTTTGTTCTCAACACAAGGCAAGCGTTCCGAGCGTTACAATAAAATCATCCTGTTAAAAAAAGGGACTAATAATGATAAACATAAGAATATTCAGGGGTGAAAAAGGATTTTTATTTATACAGGATCTACATGTATTATACTACATTGTCCAGATAGTTTGTATTATGACTCCATTAAGCTGATTGTTCCTCGGGTGAGCGATGTGGCCCATGGGCCTCTTGTTTTCTTTGACTCGCTTGTACAGAAAGATCAGGATCTAGTAAATAAATAGAGCCTACATATTAATATAATTTGGAATATGATTTTTTCGCAATGTTGCTTCGCAATAGCTTGCTTGAATATGATGTTTCAGAGCTTATTTCTTAGATAAACACCGTGAAAAATTCGTTTTTTAAACTGTCATTTTCAATGAAATATGAAGGACACTAGCTATAAATTTTGATGTTTTCAGCGTTATTAATGAATGAAATATATTTCTCTAAAAAAGGCATATCACATGTTCTTTATCTATTCCTTTAAATGATTTTAAAATGAGCATATGATTACTTTTTGTAGGATTTCAAATGAAATGTTAAGGAAATGTTTTATTTTCAATGTAATATCTTTATAGTCATAAACTACGGGAAAACAGATATATCAAATCTATTATAACTTCACAATAGATCTAGGACTAATAAACAAGATACTCTGAAATCATTTACTAGATCATTGAGTCAATTATGATCATTTTTGTTCTTGTATACATAATTTTCACAGGACTTTACTTTAGCTTATCAATATATTTGCACGTAAACTTCAAATACATTAGACGAAATTGCGGATAATAATGCTTTAATAGTTTTAATAAAGTTTATACTTTTGTTAAATTGGTACATATATGCAATAAAAATTATCTACATCATCTAAATGTATGTATTGAATATCTAAATAAGTAAACGAACAGTTAACTTCTAACTATGACAGTGATGATAATATTTTTAACCAGAAAAAAGTTAAATTTGTTTACAGTCATTGCCATACGGAGAAAGATATCAATGTAATATTGGAATTCTTCCTGAAAATTTCCAAAAGAACAGATTCAAAACAACCTACACATGTATGTATCTTATAAGGTCATAATTAAATTTCAAATATCAAGAAATGACACAGTATGTTTTCATTGTGATCAATAATATCGAAGATTTTTAAGAACGATTCATTTTTTTTTACGGAACCGTAATAAATCTAGGTATTATTGTATATGGAATCGATGTGAATCCTATTTACTATACTAATCATTATTTGTTTATATAAACAATTAATAATTGTAGATGACCACTCGAGAGTAATATTAACTAACAGACAAGCAGACTATATCAACGCTAATTATATTGACGTAAGTATTACATAATTCAATACAAATGGTTAAGTGGCTGGTACACCGAGAAACTATAAATTATGTTTTGTATATTTCTAAGGGAACGGGAAAACCGGATGTCTACATTGCAGCACAAGGTATAACAAGCATAGTTTTCACAGGAATATCAACAAAACTAAGTAGCATTTGTCAAATTCTATCATATCACAAATTATTCGTTATTTGACTAAGCAATGAATTTTGCATATTTAATGTTTTGCATTAGGACCTAAGAAAAACACGTTGGAAGACTTTTGGTTTATGATATGGCAAGAAAACGTAGAGCAGATAGTTATGTTAACTAACCTTAAGGAAAAAGCAAGGGTGAATAGTGTCTCTTTTTCATCAATGAATTCGAATCAGATAAAGTATGTGGAATAATAAATCCTGTATATATTTTAATGTTAATATTAACATTGTGTATTTTTAGACAAAATGTGTCCAGTATTGGCCAGACTTAGAAACGGAGATGAATTGTGACTGTTTCGGATTATATACAACTGACGAATGTCTTTACGACAATTACGTTATTCGAAAACTGAGAGTATCACACATGAGGGTATAGCGTAATTTATTTTGACAATCAAGATATCACAAGTACAAATACTAGGACAATACTTGAGCAATGATAGGACAAACTTTACGAATAAACCATGGCTTTGTTTCATCTGGCAGCTGTTATTTACTCTGAATTTTTCGATGAGTTTTTTTTTAAAAATATTGATGCATAATTATAAAAAAACAAAATAATAGAACGGGCTTATAGAACGAACAAAATTCAGAAAACCTTTTTCGACAATTATAAAAGCCATTTTTTTATTTTTTACTCAAAAAATGCAAAGGTAAGACTTTGTACATGTAAAAAATATTTTCTAAAATATTCAGAATTTATAACATATAATTGGAAATATAACAATAATTTCAGTGCAAATGTTTCCAAATTGGCAAATTGAGAAAAACTTCTTAACATTTTTTTCTGTTAAAATAATTTTTTGTTGCAAAAATCAGTTAAATGATTATATCAAGACAACTGTCAAACGAAAATTTCCACAAATTATTGAGTGTATAACACGCATTTAACATCAATCAGAAATATAGCTTACTTATTTCAGCGAAAAGAAAGTAGAATGATCACCCAGTATCATTACACTGGCTGGCCGGATCACGGTGTCCCGGATCCGCTTTGTCTTTTATTATTCCACGGCCATGTGAAAAGAACAAAATATTCCAGGAATTTAGGTCCAACTCTAGTTCATTGCAGGTATTTCTCTTTTACGTCACATTCATATGTTACTGATATGCTTTTGTTTTGTCCATTTTTAGAAATTTGAGTTAATTTCTTCAATACAATGAGTATGTTTGGAATCTTTAAAAGTCACTTAGACACCCCTTCATATCATCTTTCTCGCGATTGATTTTAGTGACAATTTAAATAACTAATAAACAAGTTACAAATAGTAAATAAAAGAAGATAGAAACTTAAGGTAGTTAGTGCAACCATAAACAAGTAGAATAAATATTATATCTACTGTACATATTGCCGGTGTTATATAGAGCCTTTTCCCCCTAGCCATCTTTCCCCCCGGAAAAATGGCTATATAGCAGTTTTTCCCCCACGGAAAGCTGACTATATAGTGGGTTTTCACTCTTTTTATAGCCCGACGGAAAACCTACTATATAGCAGATTTTCACCCTTTTTTACATTCCGGTCATGTTTATGGCGGACCATTCGTGGCATTAATTTGCAATAAATGATATGATTTTAATTTCTCATAATAAAGGATAATTATGGCATTTATTAATATATAAAATAAAATACATGGTTTTCACCCCTTATATGAACAAAGGCACGGGCCTTCATAACATTCCTGTGTCATCACCATTTATTTCACCTTTTGTTACACCTTTTTTTGAACACCTTTTACACGGATTTCGGAATACCTCGAATCTTTTTCATCGAATCGATGCTTATCTACAGTGTTGACTTTGTCGTTATAACATTGATATTTTTCACAGAACACGTCAGGAACTTTACACGTTTGGAACTTTAATTTTCCATGTATTATCATCTATGTATAAGCTCCTCCCAGGAAACTGACTGAACACTCTTGACTTAATTTTGTAGAGGAAGGGAATAAGAAGTGGAAATGTATTACTCCCTTCGTCCAAAAGGCTATTGATTTTAAATTAATACCGTTAGAATTGACGATCTTAAATATAATCATATATTTCTACTTCTAAATACCAAACGAGAGAAAGGGTGCAATGATATGATGAGAAACTAAAATGTTTTACTTCGATTGATGGGGTTCTAAATCATGGGTAAGGGGTATTATAATTGAATATGTATTAAAGGCAGGTGTAAAGTTTGTATTTACAATTTTGTTTTAAAGTCACGCATATTCATATTCATGTTTTAAAGCACATTTTTTACGAAACGCGAGGTTTTATGATATAAACATTTTTATTAAAAAAAATGAAATGGCTTCACAACCAGAACAAAGTCGGTATATTTGCTGGTTTCTTTAGAATATGTGAAATCGAGCCTGAACTAACCTTACGTATATATTATCATTTACTGCGTGCTAATTTTCCGCTTTTTATTTTGCAACGTGACTATGCCATATAAAAGCAGATATACGATTCACTTACCTAAAAATCTTATCATACTATTTATTTCATATTTTTGCAATAAAGATTTACTTGTGTACCATATTATTTCTTCGAACAATGAAACAAGGGTAATTAGAAATTAAAACTTACACATTTTTTTGTGATAAGCTGACTTATTTTTTTTTTTAAATATAAGCTCGTTCTTCTAATCAATTTAAAAGTAAAAAAACTCGTACATCAAGTGCGCTTTTGTTGTATATTTATTTTTGTTTTTCGGTTGCTACTTTTATGAATGAAAATTTATTGATTTATTTATCTAGTTATTTATTATATCATTAGTCATCTTATGAATTGATTAAATGTTTTGATGAATAATGAATTTACCCGTGTCCCTTTTTTTTTTTTTTATAATTTTTGTTCGTAAATTTAAAAAAAAAGCAGAATTAAACGTAATTTTAACCATTTTAATAAAGAGATATATGAGTGAGTGTGTATTTTTAAATGATATTTTTACTTTTAAGTGACCGTAAAAATATGGTAATGTGGTCATCTAGTTTTTGAGATATGGGGCCCTAAAAAATACACTACTCATTATAATTGGATTTCAAACATCGGGTTCGGAAACATCAAGGGCCCCTACCCTGGGGGGCTGAAATTTTTAGGGTCATCTACTAGTGGTATACCACTACCACTGTGAAAATATGGTTTAATGGTCATCTCTAGAATTTGAGATTCGGGCCCCCACTGATAGAACACTATTCAATCATTATAATGGGGTTTTTAACATCGGGCCCTGAAACATCGAGGGTCCCTATCCTGAGGGCTGAAATTTTCAGAGCCATCTACAAGTGGTAAACCACTAGCACTGTGAAAATATGGGGATATGGTCATCTCTAGTTTATGAGATATGGGACCCTAAAGAATATGCACTACCGGTATATTCATTATAATAGGATTTTAAACATCGGGCTCTGAAACATCGGAAACAAAATTTCTCTAAAACAGAGGTTTAGCCTGGATAAAATTTGCACAAACAGACAGACGGACTAATAGATTTATTAAAAACTATCAAAACATTTTTCACTTACAAATTCAGAACACAGAATTATTCATACAAGTGTATATCTTGTAAAACCAAGTACTTTTTTTCAATTAATTACCTAAATTAAGTTCTATGTATAATTCCATTACACAGTTAACCTGTACAGATGAATGCAGATATATGCAACCAGGGAGTGTAGAAACATTAATTTTAATCCTTACTGGGTTTCCATAAATATTTGTTATAAAATCTGAACCAAAAACGTGAGGAAGAAACCCTACTTTGGGGGGAAAGCTACTATATAGTAGCTTTTTCCCCCGGGGGAAAAGGTTACTATATAGTAGGTTTTCCGGGGGGGGGGAGCTACTATGGGGGAAAAACTGCTATACAACACCGCTATATTCGAATTCATTAAAATATGTCTGTCCAGTTAGTTTGTATTATTCTTTCTTTCCCAATATAGCGAACATTTTTGTAAGTTTCAAATTACGGACTTTTAATCACATGAAGTGATTGATTAGGCCAAGCACCTGACTATGACAACATAACAGATTTTACCAAGTCTTCCAAACGGGCATTTATCGAATTTCTGAGAATCCCGGTATTTAAAAATATCAATAGTTTCAATATCAAAATTTTTTGACACCAGAATGAAAAGACGGAAACCAAATGATTATATCTTATTTCAAAAAAGCTAGACATAGAGGGAATTCGAAGCGTTAATTTCCTTAACTAAACGGAAAACAAAACTAACAAGAGGCCCATGGGCCTCATTGGTCACCTGGGTAACAACCACTACTGGCTCTGAAAACCCCTGTCCGTATGAAAATCCCGTGTTTTCCCCGTCACCCCCTGTGCTTTCCCTTTCATCCCCTGTGCACCCCCTGTCAGCCCCTGTACGCATTCCCTGTACACCCTGCGATCCCCTGTCAACCCCTGAACACATCCCATGTGTGCCACTGTAAGCACCTGTCACCCCCTGTACTCCCCTGTCACCCACTGTAAGCCACTATATTTCCCTGTGCATGCCCCTGACATTCCCTGTACGGTCTCTAACTGCTCGCTAAAGTAAATAAATAGGTTTTAATTATGTTTTCGGGTTTTTAAAAATATACATTTAGCAGTTCGTGATACATAAGGAAATGGAAAGCAAGAAAAGTATTCATGGTTTAGACAGTGCTTGTTTTTCTTTGTATTTCATAGAGGGCAATATTATTACGAACGTGAATAATTCTGACTCAACACCGACACAAATCAAGATATACTAGTATACCAATAAACCGCTTTTTTCATTACATGTATTCAAACAAATGACGTGTTTTGCAAATTGTTAAAAAAAATAATAAGTGGAGGACGAGTGCGGGAAATCTGCAATGTTCTGTGCCATGTAACCTGCCTGAGTTAAACTGCATAATAACACAACATGATAAGCACGTGCAGATAATCACACACCGATCGAAGTGACTGTTTTGCCTGGTGTAATGGTGCATAGAATAACATAGTCTCAATGAAATGCCTGTTGATTCTATTTAGCAGGAATTTAATTATTAATATCTAAATCATGTAAATCGCAAACGATGATATTTGCTGTCAGCCAGTGGTGTTTTTTTCCCCTGATAAATCATGAGAGAGAGATAGAGAGAGAGAAATAGAGAGAGAGAGAGTTGATTTTTTCGGAAAGGGGGGTTAGTCCGGTCCTTTGACACTTTAAACTATTATCAGTGTGCATTGTCCACTTTAGTTTTTTATATGCATTATTGTATAGAATTGTCCTCATGCATATAAAGTAATGATACAGTTAATGAATGATTTAATGCATGTATACAAATGCCTGTAACGGGTAACGTAAAGACACACATGCATGATCTAAAAACAATGTTCCGGGTTTAAGATAAGAAAAAAAATCTGGATTCAAACATTTATTTAAATTTGATTTGGAAAATGAAAAATATAAGAGGGCAATACAGTTGTAATTTATATCACTGTGTCAAATGATGTTCCGAATTTAAAGCTCTTCCTTTTCATGTTTGAAATTCTTAGAACTGATAAATCAAAATCCTCAATTTCTGTGTTCTTTACTTGACAAACTGGGGAACAAAAGTCATAAGGGGTGTTTAAACAACGTATTGCATTATTGTTTAGCATTACCGAGCATTCAGATGTTAGGACGTGTGTGTATGTACAAGTACACGTGTGTCTGTCACCTCATTGCTCCCAATCTCGCTACCGTGCACTGCAAATTGTCAAGAAGGGCTGTGTACAAAAGCTATTATATAATCACTGACTGACCATTCAGATCTTAGGAAGTGTGTGTATATATACATGTACACGTGTGTCTATCATCTCTTTTTCCCTATCTCGCTATTGTGAACTGCAAATTGACAAGAAGGACTGTGTACAGTAGCTATTATATAACCACTGACAGAGTGAAAAAAAATGTCAACATCCTCTCCTTTGAAAACTGTAACTTCAATCAACCAGTTGTTAATCATGTGTTTTCAAGTCCTTTGATCTATTATCTGGTGTAAAATAAAACACTGATGGATTAAAAATTAATTTGACCGCACTAAGTTAATTCTAAAAAAATATATATAGAATTGGTTATGATAACTTTTTTAGGATTACATGTTAACTTATTAGGAAATTAATTTCCGGGTAAACTGTTTGTAACTTTTAATTCAAAATCAATGCAAACTCTCTCTCTCTCTCTCTCTCTCTCTCTCTCTCTCTCTCTCATGATTTATCATTTTTTTAATTTCTCAGTTTCTATATACATGTAATCTCCTACATATATAGAAAACACTAGTATAATTACATTTACATGTATGCTGTGTATGTTCTGACCAGGGCGGCGGATTTCTGTTCACTAGCAATTAATAAGATTATCTTTGATATATTCCACTCCGCAGTAAAAGGGGAAATGAAAATCAAATTTTAGAAATTTCTGAAATTGATAATGAGAATAAATCATCAGTTAAAATTCAATTCTAGATTCAAATAAGTCGTTCAGAAACATATTAAACAAACATACTAAAATTATTTCATAGGCAAACGTATAACCTTTTGAAGCTTTATTTTGCTATTCACGGGAAATTAATAGAGGTGTAACCCGGAACTGGGTTAAAAAAAAACGTGCTCTATTGTAACATGGCTGCTTATTCATGCACATTCTACATTCTGACTGATATACTGGTTTTAGTGTGCACCTATTTGTTTAGATACACAAAATGAAGTGCTAAACACCATGTGCCGCGCTTGATCTTTGTTTGTATTGTATTATTAATTACCAAGAACCATACGATTCATAGATATATACATAAGTAAAGTGTACAAACATATGTAGACAATTTTTAAAAATAAATAATTCACTCTATATTGTATTTTTTATATCTGTTTTTCAAACATTAGGGTGATGTTGTTCCCGAACGCTAAAGGACTACATGCCCTGAAGGCTTTCACACCTATTGAAAATAATCCCCGCCCTCACCTGAGATTTACCATCCGGTGAATCTCTAGCCTTTAGTTATAAGCATGATTATTTAGGTATCAATAAATTATTGATTAAAACATATGATTTCTAAAATTACGAAAACAGTATGTCTTTTGAGTCGGCGCTGTTGAGTGCAAAAATTGATTTCTACACTGTAGCTCAAAATATAACACATTTCATTTAAATCGTTGAAAAAAATACTATTGAAATTAAATATAACAGAAAAGGCTGTTATGAACAGTCAAAAGCCGTACGAGGGATGTCAGGGGCATGCACAGGGAAATACAGTGGCTTACAGGGGATGACAGAGGCGTACAGAGGGTGACAGGGGCTTACAGTGGCACACAGGGAATGTGTACAGTGGCTGACAGGGGATTACAGGATGTATAGGGGCTGTGTACAGGGGCTGACAGGGGATACACAGGGGATGACAGGGAAAACACAGGGGTGACAGGGAAAAACAGGGGATTTTCATGCGGACAGGGTTTTTTAGAGCCAGTAGTGTACAGTGTGGCTTTTGCAATGTATATTCATGCGCATTATAGGGCTAATAAAAATTAATCATTTTCAATATTCTGAGATTGTTTAATCAAATAAACATTCTAATAAATTATTCAAAAATTGTAGCATATCATACAGTGACATAATTTAACAGATATTGAGAACAAAAAAAAATTCTGTCAGAATTACACCACCCTACCCTATATAATCATTAAAGTCCTGCCCTTTAACCAGAATTCCTGACCCAGGGGCCATGAACTTAACAAGTTTGGAAAAGGCACTCTTCCTCATGAAAATTATGTAGTTATAGTTTATATGCCTAATATCCAGGAGCAGAGGAGAAGATTTTGGAGGAACTAATTCAGTTTCACTATACAATCATCAGAGCCCAATCATAACACAAGAACCCCTGACCCAGGTGCCATAAAATTCAGAATATTAGAAGAGACATTTTTTCTCGTCATTACTATTTACTTAGTTTATATATGCTTAGTATCCAGGAGCAAAAGAAAAAAAAATGAATAATTAATGCATTTTCAATATTAAATCATTATAGCCTCACCCTAGCGCCAGAACCCCTGACCCCGGGGCCATGATTTCACAGTTTTGGTAGAAAGCTAAATGCTTATTAAAATCATGCTAGCAGTTTAACTGCTTGATGTCCAAGAGTAAAAAAGAATATTTCTTAGAGATTGCATTAATTTTGATAGTTTTTAGCCCCACCTATCAAGTCCCAGGGGGACAGGGGCCATATATCATACAATTTTTACCCCCCTTCGCATATAAATGCTATATGCAGATTTGGTCATAACTAGTTCAATGGTTCCAGAGAAAAAAGATAAAAATGTTCAAAAGTTTACGATCGACGAACGACGTATGATAAACAACAAACGACGAACGACGAGGAATGCAAACAGATAGAAATAGGTCAAATTGGTGACTCAAGTGACCATAAAAAAGTGTGAACAAACGAGGACACACCAACGTGACATTACGATATATCTGCGGGTGCCTCAAGTCAATAGCGGTATAAAAGTTTATCAGCTTACCAAATATTATTGAATGGGGCTATTGGGATTGAATTTCAAGAATTTTTTTTTTTTATTATTGATAACATTGTAGGAAAATTTCACGAATGGATCTGTTTTTCTGAGAAGTTAATTAATCAATATAACATTGGTAACATGGATGAAAAAATATAGAAAGAAAAAAAACGCGAGTTTGACCCTGTTGAGAACGATGGTAAATCTCAATAATCATAAGTGGGAGTCAACATTAGAAAACATATTGGTTTAAATTTTTTCTTTTGTTATTTTTATGACAAAAAAAGCTTGCATATTTTTTTTTATCATTATGGAGCTTGCATTTACAAAGGAAGTATCATTTGGTGATTTATTAAATGTGGTTAAAAAGTTGTCACAATCCATCTGCGATTTAATAAACATGACGTTTTTTTCCTAAAGAGTATAATGGAGTAAAATCTTACGCAAGTCCTGCAAATTTCTAAAAAATAGGAACATATAAAAAAAAATATATGTAATTTAATTTTGGTCAATTTTTACAATCACTATGCTGATGAAATTTTCGTAATACAAATAGCATGATAAAGATAATGAGATGTTTAAATTTTAATGAAAGATCTGAAATCTAGTTATGATATTATTATTATTATTATTACATGTATTATTATTACTATCAAGTGCTGGAATTGGAAGAACGGGAACCTTCATAGCAATCGATGCCCTGTACGAAGAAGGTCAAAAGACAGGCATTGTTAACATTGCAGAATATGTGACAAAAATGAGGGAGAAAAGAATGAATATGGTCCAAACTTATGTAAATATATGCAAGATATTTTAATATTGCATTTGATTAAGTTTTTTACGCATTTGGAAAAAATCCTTTAAAAGTAACAACATTGAAACACTTAATGTACTATTTGATACAAGAAATCTGTGAAAGCTACACGTATTTTTTTTTTTTTTTTTTTTTGGTCATCATTCGTTGAATCTGTAAAAAATTCCTTATAAGCTTACTAGTTATGAAACAGTATATAATACCATTTGCACGAATGGTATAATGTATTACGAAAACCATTATTTGCTTCCAGGAACAATACAAGACAATATATCTGACTCTATATGAAATGTTTAAAAAACCAACTACCGGTCAAAACACAGGAAGTCGCATTGAAAATCCCCAGACCATTAAAAAGACAATCAGGCCGATGCATCGAAAATTAGAAGGAGGCTCAAGGTCATTATTTATCATTGGCACACTTAAACTATGGCCTTTTTTTAAAAAATCAATCGTTGTCCATCATTCGTTAGTTTAATTCCTTGTTTTCTTACGTTTATGTTTCTCATGTTCGATCAATTGGCCGATTTTTTTTTTTCAAACTTGATAGCAAGCATCCTTTGACATTGTTTTGTTATTTTCCTTTTTTTCAATTAATGTCCACATCTGTTATAAATTGGAAAAAAAAAATTGGTATCAAATGTAACTCATGATCACCCACAGTTATTTCCTCTTTATAAAATATGAGGAAAACAATTGTAAAACAATTTAGTATTAATTGATAGGCTTTTGGAATCAATTTTTGCTTTAAAAAACAGAAGCTGTACGCGTTTAATAACTTTTGCTTGTTATATTGTGGGTCCCAACTATGAATCATAATTCAATAACGTAGACTTTTTCCCTGTAAGAGTCATCCCTGTTTTAAAAGGGAAATTGTTTATTATACAATAATCATATAATACTATAACAGAATAAAGGCTTTTTTAAACCTAAATATATATTTAAATTCAAGTGTCATTTAAATTACAAATCATTGCGCATAATATAATCAGTAAATACAAAACCCACTTACATAACATTTTACAATTCCGGATTAAAAAATAACAGTTACAAAATGCATTCTATATCAATAAGCTTATTATATATGCCATGTTTTAGAGACGCTTCATTCCGTTTGGCTTCACTACACAGAGAAAATGAATACAAAATGGCGTCAGAAGGAGTTACACAATCGTAGATTTGCCCTCGAAAACCAGAAAATGTTGATGGATTCCTAGTTTGTGAAATTAATTTCTAATTTTTTTTTATTTCTTATCTGTATATGTTTTAATATTTGTTATATATGTTTCCTATTGTTATGAATCTCTTCAGAAAGTTTAAATAAACGTTAGACTAGTATTAAAGTTTTACATATGATGAGTCGAATTTGGCCTCATTTATTTAACGTTTTTAAAAATCGGGTAATCTCATGAGCCTTTCTGTGTTTAAGAGTACTTACATGTAATGAAAAATAAACTTTACAGTTGTATAATTTAATTGCGCTATCTGGTAGTAAATGACGTAAGGAATGACGAATTTTACACGAGACAAAAATACACATAGTTCTTAATGCTAAGCGGTTTTATTAATGTACAATAAAATTCACTTAAAACACTAATATACATTCCCTGAAAACTATCGAAAGGAATGAAGATCGTGACGTCAAAATTAATTATCATTGTTCATATTACAATTGTACCTTTACCTTTAATACGTTGAGGCCCAGGATAATAAGATTGGTCAGTTGATGCATATATCTTGAAATATGATGCCCAAAAAAGTAGGCTTCTTCTTATGTATTGTTTAATGTATTTTGAATTCTTTGAATATATGATGGAACTCTTGTTTACATGTAGCCCTGACAATAAGAATCAGGAATACGCTTGCAAATCACAATGCAAACAGATTGTTCTTTTATGTTACCTTGTATCATAAATAAAATTAGACTTGAGACTTGATATTTTTACGGTATATTCATAGTATGATACTATAGACTTTCAAGTGGAACATGCTACTTGTGTTTCCCTTATATTAAAATATCATAATAGAACATAACAGAAAAAGCAAATTATGTAGTGATATAAAGAAAAAGTGATTGAAAATTGCATCAGTACAGTTCGATTCTATAACAATTACTTAACAGTAACATGTTTGTTTAAATATTATGATCAATTTTTCATGAGCTCAGTCTCCAAAGTTAAACATCCCATCGTTTCACGACTCCGATAAAGTCAACTGCAGATAATATTATTTTGATAAAATAATGATTCCCGTTGGGAAAGGCTTGGACCATGAGTGATTGAGCCAATTCATATGATTTAAAAGAAAGATTTCTTATACATGTAAATAAAAAAAATCTTCTTAAAAGCATACGGCCGAACAAAAATTGGTTGTATATAATTATTCTCAGGTATTTGGGGCCAAAATGAACGATTGAGATTAAATCTAGAAGTACGGGTATATAGGTAACGTATCATAATACTATCTCTCTTCAAAACCTAATTAAAGGTAAAGTTGAAACAAGTGGAAACATTCAAAAGTATAGCATGATGATGAGCATGTGATGCCATAATGGGGGGTTGAGTTTTTACAAAAGAATATGTATGGTTTGTTTTGTTTGAAAATGAAAACGTTATAAAATTTAAGGCGCCGAGTGAAAAAAAAATGTTGAGGCACCATTTGACAAAAAGACATGGTTTAAAAAGAAAATGAAATTGAACATTGCGTTTAAACCAATAATTAATTTGAAATGAACTGCATATATCAAATGCAATAAATATTGTATCTGTATTGTTACAACTTAGAGTTGTTCCCCTTTTTCTATCAGACATTTTAATTCCGGATTAAATCGGCTATAGTTTATATTTGTTTAGTAACATTTTTAAAAGATTTGCATAGCATTATTTTCAGTCAGGTTTTACAGCAACCATTAAAGTCATAGTCATGATAGATTTAAAACATGAAAAATTAATTCTGATAAAGTGAACAGTTGTGAGAATGTATACGTTGATACTATACTTGTCAGCTCTCTAAATGTGTGTTTAATTTTTATTTTTCAGTTTCATAATATATAGTATGTATATTCACATGAAGAAATAAAAGCTGTGTTCATACTACAAAGCTTTACATTGTCATACATATAGAGTATGCATCGAAATAAAAATAACCCTATAGGAAATTTGACGGAAACTCTGATCCAAACGGATGTAACATGTAGAAGATAATTGTTAGCCTGTGAAGTGTTTTTTCCGATCGCATGATGAATTTGAGCTATACCATTTTTTTTTTTACTAAACAATGAAAAGTCTGGAAAGTGCACTGAATACCAGTCTTACAAGTTATAGTTTATTTGACTGAACCCGCCACGCAATACTTCATCACTTCCTCTTTCTTATATGGTAATGATTTCCCGAAACGTAAAATGTATTTCCAGGTTATATTTAAACTGATAGAACTATGTAAACCTTAATAGAAACCGTGTTGAAAAAGTTTCAAAAATTATACATAGTTCATTTTATAATGTAGAACATATATACACTAACCAATTAACATCGTTAAACTAATTTAAATTTAAAGAGAAGTAACTACTAAAATTTTTATTAGTTTTTTAATTATACAATTGCCACTAAAAGAAAACAAACACACACACATAATAAATACAATCGACGTTCTTGCATTAATGGGGTGTTAATCGTTTTTGTATTGTTTCAACAACTAGTTTAAATAATTCCCTATGTGTCCCCCATCCTCAATGGTTTTCATACGAGTTATCGTAACAAACCGGAAAAAAATAGCACGATAGCATAAGTTGTTCTTATTCTAAGTTGTCGAGATTAAATACAAAAAAGAAAAAAAAAATATGCGTAATCTGTACAGTCACACAACATCGGTGTTGAAAATGTGTGTGTGTGTGTGGGGGGGGGGGGGGGGTCTCATCCAAAAAATCGTGACGAGCAAAAAAAAAAATTTCCCAAAATCACGCAAATCCCCAATTTCATGAAAATCCGTGGGTGAGGATAGCGTAGGTACGTATACAGATAACTTAAATTTCACTGTTCATTTATCAATTCAATTTTTTACATGGTCCAAAAAAGGGGACAACTCCTTAATAATTCACTTTTTAAAAGTACATTTCAGAAAAAAATGTTTCCTGCTACGAAACGTCCCCCCCCCATGGCCCCCTGATGTTAAATGTCTGATTTGTATGTTATGTTAGAGCGTTCCGGTTTAAAACTTAAGGAAATTCATCATGGATGTAATGTTTGCAGTCTGCAACATGTCCAAATGACATGTAAAATGTAAAAATGCATTCTACCGACACACTGACTTTATTGACCTTGGTGTTACACTTATGTGTCTTGGAATGGTGTCAATGCTACGGTATGTACAATTATTAAAAGTTTACTACACAGTACGTTTTTAATCAAATTACTCCATTTCAACAAACAGGTAGTAGTGTGCATGTACATTGCAGCAAGTTTACAAATAGCTTGATTATATGCGTGCAATTCATGTTTATATATTTGTTTCTCAACTGTGGTTATAATAAATCATATTAAATTAAATAATTGTTCAATGTTTATCATGGTTACATTTATTGGGAACATAATATCAAATTTTTAGAGGTATCAAAGTTGCATCTGTAATCTTTCCAGAATAAGACATATATTATAGGTTCTACTATAAAAGGGTTTTCTGTTTGTCGTTTGTTTATTTCAAGTGATCACATTGGTGTAAAATATGACGGAGAGTCAGATGTCGGCTGCTTACAGGTCAGCGGGAGAAATAAAATTAAGTGATTGTTGAATAACCGGTTTTGTTTCAATACTTGACTCACTTGTTCATGACAGTTCTGAGTGTTCTTGTGAAATCATGTGGAGGTTGTCCTCTTGATGTCATAAATGTACTTAAAGTATTATGATTGTTTTAGCTTGTAACAGAAGCATATCTTTGAACAAATTTCACCAGTCAATAAACATAATTGGATAAAGCAGCAGGCATTGCTCATGTAAGACTTATCCATAAAAGTATTTTTTACATGTACCTGCTGATCAGATTGTCGTGCAGATCGCTGTGCTCATTGTTTGTCTTTGATAAGACAAACAAGTGTGTGCAATGGTTAACGGACTAACTCATATACTGTCCATGCTGAAAAGAAAGCATATATTGTACATGTATGTGGTAATCCGAAAACGGTCAGTTCTGGCTGTTGTTTTGTACCGTTTGACTTAAATACCAGCACAGTATCAAGAGAAGAAAATAATTCAGTTTATACGAAAAACAAATCAGATTGAAAGTATGTGATATAAACTTAAGCTCAAGACTATTAAGAACAGGGTGCAGGAACATTTAGAATAAACATTTAAGAAAATCAAAGGCCTCACAGCCTAATATATTTTGATAGAGAAGTTAAGAGAAGTTTTTGTTTATCAAAGCAAATTCACACTTTGAATATTGCATAGGAAGACATTTACATGTAGATGTAAATTTACATATTTCCCAGAGTGATTTAGTGATCGTACTTATACATGTACCTGTACAGGATATACAAAGAGGAAAATGAAACTATAAAGAGATACAACTTCCTTGTTGTGATATCTCTATGTATATATATGGTTTTGTCTGTTTTGAATCTCGATGTAGTTAAACCTCCAGGTCCAATTAACATAATTTACCAAAGTTTTAGTTTAAAAGTGCGTACAGTTTCAGTATAGTGGGAACTGTATATGATCCGGAAACTCTCTTTGTTTTTTGTTTTTTTTTTTTTTTTTTGGGGGGGGGGGGGGTACTTAAGTCAATGCAAAACGGATCTTGCCACCCAACGAGCAGAACAAAAGTTTTATTTAGTCTGCCAGCAGTAAGACACTTGTCTCGGTGTGTGAAAATGTGTAATGGAAAACAGTATGATTAAAAAAGGACAGCTTTAAGCACTCCAATCTCACAAGATCACGTTGATATAATTTCTTAACTATGCGTTAGTTGGTAGAATTGGCAAATTTGCATTTAAATCCAAAACAAATAATGTTTTCAATTGTCAATGATGTGTTTGTAGATAGATGGTACTCTTGTATTCCATGGCCAAGAAAATTGAGCCACCTAAAATTTGATAGATTCCAAAAAAAATGTAATCAAGATGGTCTAGGTGTTGTTCATGTCAGGTGTAGTCGTGATTTGTTTTATTAGTTGCATCCTTGGGTTTATATCAGAAAAAAATAATCTTCATATATTTCTTTTAACCTGAAATGGGTTTGCCAAACTCGAAAAGCCACGTATTCTAAAAGTAATGCATCTATTATTTATTCATATTTATTAAGCATTTGTCAAACATCATTAAGAAGGGGAGGAACATTTTTCTCGATAATGCAAATTGAGATGTTGTATTATAACTGATGTATAATATAAAGCTGTCTCTGGGTCAATATATTTATATCCCCGCTCGGAAGGAGAGGAGGGTATACTGTTTTACCCTTTTTTGTCTTTGTGTGTCGGTCCGTCTGTAACAAATTTCTGTCACGTTTTTCTCATCAACTATTTATCACAGATGCTTGAAACATGAACCATTACTTTGTTTAGGCCATATAGTGGTATTAATTTTTTGCATTAATCAGACGTCAACTTCCTGTTAAATGGCAATTTTGTTTATTTTTAGCTTAAATTTTAGAACACATTTTCTTAAAATATTTCGAAGCAACTATTAATCGCAGATGCTTGCAATTTTAACACACTCTTTAATTAGGCATGCCATATTGTAGGATTTGTTTTTAACAAATTCGATGTCAACTTCCTGTTAAATGTTGAGTTTATGTATAATTACTTCAGAACAGGGATATTACTGGTGAACATTGACTCACAGAGATCTTGTTAATAATTGACCAGGCCCATTTGTAAATACATACACATGTAACTTACTATTACCCACGCCATTATTATGGCTGTCATATTGCTAATTTCAAAAAAGTCTACCGTTATATGATTCGAAGGTTAAACCCATGTGAGCGACTTTTAGTGTGTTTAGATTTATTTAGAATCTTAACGCGGATCTCACAAACATCACTGCATTTGTACATCGACATTATGTTATTAGTTATGTCAACGGGGGATGTTATCGAAATGTCTTCGTACAATTTCAGATTGATTTAACATTTGTCTGGTCCCTGTATGAATATTGTGCCTGTGAGTGGTGCATGTGTGTAATTTTGTGTTCAATATATAAAGGGTTCGAAATAGTATGTGTGGCATTTGTGTTTCCATATTGGCGTGGTGGCAGCGGTACATCCTCTCAACAACCCTAAGATCAGACAGTATTAGCGAATGTTAGTAAACACGTGCGCAAAAGCGAAAGTGCATACAAACTTTACAGTTAATATCAAACTGCTGACGTCGAAAACCTTTTGTTAAATTCACCATTATCACAAGCAATGGCTACAACACGTGCACCCAAACAATGACCGTAAACTAATACAAAAAACATCACTTCTTTTGAAGCTTGGCGCCAAAGCCTAGATCGACACTCTGTTGTTAGATTCAAACTTCGCATTCTTTCTCGTCGACGGTTTCACGTGTTTGAAGAACCATAGAGCAACGATAGTTGTCATACGTCCCTTTAAATGATTAATCACACGTTTCTAAACTACGGGCTATTTTACTTATATGTTCTTTCTTGTGTATATATTAGAGTTTGTTTTCTGAAAAAAGCGGTAATTAGCCATTATATCAATTCAAATCATGGCCCTGAATTTAAAAACAACTCGCTAATCAGAAAGCGTCACGTGGTGCCGTGAGGTCATAAGCAACCTTCTTCGTTCAGCTGATTGTAAACAAATAGTAGGATTAGCATTTTCTTCTTATTAACTATACAATTTAGTAACAGATTTTTTTAAAATAAAAATGTCAAATCATTTTGTTTGTACGCATTTATTTATGAATTAGAATATTTATTGTTGTAAAATTAAAGTCCAAAACTTTGGTGCACTTGTTTTTTTTCGGCAATAACTGGTAACAAACTTTCTACGGTTCATTATTTAATAACACACTGTATTAACTGCAGGGACCTTTTTGGATAAAAAATCGTTTTTTATTAAATGTTTCTTTTGTGAGATCCTAGGCTATCTACGATTTTATTTTTTTTTACGCTTATATCAACAAACTGTGTCTATTTATCTTGTAAAACATTCAAAATCGACAACTCCTTGGCTTCTCCCGTTACTATATAACTGACAGATATTTTCGTATTGTACTTTTGTTTTCTGCAGAGGTGGGCTATGAAAGAAGAAATATTAAATACTAATTGACGCATTGATGTATCTCTAGAATGACAATTTAAGTGAGAAAGTAGCTGATAAAGCGAGGCGGTATTCAAATAGGCGTCCTCCTAGGAACCATTGGGGCTCAGTTGTCGGATAGTGCAGTTTTTAATATTTGTTTCCGAAGACAGAAATGATTAAAATAGGTTATCTTATATGTATTTCTGTGTATTGGAATGAAAACATTTATTCATCGAAAACCCCTGTTTCAATCAGGTTTGATTGTCTTATGTTTCATATTCAAGAATGACAAGTACCTAGTACATTTCGACACGATGAGTTTATTATGCGCTACGGATATAGTCAGACGGTAGGGGTAAGTCGTTTGATTGATCATTTTCCAACCTACATCTCGTAAGCAATCATTTGAAAAATTGGAGAACTTGTTTAAAACATATTGTAAACCGAGGACTCCCTATAAATCCATTAGGGCGAGTGTCGCCCCTTTACTTTTTTAATGTACATGTACATTGAATACACTCTTTTAACATTATTGAAAAAGGGGGTTTTAGTTAATGTGTTATTGCAATTCTCAGAAAAACAAAATACTACCAATGTTTATCACTTTTTTGGTCTGGATACTTATGTAAATGAATTTCAAGAACAAACCGGAAATCCTGCGGAAATACCATTCTCCCATCTTTACCACCCAGCTTCGATCATGGACCCGTGGACTGCATTCCTATATCACTTGCTCCTTACAATTACACTAAAAAAGTCACACCGTGGATTGCAGACTCGTCATCTCTAAGACTAAGTCCCGAACGTCGTCCTATAAACTACCTAAAAGACTATATACTTACCTAAAGCTATTTAGTGTATTTAGACCTAATACGTCTATGTATTGTTACATTTTCTGTATACTAACATCTTTTTATTCACTGTTAGCATAATTTCTACTTAAATAAGACATAAGAAAGTTGCGTCATTATGTTATTAGTGATGTCAACGTTATGTTATATGTACATGTATCGAAATGTCTTCGTACAACTTGTTTATCTGTTAATTAATGTATGATTTGTATGGTTCATGTGTGTGTATTATGCATGCATGTGCGTGGTCCATCCAACGTGTGTAAAATTATGTTAAATATACAAAGGTTTTGACATCGTTTGTGTTTTATATTGGCGATATTTTTATTGTGCGGTAATCAAAATAAAAAAAGCACGTATATTACTATAATAAAAGTGTAAATTAAAATAATATTTGCAACTCCTTCTACCGCTGTCAAGTACAGGTAACTCAATCCGATTCAAACACATTGTGTTCATAAACACAAGCAGTACGTTGTTTATTTATAATTTAATGAATGTTAAATCTATAAACAACAAACAGGATGTTTTTAAACCGTTGGATACAATGGATTCGTTATTAAAAGGTCTTGAAAATTTTCGTTTTTTCGATAGTTATTCTTCCTCTTCCTCTTTCGTTTTGTATATCAGCTTTTGACTTTATTACCATAATGGAATGAAATTCAGATAAGGAATATTATTCTACAGAATGTCGATTAAAATAAAGTCAACCTAAGACATGTAAGTTTTGTCGGCACTAACCGATGTGCAAGCTAAAACGATCTGAAATGATTTTAAGAGAGCTATATTTCAAACATAATTTGAATTTAAGTAAGAGGTGAAATTAGATTTGAATGTTATTTTCTAATTTAAAAATTTACATTTTCCTTTATTCTAAACGTCAATGAATTAACTATAGTCTGTCCCAAGATATTTATGCTGCACATTTGGACGATTTTTAATAAAAATACACATACCTGTGAAAGAAGTGCAATAGAAATCGATGAAAGGGAAAATTTCCAAGATAACTTCATTCACACATTATCATTTTTCCCTCGTAAAAATTCACAGGAACGAAAACAGATTTCCTACGGAGATTTATAATGGGGAATGTTGACATCTTTTCTCCATTCGGAAGTACTCGGGACACCTCGTCCAATTTTTCAACGTTATCATCCGGGCGTCTTCATATCCTTGGCAATGGAAAATCCCCGTAGACTTTTTATTTTTAGCCGTGTATTAATACCCGACGAGCTAGAGGGGGCGTTTCAAAGGGGAAATCTTGGGATTTTTTCATACTATTGAATGAACATCGTCTAAACCAAGAGGTATTTATAAATATCGAATAATTTAAGAAAATATGCGGCAAAAATATCTTGGGACAGACTATAATTGTGTCACTATACAATCATAAGAATGATTTTATCAACTTATTAATATTTTTTAAACCGGATAAATGAACATGTATGATATAAACTGTAATAGGAATATAAATCTATAAGATAATTCATGATTATTAGCAGTAAATATACTGCTGACACGATATGCTATTTCAAACTTCCGACCTTTGTACACTCTTAATCAAAATACTACTAAGAGACGTGCACTAGTGCACATTGATTCGATGAAATTTTTTTGCGTCAGTAATTTCCGGCCAACAGTTCTTAGTAACTGCATATGGCTTCCATCTCACGTTCTCGCGAGAATCAAAGTACAGCCTTTGAAACCCGAAAAGTATGTATTTTTTAAAGAACATTTTACTTCTGACAGATGCACATACATGTATGTGTGTCTCATCGGTTAAAATGACTCATCTTTCTTCTTCTTGTATCCCGAATAGTGACAAGTTCACGTATTCATTTGGGTTTCTTAAATATCTTAAAAGTCATTTGTTTTGAATATCACAATAATCAGGATTATTATCTCTAATCGATACGAATACTGTGATACGCATTTGCGACTGTGAAACGAAACCATGAATAGAACAGGAAATGCCTTATGATTTGTATCTACAAAAAAAAACAAAAAAAAACCCCGGTGCAATACATGTGCATGAATCAAGTTTCTACCAAGCATCCGGCGAACAAAGCCAGCACTTACATTACTGAGCTACTGAGATCCGATTCATTACAGTCACGCTCTTGTAAACCCAGTGACATCTCTCTCTCTCTCTCTCTCTCTCTCTCTCTCTCTCTCTCTTCCCTTTTCATGGATTTATTTTCCTAAAAACGTCAATTCTACGAGTTATATTTAAATCCATTTAGTATGATTCCGTGTATTTCTTTCGGAAATTAATTTTAATTCATAGCTCTATAAAATCTGACAGGAATGAAATCTACACGATCTAGTTTATTGATCGATCGAAATACTCAGCAACCTAAGAAAAATTATGTACTGCACGAAATGATCATGATGATGTCGGACTCGAATTCCTATATTGGACGTCTCGGCTCTTATTATATCTAGCATACTAATGTACAATAGTTTAGGCACTTTTACTAATACTTTAAGATCAATTCATTGATTTGTTAATGAAAGACGTTTAATGAAGGTAGTGATCATTACAGAAAAAAAAAATTACATAACCCGCAAACGCGGGGATGTATATTATTTGCAATATCTCTACGTTCATATTCCGCATGAATCACCAAAAAAAACTTTTAATTGTTACGATATATTATTATTTAAAGGTTGATTGACAAATGATCCTGCGACCTATTATTAAAGAGTTAAAAGAAATCTTCAAATCATAGATTTTTTTAAAGAATTTTCGGTGACACAATGTGTATAATATATTCAAAGACATTTTTCAAAAGTCGAAATTTACACTTTAGATTGTGAAATTGTTTATGATATAAAAATTATTACTCATTTATTATAAATGTCAAAAGATAGATGCAATTTCTACATTTTAATATATCTATGTAAAAATAAATATGAAAATGTTCCTATTACAAATGTGCAACTATATTTTTTTCAAAGATGAGTTCATACGACTATGACACTTATGACAAATGACGGATGTCTGTATCATGCTATAATATTAAACTATGATTCATTTAATTGACTTTAAATACGACTATCTATTCACTGTTTGTTTAATAATGATTATTTCGTTTGAATAGGAGGACTGGATTAAAAGCAGATTAAAATTGTGCATTTTGAGATTAGATGAACAATTCGTTACCATAGTAACAAAACAAATCCCGGTGTCATAATGAATATGATGAACTATTTTTTATTCATATGTTTCCTGGAAGCTTTCCATTGCTACGGTATGTAAACATATATTTACTTGGCTTGTATATATTCCTTCTTAATTTCATTATTTCAGAAACTGTAGATATGAATGCAACATAGTTTTTTTTTCTATAATTTAGTAAATGATGGTTCAAACATGATATTGTGAAGGGTCATATGTAAAGAAAAATACGGAGAACTTGACGTTATATTTATGAAGCAGCATGAAGTTTGCCATTGTCAACTGATTGTTAACTAATATATTCATAGGGTGAATGAAAGGATTAACTATGTTTTTCAGTCACGTTTCAGGTACCTATCATTAACTTGTAGTTAAATGAATGATAAAGTGTCACCCTGAGTACATAGGTAAACACATTCATTTTCTAGCAAATATCTGAACGGGGGATTTAATGTAACTTCAGTTGTGTTCCATCCACTCTTCTTTATTCCATAAATTAAACAAAAAGTTGTGATTCTTAGAAAACTCAATTAGAATCATTATAAGTGCCGGTGTTATAGAATAGAATCTTTCCCCGCAAAAAACCTTACATTACCTAAACCTTAATTCCCTCCGTGCCAGGGGCACATAAGGCTAGGACATCGTTCTTCCATTTGTGCGGTCTAAGGTTGCACTGTGTTCCGCGTTTAGAAGCTCCAGCCTGCATTGTTTTACTCATCTCCACCATTCGGCGTCTTATTTTTTTTTTTGGTGGCCCCTCTTCCTATTACGAGGGCCACAGCACAGTTATCCGTTGGATCTTAACTTAGCACGTGACCGATCCAGTTCCATCTCCTTCTCTCTTCGCCAGTGATGTTTTCTGATTCTGCCATCTCAAATACTGTCCTGTTTGGGGTATGCAGCTGCCATATGACCTTGAAAATCCCTCTGAGGCACTTGGTTTGAAAGACGTCTATCCTTATTTCATTTGTCCTAGTGAGCTTCAAAGTCTCGCATGAATACAACAATATGGATAGGACAAGGCTCGCTTAAAGATGATGACTTTGGTCCTTCTACTGATTTTCATGGCTTCCAGATGTTGGTTAGTCTAATGGTGGATGTGCTTGCCATTCCTATCCTCTTCCCTATGTCAGCAGTACTCCCGCCGTCCTTGGTGTAATTGGCGCCAAGATACATAAAGCTTCATTATTTTCGACTTTCAAACGGGCTCCGCTCTTGCTTTTTCACCGTCAGTACTTTGCATTCCTTGGCATTTAGCTTCATCTCCACTTTTGCTGAGTTGTCTTCTAGCTTTGTTGTCTAGGACTGAGGATGGTTCATTGTTGATGCCAGTCGGGCAACGTCTTCTGCAAAGTCAATGTCATCAAACAAGGTGTTGAAGTTCCAGCGAAGTCTCGTTCTTTTTTCTTTGACAGTATGTTGCATTACTCCGTCTTTTATAAGAAGGAACAAGAAACCTGACGTGCAGCTGCCTTTTTTACTCTAGTCAGCACAGGAAAAGGACTGTTTTTCCGTTTTCCACAATACTAAAGCACCGAAAATCATTATTAAGGGATTTGATCATCTTAATTGTTTGGGTTTTCCAAATTCAATAGTTACATGTATCTCTGTGTACCGAGTCAAATCCTTTATCAAAGTCAACAAAATGGAGGGTGTTGCTAAAACGCAGAACGGAAAACGGAACGAAAAGCGGAACGGAATGGAATACGGAAAATGTTTTATAATGTTATTTACTTGATAGATGTGTTAAGCAAGCTAAAAACGATATACTTTATGTAATTTTTAATATTGGTAAAACTGTTATCCATATTCAAGTTTTTTTATTGACCACTAGTCCCAGTTTATCCAACTAAACAACATATCCGGCTCTCTATTCGGATTAAGTTGCAGGAATGTACAATCACGTAGGTAAACGTAAAGAAACTGTCATACCTAAAATATTAGGCGTAAGTAATCTAAAACGGTAGAAGATGTAGACAACGAACGCCGATATTAGACGAAAAAAAGAGACTTTGCAGGACATCTAGAGCGTAAGTGATCAAATAAAATAATTTTGTTTTCGATTAAATGATCTTTAAAATAGCAAGACGAAAAGGTTAGCAAACACATGTTGCAGCAAAACCTCCTAACAATAATAGTGGATGTTGTTCGTCGGTCACGTTTTGTTCATATTAATAATGCTATTAATAATTTTTTTTTTAATTCTATGGATCACTAAAAATTCAATGTGAATGAGAGTACATCATGTTTGAATTTTTCATGTTTGATGTTTAAAATATCGAGCAAGTTTTGAAGTCATGAAAAACACAACCAAACGCTTCAACCAAATGCCCTACACTATTATTCCAACAATATTACAAAAGAACAATAATTAAAAAGTTATTTTAAAAGCTTATTTAATCACAATGTGTGTACATCTCATTTTTTCCGTTTCGTACTTTATTAAGAAAATTAAATGCAATGATTTAGTTGAAAGATATTCGTAATAATTAAGCAACCTTTTGATAATAATCATTCATAAAACATGAATAAATTATACAAAGTAAATAGTTTGTGTCCAATCTATACAATATTTAAGCGATAAACGTCATTGTATTTTTCCGTTTTCCTTTCCTTACCGCTCTCCGTTCCGTTTTCGGTTCCGCGTTTAAGCAACACCCACAAAATGGATGTACGAGGGTTGTCCAAAAAGTTCGTGGACATATAAAATTTTATTCGAAATAATGACGCCATTTTCAGGAAAGTATTATAATATTTTAAAATAGAGTATAATAATATATATGTATAAAAATCATACTAATGTACATTTTTATACTGGAGTTATTATTATATATACAATGCCTATACAGGCCGCACGTCCCAGTCCGACGTTGAGTTATAACGCCGTTTCTATAACGTCGTTGTCATTGGTTTACCCGAGAGTGATATGCTGCATTCACCGACTGGCCAGAGAATACAATCGCACGCTTCATAAAAAAAATCGGTCGTGTGACTTGTAGATAAGTAAACTCGAACTATTTCGATGTTTTTCCTGTTTCCTTCATCATTTGTTTCGTTTCTATCGGTGTTTTACCTCAGTCGAAATAGAATTTTATGATGGCGCGAGGTATGCCGACGTCGCTTTCTTTGGCGTTTTCAAAGACATGTTCTTGCCGTAATATCTTTTAAAAGTCCTCTGCTAGTTTCAAAACGGCTTCAAATGACGTATGAAAATGACGTAGACCATACAGACTACATCACAATAGAAGCATATAAAGTTTTGACATCTTTTATAAAAACAGTAAATATTCATATCTAAAAACTCAATTACAAAGTTTGGACAATTTTTACACTGGGCCGTGCGTTCTTTCCGCGACCCTTTGATACATTAAAATTTTAGTTTAATTTTATGGAAAACATTCAAAACCACTTTACTTTGATTTGAAATTCTATGACAAACATTTCGATATACAATATGTATATATAAACCCATTTAAAATGACAAAAACGCGATTGTCCACGAACTTTTTGGACAACCCTCGTACACGGTACATTTGTAGCAAATTTAAACAGTTGGAAACATATATGATAATAGATTGCAAAGATTAATGCAGAAAAGTGGGAGTAAAATGTATGATTTACTCAATCCCTAACCCCCCTAAACTAGCCTTGACAGGTTACATTTATATATTAGTTAATAACAGATATAATATAAAAAAAATATGTGATTACATTTACGATAAGTGAATTTCATAGTCATAGCCGCGCAATACTGGACTATAACACGTGGTGATGATATATATGATATATACTATATAATAATGATTGCTTTCTGCATTGCCAACGGGACTTCCGAAAATTAGAGACAACTTCCATGTATTAATATTAAAAAATATATAAAGATATTTAACTTCATATGAGATATAATGCGAGATACAGAACACATTATCTTATATGTTGAATATTTAATGCGAAAGAGCACTAAGATTAAAAATTAATTTATTAATTAATGCGTTTCTACTCACCCAATTGCTCGTGAGTCAAATATTATGCTAACGGGATGTTTACTATTACAGAGTAGTAATAAAATCCATAATGATCAAATAAGTGGTTTTCGGAAAAATGGAGATAAAGAATGATAAGGAAAGGAATGGTTATATTGGGGCAAAAATCAGTGCATAAAATATACTGAAAATACCTTGTATTTTAAAATGATACAAAAAAAGAGAAATGAAAATATAAACAAAGAACCGATTACAAAACTACATAAACATGTTACTGTATACAGGGAAATATTCACCTCCTTTTTATTTTCTCTTTCAACACAACTGTGTCTGGGCGAATTCAAGACGGATCGAAACTGTTTGCAAGTGTAAAAGGGCGAAAATTAAACGGGGCAAAAATAACCCTATATATAGTACTTTCCTGAGGGAATGTAACAGCGAAAAGCCTGTATGACGGTCGAATTAGAAATGTTCAGATGTTGCGGACAAAAGTAAAACTTTTGCTACAGACACTCTGAATTCTTGATCTTCGAAATTCGACGTGACCCGGTTTTCCTCCCAAACCATCTTGCCACAAAAACAGTGTTTTTATCGTTTTTTGCAAGGTATCGCCGTTGTCCTCTGACCCTCATGTGTAATGCCATCACTGCTATTAAAAAGATATGCAGAAGATCCTCACTTGTTTGTACGAGTCCACGGTGGAGGCATACGAAGCAAAGCGATTTTTGTTGTCATCAATAGTATTACCTGTGATTATGTTCACGGATTCGTCGTCCGCTGCTGGTTCATGTAATGGTCCGACTTGATCCCGGTAAATATTCCCGCTCTTAGTAATACCAGTTGATCGCCTTTCATCTTCGTCGATGTTTCTCTCATTGGATTTTTGATGAGGTTCCTGTAGCTGCTTTCTCTTTTCTCTTGTTTCTTCCGGCAGTTGATTTGACATCCTTAAGAATGACCGGGTTTGCTTTCGCTTCGAAACGAGCATAACATCATCACAATATCCTTAAGCCCTGAGTTAAAAAAAAACTGGACACAAATTGGTCTGTATATTCTTGTTTCCCATCGTGTAGAGAGCAACTATCTGCAGACTGGCCATATCTTCCTCACATTTATTTTAATAAATTCATTTTAAAAATCCAAGAAAAACTGCTGTAATTTTGGTTTATTAAAGCACTTTATTCTTGAAAATGTTAAACTAAATTGTAAATCCGTTATATCGGATATTGCATCTGAAAATATTGTTTTGTGTCGCATCGGAAAGTCATTACCACCACAAGGCCCTAATTGTTCTGTCATCCGATTTCGGCTGTGTTCTTTCGGCTTTTTTTGTCGTCTACGTCGTTTAGTCCTTCCTCTATCTTTTTTTTTTTACAGTTGTTTCTTTCTCTATGTGATCTTCCATCAATCTGGTCTAATCTCTTTCTAATCTTGTGCTGTTTATCGTTGCCTTGATGTTTTCCCTTTCATCTATCAGCTTCATTGTGCCTTTGCTTCTATGGCTTGTTTTTTCGTTTCTTTAAGCCTAAAACTTCCTCTGCTGATCACCATAAGATTCTGTTTTATTTAATTCTTCTTGTTGACTCATAGTCTTTTTTAATATTCTGCCCCACATAATAGTCACTTATCGAAAAAACAGTTACTCGCAGACAGATAACCGCGATGCGGTAAAAAGCTGTTACAAACAAAATACAAAAACAAATGACAGGTTTCCATGTTTCCATAGAATAAAAAAGGCAAATATACACACAAATGAAAACGAGACACCTTGTGCCTCCTTACAAGCATTTGTTCATTTGCTGTGGTTGTTTAATACTGCAGTGCTAAACATCCTTTTATAGCAGATTCGTACATTAACATGCACCTTTTAAGTTTAAATATGATTATCGTTACAGTGAATGTCGCCTTAAACAAGCCAACATATCAACAGAACCCAATTAAACAAAATTACAGCGCAGGTGATGCCAGTAATGCAGTTGATGACCAGAAGTCAGACCTGACTAGGAATGGTGGACAGTGTGTCGTTTCATCTGCCAGGGAAACCGCCACTTGGTGGGTGAACTTGACAAGCATTCACAGCATCCATAACATCACAGTCTACTACATGACGGGCAATAAACCATGGGGTATGGGGTTTTTTTCTAAAAAAAATAACACCTTCAATGGGTTCTGTTATATTAGTAACTTATACTGTATTAAAATACATTTCTTTAAAAGCATATATTTCTTTTTAAAGGTAAAAGTAACCCAGAAATAAGAAAAAAAGTAAATTTCCTCTTTTAAAAAAATATTAATTATTTGATTTGCACCATCAGTTATTCAGTTGCGGTAAATTGTCATTGCAGATGTATTGAATCTGCTAAAGAAAATTTCTAAGAAAGTTCAGAAAAAAACCTTTTATCAATATACCTTGCATGTATGTATGGAACCAGCTATTTGGATTTGTAACATTTTTAAACTTCTAATAATGAAATGATAAAGGATGATATCAATAAACATGTGAAAAAGGCCCTATTTTATACAATGGATTATTGAAAATCTAATATGCTTGTAATAATAAAACAAAAACAAAAACAAGAGTGAATAAATATGGCACATCCTGATTAGTGTTACTAGCTTGGATCGGTGTAGTTATTAATGCATTATTGTTGATTTTGTACTGTCTATAATATTGAATACCCTGTAACAGTGAAATTTGTTCTGGTTTGTGACTTTGTCTTTGCAATGAATAACAATGAACAAAATGGGTGGACCTTGGTGCAATAGACGATATGAATATGAGGGAATTAAGCATATCGGATAAGACTCATTTACAAATCACGTGACTTTATTTTTGTCATATTCTCACTAATTAGGGGAAAATTAACCAATCAGAAAAATGATTCGTTGATAATACAGCTTACAAATAATGTATAATGCATAAACGAATATAAATAGTATGCATGTATAAAGTTACATCGAACACGCGTATCGAAATCGATGTCACGTGACACGCATGGCACAGAGAATAACATTATGATGATTAAGGGAATTCAGACCAGATAAACAACATTAGTTGATAATGGGAAAGACCCATTAGTATATAATGGGAAAGACCCACTGAACTTTTGCATTTTTTAGAAGCGCAGTAAGGTACATTTTTTTCCTTTCACATAGAGATAGAATTTGACAAAATACATTTACTAGCTGAAGGAGAAAATTGTAATCTAAAGGCACCTTTGAATGTAGGGGCGGAGCTTAAAGTCTACGGGATACACTGTAAACAGTGTAAAACTAACATAAACAATGATTTATATCTCCCATGTGGTTGTTTTTCTTAGGTATGAAGGCATTCGATACGAGTACATATATCAATGATTAAGTACATGCAAAATAAAGAGAGAAATTTCGAAATTTATTTTTGTTGCCAATTTACCGGGGGTCTTTTATCACATCATCCTTTGTTATCTTCGTTTCTTAACTTTTTGTTCACTACAGGAGCTTCGAATGACTTTACAAAATCCTTTCTCGGATTTTCTGTGTATGTCTCTAATACAACGGATAAAGAAACGGGAACACTGTGTTTCAAGGACACCAACTTTACAATAGATACAATACCTACTGTGTTCACCACCATCTGTCCTGTACATGGACAGTATGTCATTTACTACAACGAGAGATATGTAGATGTAACCTACCCTGATGATTACTATCGGTTTGCTGAAAACAATGTATGCGAGGTTGAAGTATATGGTGAGTGTTCCTAGTTTCTTCAATGATTGTGTTTGGTTTTACGGTTTTCAATTATGCGTCACTTATATTGAAATGGATTGTTAAGGTATGTGCAACATCCATAGCGTCTAATTATACATGAAAACACAAAAATTACAGGTCACATTTACTCTCTTACAAGTGCAAAAACTACACATTAGATATTCTTCTTACATATGAAACGGATATTGTATGATAAAATGTATAATATTTGAAAGTTATCTTCATGTAAATAGTATAGGACTTGATGACCTCTTTTTGCGTTAGCTGTATAGTCAAAAGGAGTCAATATAAACCTCATTTATAATAATAGAGGTAAGCTAAGAAATATTTTCAAGTTATTCAGCTAATATTGACAAATTTTGTCACAAGATGTTTGTACATTGAATATTGCTCTATGTCATCGTTTCCACAGTCATTTAGTTCACACACTACGGTTGTAGCTATATCATTACCCGCGGTGGTTACTTAAAATTTGTTTGAAAAAATGAGTGCATGTAAGATTAAATTCAATATCCCTTTATTCCCTTTGGAACGCATTTAAACTCACTTAATAGATAGCAAGGGTATCATTTTAATTTTTTATCTGTACGTTTTGAAAATAAGAATACGACACTCTGGAATCATTAGAACTCGTGGTGGCTCAATTTATGTGGTATTTGTGGGTAGCCCTTCCCCACGAAATTATATCCTCAACGAAAGAATAGAAAAAAAGCATCCTTTCTTAATGAAACTGAAAACTGACGCGACCAACAAATTACATCCCCACGAATAAACAAAAAAACCAAAAATGGCCTCTACGAATTTAAATGATTCCAAAGTATGTATTATATTCATAATGAAAATATTGAATATTGTTAGTCTTTTAACACATCAGGCTGTGCAGACTAATTGAATAACGCGCGTGAAAAAAAAAACCCACACAACTATCCAATGGTAATATTTATTTTACTGTTTCTTTGTATTACATTTATTTGTATCGTCGCATTAAATACATTTGCAACGATAAAAATAATCCATCGAACAGCAATAAAACATACTAGTTAGCGCACTTCCGCGGGTCAAAGTAGCTTACCAGAAACTGTGTGTGGCAAAACTCTTCTTTGAAATAGGATAGATATGATTTAACTATTATTATTCAAAGGAATATATGGAATTAGTAAAATTAGTTTGAACGTATCATTAACTCTAAAACAATATATCAATTTAAAACGCGTGATGACGTTTACCTGTGGTCATACGCCTTGCACAGGTTTAACGTGTGTTATTCGACAATAAAAGTCATATATTTCCATTGCAAACATGAGAAGAAATATTCACTGAATTTAAATATTATATTTATAAAAAAATTGTAAATCACAATGATCATTAAAAGAACATCATCATTTTTTTTCAAAGGATGTCCTGCTACCGGATGTTATGGATCTAACGGCTCATTGCCTTGCCCGGATGTAAATTGTCAGTACTGTCACAAAGAGACGGGCACCTGTCAGGCGTGTAAACCTGGGTACAAAGGTCAACAATGTGAGCTACGTATGTAATTCAATTTTTATATTTCTTTCATACTTAGACATTCATGTGTCACTGCTATAAAGAATAAATTTGGTATTAAAATGTTTGGCACATATCACATTATTTCAATAAATTCAGAGTGTGAGACTGGAAAGTATGGAATTAACTGTTCAAAGAGTTGTGGTAATTGTCACAATCAACCCCAGTGCCAAAATGTCGACGGATCCTGCTCTGAAGGATGTTCTGCTGGATACATGGGGTCCCTTTGTACTGAACGTAAATACTATTTTTTACATTAAATACATTTTTATATCATTTTACAGTTCTTAACTATTTACTTTGGATGCATGTGTTTTCCTTTTGACTCTACGTATTTGATACTGCATGATAGCTAATGTTTTATGTTTTGTCATTGAAATGTATTAAAATAATATCAACGCAAATCAATCTTTCCCAAGTTTACAAATGCGATGTTTCAACTGCAATATTATGCATAACCAAATAGCATGATATTATTGTACACGTATATTATTGAACAATGTATAACAATTTTATGAAAATAATAAACGGAACTTGTTCATGTCACTGTTAGTAGGTTAAAGAAAATTTCACTTGTAAACTAATACCATTTTTCACCGGCAGGATTTGCAAATGTTGTTATTCATCATTACAATTTGTTTGTTCATCTTTCAGATGGTGATCTATTAGTAATTTACTACATTTTTGTTTAATCCATATTCATAACATGGTTATCGATATACGCTTGGTCAATTGCATGTGTATACACAAACACCACTTCGATTTATCAAGAATGAAAACAATGATTTATGTATAAGGGTACTCAGGTTACATGTATACTTCATGTGATCAAAACCTTCGAGAGATCGGAGTTCGAGAGATCAAGAGTTAAATTTGCTTGGTTAAATAGAGAAAAAAATACGGACTGTGATTTTATTTTGTAAGATCAAGAGATTCGAGAAATGGGTGTTATTTATATTTTAACTGTTGAGTTTGCGATTTACCTTATAATTTTATCAGAGGACTTTTGAAAACAATGTTTTGAAAGTATGTTACCTCAATGTTTACCCTTACCTCTCGAATATACCATGCGATTTATGCTAATAACAAATTCTGCAGTTCCTGAGGCTGCGCAGTCATACATGTAAGAAATGTCAGTAATTCTTTTAATTCGACGTTTTGCGTCCATTTGCCACACATTTTTGTCATAGCTATCGATTAATGCCCAACACATCTTTCAGTACATCTGGGGTTTTTTGAAAGCCATTACCTTTTAATCGAACTTAATTTTTAGCATTTATAAATGTAATGGTTTTATTCCATGACAATTTTTTCAGCTTTAAATGTATTGTTTTTTTCGTACATGCGTGTTTGAAGAATTTTTCCGTTCTTAATTTTACCACATAGAAACGAAAATGTAAATTAAAACACCATTTGTTTTTAAATTATGGATATCAACATAGATATTTTTTATACTTTTTAAATTGTGTGAAAGACTTTGTTAAGTCAAAGCTAACCAGTTAGTCACCTCTCGAGACCATCAGTTAATTTTTAGTTGTCGAAATGCATGCGACGGCATACTTTATGTGCAGTTATTCAATAAAAACAGGGTATCCTTTTGTCAGTCATTGTTGTCGTAGCCATTTTACTGCGTAAATGTAAAAAGCAAATGAGCTATCCTGTTGCACAGTGGTAATACGCGGACGACCAGTTCACAGCTATAATTTTACTTTATTGTTTGAAGTAAATATGCAGAATACGAGAGTCTGTGCTCTTGTTACTGTAATAAAATAAGCTTCTAAACATATGGACACCTCAGGTGAAAGCTTTATTGCGCTTAGTATCAACTTATCTGAGTATGGCAGTGTATTACCCTTATGCTAGTAAGTGCATAATATTCATCGCTTATACGATATGTTTTTTTTTTTTTTCAGATATATATCGACATACATTATGAGCGATCATTTTTTTTATTTTCCAAAAGCTATCACACTCCTCTTTTATTTTTTTTTTACTTATACTGCTGCTGATGATGATGTATGAACAACAAATACTATCAAATCGGTGTTAAATTAAAAAAAAATATATTGTAAAACGTAATCGATATTTTTATAGAATATTTCATCTAAAAGAACAAAAAAAAAATGGCTTGTAAATTGTAATTTGTTACATGTTCTCTTTTTAAATTAACTTAATGATGAGATTATTTGTAAAAAGAAGAAGATGTGTGGTGTTGTGTATTGCAACTGTATAACCATCGTTTATGTTCTTTAACATACATGTATCTTCAAAATATAAATTGATTTTAATGCAACAAATGGTTTTATCAATCCCTTAAGAAATATTATTCATATTATTTTTACTTCGGATAAAGGGTGTGATATTGGAAAATATGGCATAAAATGCTCCAAAATTTGTGGCAAATGTCGCAATCAATCCCATTGCAACAACGTCAACGGATCCTGCTCAGAGGGATGTTCTGGTGGCTACATGGGATCCTTTTGTACGAAGCGTAAGTATAATTCATTAATTATCATTAATTAGTTCCTTCATTTATACATGTATAATATTGGACGCTTCTTTCATATTTATTGGAGAGATGTATCATTACTTGCTGTAAGCCTTCCGCTTAAGTTTTCCTGATTAGATTTTATCCGCTGTCGTTGTTGTCTTTTTTGTTTGTCTTTTTACATTTTCATCTTCTTCTCCAGAACCACTGGGCCATTTTCAACTTAAATTGATATAAAGCAATATATGGGGGATGGCTTTCATGTTTGTTCAAAAGATAATAGGGGAGATAATTTAGAAACAGCAAAAATAGGATGGGTAAGTTTAAAACTATATATCTCAAGAATGAAAAAGCCTGTAATGTCCTAATTTTATCATTACATATAGCTTTCTGATAAATAGTAGATTTTAATTTGTTTAAATCATTACCCCCCCCCCCCCCCCCCCCCCCCACCCCGGGATAAAAAAGGGCCCACCTGGGGTTCAAAGCTTATAATAGAAAATAAGTAGAAAACATCCTTATATCTTTTCATTATACAATATTCTTTTGAAGAACAAATTACTATTTGTGGAAATATTATAGAAGAATGCTAGTATAACAAACTATTGCCTTTATCACTGTGGGTCTGTCACAATGAGGTGAGGGGGTATAAAATTATATTAAAGACTATTCCAAAAAAAACAAATAGCTTTATGTGTAAAATATTATAAGTTTAAAAGGGACATGGTCACGATTTTGGGCATTTTTTTTTTACAGTGCTGCTTTAAGAATGTATTTCTAATGATCAAATGAAATTGAGTGTCAGTAGTACAGTTATAAACAAGATAAAAGGCTCACAATTATTTGTCATGTAAACAAGGCTCGTGCCCTGTTTTTGTTTACTTAGGTTCATTTACCAGTAAAATATCTTTTCAAGCTGACTTGTTTAGTATCTTCTTATTCATGTTAAGCATAAATAAACAGTTACAAACGTTTAACACATGCATTTTAGGTCTAAAACTGGAATTTTTACTTCAACATTTAAAATGTAAACAAAAGCTTTGTTTACATAGCAAAAAATTGTAAGCTCTATAACTCGCTTATAACTCAACGAATGACACTCAAATTTTGGTTGCCTATTAAAAAATACCTTACTGAAGCAATTTAAACATTAAAATCGGAAAAATAATTTTTGACCTTTGCCCCTTTAAGAAATTATGAAGGCATTCAGAAGTTGGAGTTCTATTCGCTTTTCGCTATTCACTATTCGAATAGCGAATAGAATTCTCTGGTCGGTTCGCTATTCAAATTACCGTAAACATGCTAATAAACGTAAATTCAAAATTCCATATAAATTTCATTTTTTAACGGAGAGAAACAATAAAATATTTAAAATTATTACTTTCTGACCTGACCTGAATATTGACATAATTAGCTAGCCTGGCGAAAAGGTAAAAAATTCATCATATTCTATTGCAATGGGGATATCTTTCAAAGGGGTTGGCTAACTCCCTGTATCCCATATTTGGGCCTTCAAATTTGATGAGAATTGGGCCCTGGGAATGCCCAGTCGACCCTCAAAAGGAATTGGGTTTACACGGCCATTAACAGGC
>WFKH01011926.1:42471933-42482324 GCA_016163765.1 Magallana hongkongensis
AGCCAGCCCCTTGAAAGATATCCCATTGTAACTGTTTTATACGAAATTTCCAATTTTCGCCAGGCTAGCTTAGCCTGTTAACGGTCGTGTAAACCCAATTCCTTTTGAGGGTCGACTGGGCATACACGGGGCCCCACCTCCTCCAAATATGAAGGCCCAAATATGGGATACAGGGTGTTAGCCAGCCCCTTGAAAGATATCCATTGTAACTGTATTATACGAAATTTCCAATTTTCGCTAGGCTAGCTAAGCCTGTCAACGGTCATGTAAACCCAATTCCTTTTGAGGATCGACTGGGCATTCCCGGGGCACCACCTCCTCCAAATATGAAGGCCTAAATATGGGATACAGGGTGTTAGCCAGCCCCTTGAAAGATATCCCATTTTAAGTGTATTATACGAAATTTTCAATTTTCGCCAGGCTAGCTTAGCCTGTTAACGGTCGTGTAAACCCAATTCCTTTTGAGGGTCGACTAGGCATTCCCGGGGACCAACCTCCTCCAAAAATGAAGGCCCAAATATGGGATACAGCGTGTAAGCCAGCCCATTTAAAGATATCCCATTGTAACTGTATTATACGAAATTTCCAATTTTCGCCAGGCTTGCTTAGCCTGTTAACGGTCGTGTAAACCCAATTCCTTTTGAGGGTCGACTGGGCATTCCCGGGGACCTACCTTCTCCAAATATGATGGCCCAAATGAGGGATACAGGGGTTAGCCAGCCCGTTGAAAGATATCCCATTGTAACTGTATTATACGAAATTTCCAATATTTGCCAGGCTAGCATAGCCTGTTAACGGTCATGTAAACCCAATTTCTTTGAAGGGTCGACTGGGCATTCCCGGGGACCCACCTCCTCCAAATATAAAGGCCCAAATATGGGATACAGGGTGTTAGCCAGCCCCTTGAAAGATATCCCATTGTAACTGTATTATACGAAATTTCCAATTTTCGCCAGGCTAGCTAAGCCTGTTAACGGTCGTGAAAACCCAATTCCTTTTGAGGTTCGACTGGACATTCCCGGGACGCCACCTCCTCTAAATACGAAGGCCCAAATATGGGATACAGGGTGTTAACCATCCCCTTGAAAGATATTCCATTGTAACTGTATTATACGAAATTTCCAATATTCGCCAGGCTAGCTTAGCCTGTTAACGGTCGTGTAAACCCAATTCCTTTTGAGGGTCGACTGGGCATTCCCGGGGCCTGACCTCCTGCAAATATGAAGGCCCAAATATGGGATAAAGTGTGTAAGCCAGCCCCTTGAAAGATATCCCATTTTAAGTGTATTATACGAAATTTCCAATTTTCGCCAGGCTAGCTTAGCCTGTTATCGGTCGTGTAAACCCAATTCCTTTTGAGGGTCGAGTGGGCATTCCCGGGGCCCCACCTCCTCTTAATATGAAGGCCCAAATATGGGATTCAGGGTGTTAGCCAGCCCGTTGAAAGATATCCCATTATAACTGTATTATACGAAATTTCCAATTTTCGCCAGACTAGCTTAGCCTGTTAAAGGTCGTGTAAACCCAATTCCTTTTGAGGGTCGACTCGGCATTCCCGGGGCACCACCTCCTCCAAATATGCAGGCCCAAATATGGGAAAGAGGGTGTAAGCCATCCCCTTGAAAGATATCCAATTGTAACTGTATTGTACGAAATTTCCAATTTTCGCCAGGCTAGCTTAGCCTGTTAACGGTCGTGTAAACCCAATTCCTTTTGAGGGTCGACTGTGCATTCCCGGGGCCCCACCTCCTCCAAAAAGGAAGGCCCAAATATGGGATACAGGGTGTTAGCCAGCCCCTTTAAAGATATCCCATTGTAACTGTATTATACGAAATTTCCAATTTTTGCCAGGCTAGCTAAGCCTGTTAACGGTCGTGTAAACCCAATTCCTTTTGAGGGTCGAGTGGGCATTCCCGGGGCCCCATCTCCTCCAAATATGAAGGCCCAAATATGGGATACAGGGTGTTAGCCAGCCCCTTGAAAGATATCCCCATTTCAACAGTGAATGAATTTGTTACCTTTTCGCCAGTCTAGCTATTTATGTCAATGTTCAGGTCTGGTCAGCAAAATATGATTTTTAATATATAACTGTTTCTTAACATAAAAAAAGGAAAGTTAATGTGGAATTTTAATTTACGTTTATTAGCATGTTTACGGTAATTTGAATAGCGAATCGACCAGAGAATTCTATTCGCTATTCGAATAGTGAATAGCGAAAAGCGAATAGAACTCCAACTTCTGAATGCCAATTATGAAGATGTTTCAAACTCTATACCGTTGCGATTAGAGAGTGCAACCTTATTTTGGAGGTGGAGAGGTTAAGCAAGGCATGAAATTGCTAATAAGGTTTTACCTTACCTAATGAACTTTTATTACTATTAATCTTTCAAACATTCAAATGAAATATTCAAAGGTTAGAAAAATGATAAAGCAGACATTTTTTTCGGAATATTGTGGTCAAATTAAAGTCGGGATCAAGATCCTCAATTGCATAAACAAACAATGGAATCCGAAAGTGACAATAGCATACCTAAATGCCATGCAGTCTCAATATGTTTAGCTGATTATAAGCCTTTAAAAACTTCTAAAAAGATTTATGTCAGCTTACTCATTTTAGTTATTATAGTATGATATAGGAAAATAATTTAGAATCTGGTTTTGAACCATGACTTTTTCTCCCTGTAAAGTTATAATACGTCTCAGGAGAAGTTAAAAAAATCAATTAAGAAATTTATGGGTAAACATATTTCAAAATATTCTTATTTAAAGTGACGCTATTCATAAAGTTTACAAATTAATCAATATCCCATCCTGTATCTAGCGTCCAGTGTCATGCATTCTACATTAATGATCCGATCCATTCTATTTTATCAGATTTAAGTCTATGTAAACCTCCACGTGTTCCTTGGGTCATGTCGGCTCACCTGGTATACAGTAAATGACCCCTTGGGAACATCATGAATATTCAGAAATAGAAATAATCAAGTATTAAATCTTTTTGTATGTAAAGTTTGACCTATGTGGATCATCCCTACCCCCAATGATGGTCTCGTTCGTTTGGGAGACTTTATAATCGCCCCGATTATAGTTACATCCTGTTAAAAATATTCTTATTTACAGTGCCGCTATCGATAAAGTTTACAACTTCAAATATCATGCATGCTACATTCATGACCCTTATACAACTTATGAAATTTAAAAAGAAAACGAAAAAGTGTTTCAAAACCTATGTTAAACTCCATAAAAGGAGTCTTTGAGTAATTTATTTAAGCATAGTTTTAAAACATGTATTTGCAAAAATTTGATATTTTTTTAATCTCAGTTTTAAATCATGATTACCATTGAAATTTCGTTTTGTGAAAAAGAATATAAGAAATATTATTTGATATCAAGCTCGATTTGGAATAAATGATGGATGCAGGATAGGATGAATTGGAAAGACAGAGCTTTACATTCTGTATCGGGAATCCAGTATCCAGCACCCTATTCTATCCTATCCAGTGTAAAAGTAATGGATAGCATAGCTGTAGAACTGCAATACTACAATTTGCAATAAAGTTATGTATTTAAAAAGCATTCCAATTCTTTATACAAAAACCACCGAAACAGCACTGGATTTAATATTTGCATATAACTTATATAACGCTGATAATAGTTAGATTCATGGTCGGTGTTACTCAGGTTAGCGATGTGGCCCTGGACCTTTTTTTACTTTTCTTGTAGTCCATCAGATTTTCTTTTGCGTACATGCACATAATGAAAAAAAAACCCACTGCATTTTGAAGTCAAAAATTGTTTCAAAATCATAACACTGTTTTCGAATCAATAAAAAATTTAAAACCTGTTTTTAAAAAATTAACTGACAAAATACATTTACAATTAAAAACAACTTCTGGATACGAAATACTTTTTTGTTCTTAAAACGTATTCATAAATAATTAATTTTTCTTTATCAGTTTATTGGATTGACAATATCAGAAAATGGCTTACTCTTTTTTTTTTCAAATGTTATTTCTGTTTATATTCATCTTCCTTGTAGCATGCGAACAAGCGTTCTATGGTATAAATTGTTCACAGAAATGTAATACAAACTGTAGCAGTCAAGCTTGTCATCACGTGACCGGGAAATGTATTGATTCGCCAAAGGTACTGTACTCCTTATTTATTCATATATATCCTACACTGAAGGTTCATGTCGTCAATGCGAGTGACTGATGTACAAAATGTTAAATTACCAAATGACACTTTGTGATGGAAATTTAATGGCTTTATACGGTTATACAATGCATATGTTATTCGATAAGTACTGTATGCATGAAGACAGAGCAGTATGATATAAATAATGTAACGAAACATATTTTTTGCAATCGTTAGTTTAAAAAACAGAAATAAGCCAAAACAATATATACTAAACGTTTTTGAATGGTTGTGCTGACCATCTAAAGTTTTGTAGACAGACGAGCCAATTGAACATCGGGTTAACATTGGAATTATCATTGGAATTATCTTTGGAATTTTTGTTGGCTTTAGTCTCATTCTTCTAATCGGGATCGGGTATTTACTTCAATTATTGTTAACAAAGCCAAACATACCTACATTTAAACAAATATTCATTTTTAGAAATGTTTTTCTATTATCATTTATTGTTGCACATTGTGAGTAAAACAATGAGTGTCTGTAAATTGTAGTTGCAGAGTACAGAAGCGCAAAGTAATAGTGAAGTCCGAAGAAAAATACATAGGTGTGCCACCATGTCGATGTAAGTGTATTATATTCTGTTTGGGGGATGTCAAACCATGACTTTTTATGCTTATGTCTTCAAATGGAAAAGATTGAATGATTTGACCTTTCAAGTTTACTGTTCTTTTAGCTCAAAGTTATGAAAATATAAAACCAAGAGACCACAAAAGTGTATCCGAAAAACCACCAAGCACACAAGGAAAAGAAAGTGAAACGACAATAGAATATGAGGATGAAGATACTGATGACAAAGTACACAAGGAAAACCCATATGGAGATCACTATGTAAACAAAGTATCTATTAAAGAGATTTCTTTAAGTAACTTATGGGAAGCAATAGTGGATAAATCGAAAAGCGGAGACGATGGTTTCAAGAAAGAATATGCGGTATGTCTAATGATATGCCCCAAAAAATTAAGTATTCCATGTTCTCGTTACCTTCTCATTTCATCGCTGAAAAGGTTTTTCAAATACAAAAACGGTATTAAGAATACAAAAAGATATTTAAGGTGGCTCACTACACCTTGAAATATTTTCTCAATCAGCAAAAATTACTTGATTATGATAGATATCATAATGGATAAGAAGTATTTAAGTCAAATAGGCAAAAAAATGTGCAATTTTGGATGAAAAATTACATTTTAGAAAATTTAATTCAGTAAACTTGAACAAAAGCTCCAGGCGGATTCGAACTCATGATCTGCGGTTCAGAAACCCAATACTTTAACCACTGAGCTACGACGATATACAACCGAATCGAACGATATAAACAGTTTAACAAAACATTTAAATCGCCATCTTGTGACGTAGTGTCTTAAAAAGTATAAGTCTGGGTGTAGTGAGGTACCTTAGAAGTAAAAATATATAAGATTTGTTACAGCTTCAAATAATCATATTCTATCAAAGGAAGTCGTCTTATGATATTCAAGAATTGCTCAGCTTATTTTTTTTTCTTGTTACCAACACACAGGTTTTTCTGGTGTAAGTGTGTTATGATTGTGACCGCGAATTGTTTTATTTAAACTGAACGTCAATTACATACTTGATTAAATTTAAAAGGTTTATAAACGTGACACATGTCACAACTGTTGATAAACAAAATGTATGTGTGCCCAACAACTCTATAACATGAAACCAACCTACAGAAATATATGCACACTCTACTAACAAAGGATCGTTTACTTTGTTAATTGAACATGGTTTTTTTTTCTGAAAAAATATATTGAGAATTTTTTGACATCTATGTAAAAGTCACTTTTAAATCACCTTTTGATATTCTGGAAATGTCCAGTTTATTTGTTATTAAGGTCTTCCGTTTCCAACGGAAGACCTTACTATTATTGTGCTTGTAAGATTATTAAGGTCTTCCGTTTCCAACGGAAGACCTTACTATTATTGTGCGGGGAAAAAATTTTCTTTTTTTTTTTTCTTCCTAGACGCGAACTTTGATGCTTCATATCGTGCTCATTTCTGAACGGTTTTTGCTCAAATTTTCAGGGCTCATAGACTTTACAAAACACTATCTTAATCAATTCATAAATTTTAGAATTCCTCTTCCGTTAACGAGTTATTCCCCTTTTAAAAATTTTTAGGGCCTTTGGTTTCCAGACAAAGGCTCCGAGACTATGATAGCAGGGAATGGGAATCCAACGAATTTGAATAACAGAGACATTGAAGTTGTGCACATCGATTTTTGTTTTTGGATTATGTTTTTTATATAGAAAAAGGTAGGGGGTCAAAAAATAGGATTCCAAAAAGTGCAAAAATTTAGACATATTTTTCTTTGTATCTTTTAAACGAAAAATATTTTGTTAAGACATGTAGAATAAAAGTTGTGCAGAATGTTAAGGGCTTTCATTTGACACCAATAAAAAAGGGCTGGCCCCTAAAATTAAGGGCCAATAGCGCTTGAAAGTTTTTGCTTAATAACTCAAAAACGGTTAGGATTTCGATATGGTTGTCGCTGGAAAAGTAGTTTGTTGGGATCTCATAAAGGTCGTTACAATGTTATTTTGTTGGTGATTTGTGTTGTATGAGTGTAAAAAGCTTTACATGTTAACATGTACCTCGTTTCATTTGGCAAATTAACGAAAGTCTTTGTGCGAACAACTGGCATAAAGTTACCACAGAAAGTATGCTGGTTTATACAGTGGCCTAAATTCATAAGACATATTTCTTTTTTTAGAACACATGATTTTTTTAGGAGTTTAAGTTCTTATAGTGCACAATTAAAAAAAACGAGAATCGGAAAACGAAACTGCTTTTTTTTCTTTTCTAGTAAAACACAAAATACGGATTAAAAAAATATATGTATTACATTTTAGTTTTCATACTGCGTGCATCTAAAATCTACCTTGAATCAGAGTTGTGTGTGTGTGTGTGTACCATTAAGTAAGTTATCCCTCGCCCGCGGCCGAGAAAATCGGTCACCATGGTCGCGGCTGGGCTACCTAGCGGTCAGCGGTTATCTAATACACAAGAGTCGCGACTCTCATATGCAATTTTATTTAGCCGCAAACACTAGAATTGTTTTAGTTTTGATTACACATAAAAGTTTATTCTTCTTCAATTGGATTAAACGATAGGGTGTCAATGAAGAAATCGTTCAGTTAACTAATAAAATAATGTCGTTCTCAATCTAAAGCAATATCAGACATAGATCAATTGTGGGTTTAAAGTAAAAAAAAAAAAAAAAACTTTGATAGATTTTAGTCATTATACTGCAAACTTTTCAAATCTTCCTGTGTTCTGAGCTGTGCGTTGTACCTTTTCGTAATCTATCCTTCGCCCACGACCGAGGAGATCAGCCACTGCTGCACTACCTAGCGGTAAGCGGTTATCTAATACACAAACACTTACACGTATATGAACGTGTTTGGGTTTATATATGGTATAAAAGTTTGTCCATCTTGTATTTATTTAATTAAACATTGGAGTGTAAATTAAGAAGTCGTTCTGAAAATTAATAAAAGCGATATTACTTCAAATCGGAAACATCGTCAGACATGAATTAATGGTTGCATGGTTTGTAAGCCTAAAATGTTTTTAAAAATGTACAAAAAATGTTTTAAATCAACAAGGAAAATGATGATCATCCCGCGCACATGGCCGCAGAGATCCCCCGCGCGAGTGGACAAGTGATCCGCGGTAGGTTCGTGTTCCTCTACATGTACCTTATCACGCGTGCATGTTTCATATTTTGTACGAACACATTTTTTTTAAATTATGTTTTCAAATATTATATTGGTTTAAGATGAAAAGATAAATTTATTACATGTACAGTTGATTTAGTATTGATTAATACGATTGCGTACAAGGTATTTTAAAAATCAAATCAAATTATAAACAAAGTTCCATGTTACATCTTTGCGGTTGGTGCTGGCACGATAAAAGAATGTCCTGAATTGAGACATTCGGTGATTATTTTAAAGAATATTCACAAGTTTTGTTTAGATTCTATCGGTCAGATATTAATCACTTCTGTAGTGTTTCTACAAGGTCGTTCGTTTCATTGTAAAACTGTAAAAACGAACTCACTGCTGTGTTGCCCCCTCCCCCGCCCCTCTGCCAAATGCTCGCGCTGGATTTTTTTTTAAATTGGCGAAAAGATATCCAGATCTGTCGAAAATCATTTTTTGGCGACTTCTCCTAATGTGTAACATTTCCACTTTCCCATCGTTTGTTTATTCGGTCAGTCTGTGTTAATTCAATCGCCACGTGCGCCCGAAAATCTTGTGTCGCTTCAGCGCACGCAGCTGAGAACACATATATAGCCCCAGGTTATTTATGGCTGCAGATCATCAATTGTTATGTAATTGAGTAACAATGTATCGAAGGTTATCGAAGGTTAATGGGTATCGAAGGGTGCTTTCACTACAGTGGTCAATTGTAAAACAATAAGGCTATTATATACGAAGTCAATCATCTTCACATCAAAGGTGAGAGATCGTAATCTGAGAATGCTAATAAATTAACCTGTTGAACACGCTTAACTTCTATAGTTAATAGCAGAGTAATATATATTATAATTGAAAGTTTTAAGTCAAAGGAAATTTGTTTCTGGGATTTAGAAGTTATGAAATACGACTACATTATGCAATGCAGTCGGTCGCCATAGAAATCATCAAAGTACTGCAAGTGTCGACAGATTTCTTCTTTCTTTGGAATACCATGATAGTTCACTTGACTTACAGACTATAATATAGCGACAGATCTGCCTCCCAAAAATGTATGCGCTTCTCAAAGTTACACTTAAGTGAGATAGATATGTGTTCTTAGGGATTTTTAATTATTTATTGCTAATTATATGAAAATTGATTTTAAAAAAGCCTTTTTATTGAAGTTGTGTAGTATGAGGTTGTAATGCAACTTAATATACTTACAAGATTAGCCAGTGGAATACTAATTTTAGGTCAACAATATATGAATACCCAATCTATTAAAATACAAGATAAATAGTGTCCAGAACTATAATAATATGCATGTGTACATGAAGGTTGCACCCTCATTTGTATGGCTGTAGGTGAGGAGGTAAACGTGTAGCGATGTACCTAAAATGTATGTCTGCATATACGGATTCCGGACCGTGGCTACAGACGATACCCATTGACAGTCTTTCAAAACATCTGTGTGCAGTTTGACCTAGAAACTGACCAGTTTCATAACTTCTTCGAATTTCTCTAACACGGACTGTCTAATTCTTCCTCAGAATTCCAATTTACGAAAGCGCAATTGAAGTTTTATTCAATTTAACTAGTCAGCCCAGGGGCTGACTGAAAACTCAACAAAATTTTTTTTTTTTAACTCTGAAATAGTCTAAAACATAAGCAATAATGCCTTTATGGCTTTCGCTACATCTTCCTATTTATTTGTATTTTTAACCCCAAATTTAGAACTGTAGGAATTCAGTTTCAAAACTTTTCAAAAGCTTTGAAAACCATACCAATTAGAAATCATTTAGATTCAAAATGACACATGTCATTGAGGAGACATCGTCGGACACGGGTCTCTTATGTGTTACATTGCTTTCAATGCAGTGTAATGGATAGAAAACACGTGGGTTCCGACGATGAGAGGAGAGTGCAAATATGCATACAAAACATTCGTCAATACATGCAGAATTCAAAAAGTACAAAATATTAACAAAAACAAAAATTGCTTTTGACCTGAGGATGTTTCATGACCTTGACCAAAAATTATTTGGGCAAGATCAAGGTCACTGGCGGGAAAAGTGCAAAAATCGTGTGCGATCTATATCATTTTATGAAAAAAACATTGGAAGTTCTTTCTCACACAAAGATTGCTTATGACCTAAGTGTGTGTAATGATTTTGTTCCAAGGTTATTTTGTCAAGTTCATAATTTGTGTCTGCTTTATACTGTTTTTAAGGAGAAACATTGGAAGTTGCTTTTTCATTTAAAGATTGCTGATGACCTGAGGATGTGTCATGAACTTGACCCAGGGTCAGTTGTGCAAGTTCAAGGTCATTTGAAAAAAAAATACATGGAAATGATTAGAAGCTTAAATTTGACACAAAGATTGCTTGTGACATGTACTTAAATATGTCCTGACTTAAACTTTGATCATTTGTGCAAGTTTAGTGTCACTATAAGAAAAAGAAGCATCCATTATTTTCTAATAGAGAAATACTT
>WFKH01011926.1:42482424-42500976 GCA_016163765.1 Magallana hongkongensis
GTCAGAATTTTAGGTCGGGTGAAGATGACCCCCTATCAATACCTGTCAGACCCTGTAAGGAGAAGAGGGTTCTTTTAATCAGACTGATTGACAATCCTTTTCCGACAGGAAGCTGCAACGGAAGACCTCTTCGTTGCTTTGCAACGAGCTCGTCTCTAGTTATGTACTACCATTGAGTATAACAAATCCCTATACAAGGTAAATGTTTCAATCCAAAATACATGTATAAAATACATACTACACAGGATAATGCTACATAAAACATGATTAATTTTTTTAAACGAATAATTCTAATGCTCATTTTCTCGAAAAATGCATTTTGATTTTAAATACTAATCGGTTTTATATATCAGGACTTCTTTCATTCTTTTAAGGATGAAGAGATTTATCGGTTGATGAATGAATAATTTGTACTAAGTTTAATCGAGGTTAGCATTATAACATTTGGAAATCGAATGCAAGTTTCCGTTATGAAAATGTACCATCTCTCTCTCTCATTCTCTCGCTCTCTCTAAAGAAAAGAATATTATTTTCTGTTAATAAACATCCTACTAACAATGTAAAACCCCACACTAAAACTAAAATAAGAAAAGAAAGAAATTGTAACACAATTTAATGCGATTTGACGCATCTACAAGGCATTTTCTCCACTTAGTCTATTTCTCACATGTATTTTTTCTACATTGTCGCTACCTCGGTACCCGCATTAATCACAAAAGAAAATTTTTTTCAGAGATTCTCAATAATCATTTTTAAGTTTATAAAATATCCGTAGAGTATTCATTTTGTGGTTTTACATTTTCTTTTTAATTAAAAGAATACAAATACATATGCCATCACTGCATGGGGTAATACTTTCCCGTTGACTACTCAGTGTATATCTAAAAAATATTATGTTCTTTAAATTTGTCTGGATTAACAGAGATTATGCAACAGAAACAGAGCAGTATACACGCGCCGCTACACAGCAGTATACACACGCGCTGCCGGGCTTGTAAGGTGAAACAGGTGATTGCGGCAAGGTGTGAACATCGGAAACTTGTGGTCATTATTATTAATCTAAAAAGTTGGTATCTTTACAAAGAAAAAAACTCACATAAAGTGAAGGAAATAAAGACTTACTTTCATGTTTGCGTTATTTGATGGTTAGAATTGAAATTTACGCTCATTGATCGGTACCGGTTATATTATGCGTGTCCGAGTTTAAAATATATTTCTGTAGAGCATGCACTTATATTTTGTGGTCAAATTAATTTATCATTTTGATATTTATCCATATCAATTGCAGAAATAAAATTATCCGGACATTTTATTGCCCCCCCCCCCTCCCCCTGAATATTTGTTATTCGTTACATACCGGGAAATAAAGTTCTCATAAAAAGGTTCTAAGTTTCTCGCACGCTTTTCATACGGTTCTTATACTCTTTGTACGATACGATACATTTCTCATACGATACGGTACGTTTTTCATACGATACGATACCTTTCTCATACGATACGATACGTTTCTCGTACGGAACGATACGATTCTTATACGGTATGGTACGTTTCTCGCATGATACGATACGTTTCTTATACGATACAAAAGTCGCACGTTTCTCATACGCTTTTTAGATGTAGTAGTGCGTTTCAGGGTCTTTATATATTAATCCTTATATATTTATACTAGGCTTTTCAATATTTCTTTAAAAAAAACAAGAATATGGTGTATAACAAAATTTCCTTATTGTTAATTACAATAAATTTTGCCTCGCATGCACAGTTGACCAGAATTGCCGAAATATGTACATTAAGGATGACCTTTGTCTAAAGTTACATTGAATATAGTATTTTTTGGTTATTTCTCAAATGTCAATGAAAATGGTTTAAAAATATGTCTTTGGAAATCTTTTTTTCTTATTTCACTTTAAGTGTGAAAGTACCAAACCCATTTCCATTTGTCAGACATCCCGGGTATAAGGACACCTAGCATCATCACTATGAATATAACAAAACATACGTATTTTGTAACAGATTTGTAAAAAAAAAATACCATATCTTCAAAACCCGACGTTTTCTAAAGCTTCTAACTCATCCCTATAAAAATAGTTTTTAACAATTTGTTTTAACTTTTAACTATCGTAATTTTTTTTTAAATTCTCCACCCGATTTTGATAAGCTAATTCAGTAATAATTGTACTTTTAAAATAAGTACCTCTGAATTATTGGCAGCACAAAAATATGTTACAACATGTTTCCAATTAACAACAGATTTACATAAGTGAGCAGATTATGCCAAACACGTTTGACATCATCACAATAAGATGTACGATATAATCATTGGAGATGTCACAATTGTCATATTTTGAACGTTGTCTTAAGGATTACGTTTACTCAGAAAAAAAAATCCCACTGATGATAATGAAAAACCATCTGTAGTGTGTTATAGACCTTTAATTGAAGTGTTAATTTTCAATTTCAAAAAAGTAGGTCAATGACCTACTTTTTGAGTAAGTGGCCATGGAATATTTTTTGAAAATTTAAGAAAAGTCGCTAATAATTTTACACTGTGATTGTGATTTTCTTAATTGCGAAAATACAAGAAATGGCTTAACTTTTTTAAGAATGAAATACTGTTTATGAATAGCAGTAGCACTAAATAGATACAAAGCATTAAGTTTTCATTGACATTTTTTACAAATATTCCAGTCCGAATTTCCTATATCAGTTTTTAAACCCCTAACCATTTTTGATTCAATTTAACAAAAAAATTAAACGATAATTCTAAAACATTTATAGTTATAAAAATATTAATATTGACCATTTCAGCTGGGATAAAATTTGTGTGGGGTCATCGATCAAAATTTTGAGATATGGTATCCTTTATCGTTTGTAAGCATTTTACAATATTATTGTAGTATGTGCCATACGGTTATCTAAAAAGTGAGATAAAACCAACAGAAAATATGCAAAATTATGTTGACTAACAAATCAAATCTTTGCTTTTAATGTTCTAGTACTGCCAGGAATATTTCAGTGAAAATTAAAATTTGAAAAATTTAGTCCGAATTTCCTCTGGTTTGCTATAAGTCGAAATTTTGTTTGAGCCTAATTCCATAATATAAAAATTTCGTCTGTTATGTCAATAATAATTCATTTCGATAATATTTTATGTGTTTAGAACAAATTTTACTCATGACATTCAACTTTATAACAATACGAATTTTAGAACTCAAACCCTGAGTAAACATCGTCCTTAAATAATTTTTTTGTAAATAAAAAAATGCAACATTAAAATTTCTTTAAAAGATTGCAGTTGAATTTACTTAAATATCATCTATAAAACATTTTCCGCAAACATAATTTCTTATCTACATGTATACATGTAGTAGTCAATTAAAAAGGACTTGAAGCCAAAGATAAGAAAAAAATACCACAAACTATATTTTTTAAATCCACAGATATGTTCAGAAAATTACTTAAAACTGTTCTCTTTTTTGTTTCTTTTTTGTCATCATAGGCGTTGTTATATGGAGAAAGGCATCCGTGCGAGTTCGGAAAACTTCCAGAAAACATCCAAAAGAACAGATTCAAAACAACTTTTCCTTGTATGTACATTTGACCCAATCGTTCTAACTTGGAAGGGATTTACAAAAATATAACAAAATGCATTTTCCAAATGATTAAAAGGGGTATTGGATTATGTATGTGCGTATTTTGTTAAATATTTTTATACCCCGCTCCGAAGGAGTAGGGGGTATACTGATTAACCCTTCTGTGTCTGTCTGTCTGTCTGTCCGTCTGTCTGTCTGTCCTTAACAAAAGTTTCTGTCGCATTTTTCTCAACAACTATAAATTGCAGATGCTTGAAATTTTACACTATTTGTTTCTGCATGCCATATCGTGCACTACTGTAATGAAAAAACCCTGAGACTATCAAAAAACCCTGAGGAAACCCTGAGTGGCACTGAGAAAACCCTGAGAGACCCTGAGGTTGGCACTGAGAAAACCCTGAGAGACCCTGAGGTTTGCACTGAGGGTACTGGGGAAGCCCTGAGCGACCCTGAGGTCGGCACTGAGGGTACTGAGGAAGCCCCCCTGAGAGACCCTGAGGTCGGCAATGAGGGTACTGAGAAAACCCTGAGAGACCCTGAGGTCGGCATTTAATAGGAAAAATTTAAAATTACTTTAAGTATTTAATGTTTTGCGTCATCTTCAATAAATATAAACATGATTAACATAATGCATATGTATTAAGTTAAAATTAAGGGAAAATCCACAAACACCGATAATAAGTGTATATCATTTACTTACATGTTCATTGTACATGTATTCTAGTTTTACATGCGACAAGTGAGGGCCACGTTTTTTACTTAATAAAATCAGGTAATATAATGTTGTTAATACCCGAACATGCTGTCTTTTTCTTAATTAAAGCTCAGAGTTACTAAAATGAAATTTTAAGTAGTCAAATTAAAATCAAAAAAACTATTATAAAAATTAATTAAATTAGCTTTTATAATTTTATTTTAATCACAAAACTTAGTTCGTTTTTCTATTAAAAGTGACGTCAGTGTCTCTCATGGTTTTCTCAGTATCCTTAGTGCCGACCAAAGGGTCTCTCATGCATTCCTCAGTACCCTCAGTGTCGACCTCAGGGTCACTCAGGGCTTGCTCAGTACCCTCATGCAAACCTCAGGGTCTCTCAGGGTTTCCTCAGTACCCTCAGTGCCGACCTCAGGGTCTCTCAGGGTTTCCTCAGTGCCGACCTCAGGGTCTCTCAGGGTTTTCTCAGTGCCACTCAGGGTTTCCTCCGGGGTTTTTTTTGAAAGTCTCAGGGTTTTTCATTACAGAAGTGGTGGGATATATTTTTGTACCAATCGAATGCCAACTTCCTGTTACATGTCGACTTTGCTTTCTTTGCATATTCACATCAGAGCGGGGGTATCACTAATGAGCATTGGCTTACAGATATCTTGTTTTTTATTTTTATTTTTGGGGTTTTATTTTACACAATCAATGACATACATATATGTGAGAGGTAATTGATGAAAACCTATATATTTATTTACTGTGCAGATAGTTCAAATGACTACTACTTGAACTTATTTGCTAATTGCCAAAGGAAAATATTTATTGCAGATGATCACTCAAGGATAATTTTGGAAAACCAAGCCTCGGACTATATAAACGCTAATTTTATCGATGTAAGTATGAACACATTTTTGAATAATATAAACTGTTACTTTGCATTTTACACTATTAAAATCAATCTTTTTTTTATAGGGACTTCGTAAGAAAGATGAGTATATTGCAACCCAAGGTAACGTACAGATTCCAAATATGCTTGTCTTTCTGTATCTAGTAATAACTCATCAGTTATCGAAACTTAATTTCATTATTTCTTTCTTTGTCGTACAGGACCTAAACCAAGCACTGTAGATGATTTCTGGTTGATGATTTGGCAAGAAAACGTTGTAGAAATCGTTATGTTAACAAATCTAAAGGAAGGAGATAGGGTTATTGATCCTTCATTGTTTTTAGTCAGTGTGAAAGTTTATCTGAAAACGTATTTTATTTTTGTTAATATTTTGGTTTTTTTTTTAATTTTTTGCAGAAAAAATGTGCTAAATATTGGCCAGACTTAAATGAAAAAGAGGATTTTGATGTTTTTATCATAAACACATCAGAGGAAAAGCAGTATTCTAATTACGCTATCCGTAAATTACTAACGACAAATATAAAGGTAATTAAATTGTTTTAACAAAAAAATGTTTAATTAAAAAAAATAATAATATCTAAAAAATAAATAACACTTGTAATAAAAAGAATAGCTTTAATGAAATATATAGATTGCAGGGAACATGAGTTATTTATTGGCAATATATTCAAAATTGTGATAACATTTTAACGTTCAATTCTGTATCATTTGTTTACAATCAACATTTAAAAAAAAATTGTTCATAGTCATATAATTTGTTCCGAAACTTGTTTCAAAAAGTCTGGATACATCTACGTATCACTGAAGATAGTCAAACTTCTAAGTTTTATTTTTCATTTATTGTGTCTTGTTCCATGCAATACTAATCAGATTTTAAAAAATAAAAATATGTCATTCAACATTGATTACATCGGTTAACATTGATTTTCTCGAGCCACACATTACTGGACCTTAACGTCATACAAATTATAATCCATAAGTAAATATAATATATGAAATGTTTATATTGATTACATAAGCCATGACAAATAATGATTTTTAATTTAGGAAAATGAAACAAGAACGATCACCCAGTATCATTACACTGCCTGGCCGGATCACGGTGTCCCGGATCCTCTTTGTCTTTTATTATTCCACGATCACGTGACAAGAACGAAAACATCCACACACAAAGGCCCGAATTTAGTACACTGCAGGTATGTCATCATTCCTACGGAATATAATTGGTACCTTCCATTTATATGTTAAATGATGAAATATAATCTGCAATGTTTAGTGATATAAATCTATGGTGAACGTATTTGCTAATATCATTTAATATAGTTAATAATTGATTTTTAAATTATTAAGTATAAATTATATATATCATACACCCATCTCCAACCATAGCGCTCTAAAGAAAGCGTGTCGCCGAATTGAATTTTTGGTGTTTTAAACAAAAGAAAAAAATATACAAATTTATGAAGAAACCGCTACAATTGTAATCCATTGTCCTCTTGTCTACTTATATCTGTTTATATTTAGTGCTGGAATTGGAAGAACAGGAACGTACATTGCAATCGATGCCTTGCACAAAGAAGTTCAGCAAGAAAACAAAGTCAACATTGCAGAATACGTGAAGAAAATGAGAGAAAAGAGAATGAATATGGTCCAAACTTACGTAAATAGGAAATTATGTTTATGATTTTAAAAAAAAAAAATTGAAATTAAAACCACATTTTTTATGTAAAACAAGAGTTCATTGACAAAAATGACATCGTTGAATTATTATTAATTATAGGTAACAATTTTCACTGCAAATAATTGAATTATAAAATATAACATTGTCTATGAATAGCCAAAATACATGTACAACTCTGCTTCCAGGAACAATATAAGACAATATTTCTGACTCTCTACGAAATGTCTAAGGCGCCAACGACTCTTCAAAAACCAACTGAATTCATTAAAAAACTAGAGACAGTCAAAATGGATACTCCGGCAAACGTGTCCTCTTTAAGAGACGAGTTTCAGGTTGAAATATTTTTGTATTTGCGTTTTTTTAAGTCGCACATATGCAATTAAAATACCAATGCTTATTTTTCCTTAAATGTTGTTATTCTTCCTTTTCCTCTCATTGTGTTTTTCACAAAGTTTTCATACTAAAAACACGAAATGAAAATGTTGTAAACAGTAGTTTGCGTGAGGTGACTACAATAGAAATGTACAATTCAATGAACTATGAAAGGTGCATCAAGCCAAGCATACTTAGCTGTAAAGTAATTTGCTCCTGAAGTTTATTGTTACTGGTAAATGTTACAAAAGCATTATTCATTTGCTTAGAAACTTTTTTATTAACATTTTAGAAACTCATGTCAGTTCGACCTCAGCGTAGAGACGACAATGACAAAATGGTGTCAGAAGGCGAAGATTTGTCAACGACTATCCGACCACGTAGGTTAAACTTTACTTGTAACTCATGTCACTCAAATACTCTGTTAAATTCACAATATGAAGCTCTGCCATTTGGTAAATTAAAATGTGGTCGATATTAACGAAAAACTTACTTTAAGCTATTGCTCTGCCAATCTGTCAGTTAAATACTGTGCAATCATTAAAATTCGTGGGGGCCAATTTTCGTGGATTGCTGAAATTGTATAGGTTTGTTGGGATGAAATTTTGTTTTTTTTCTTATAACCACAAAAGGAAGTATGACTTTATAACCCTATTTTATGAATTCGTTGAGGATGTTAATTCGTGGTTGAGGGGTACCCACGATATCCACGAAAATTGAGCCACCACGAAGTCTAATTATTCCACAGTACCCACAAATTACAGTCATTTCAATGATAAAAGATTTGCCCTGTCAGTTTGTAATATACTTTATGAGGATTATTTTTTCAAACATTTCAATTTTCCACCTTCTTGATAAAATTAAACATCTAAAAATAAATATTTATCAACTAATTTTCTTCTGCATAGTAAGCATTCGTTCATAAATATATTGATTTCCACAGAGTACGAGAACGTTATTATCCTGACTTCTAGTGTTCAAAATCGTGGGAGTAATATTGATGGATTATTTATGCACGTAAGTTTTAAAAATAGTTCATTTTCATTAAAAATCGAAAAGATCTGTGTCATTAGTTTTAAAATTAATCTGAACGATTTCTTTCTCTTTTCGTGAGCACTTACAACTATTTTACTGATTTCAGATAAGATTTACAATAAATATTAATCATATTTTCTAGTCATTCACCAACCAGAACGCGTTTATTGTTACGCATTGTTCACCAGCAGATGACGTTGTAGACTTCTTAAGACTGATTACTGAATATGACTCTGAAGTTGTTGTTTTTATGGAACCCCTCGACAGTATAGAATCTGTAAGAATCTCGTTATTTGTGAATTTGTTAAAAATGCATTACATTGTACCAACACTGATCTAATAAAGATCCTATACTGAAAATCATGTGATGTATCATTATTTTCGATTCGTCTACTACAGATAGATACATGGATGCCGACAACATCAAAAAGTTTTAAAAGTGTTCCTCCTTTTACTATTCAACTACTACAAGAAAATACGAAGGAAAATAATTGGCACAAAGTTCAAATTACAAAAGAAATCGTGAGTTGTATTGGGGCTGTGAAAACGAGGTTAAATTATGATTTTACTTCATATACATCAATTTTAAAATTCTTTTTTTATTCATATTTTGAACAGACTGGTTTTAAACCTCGTATGGTTCACTTTGCGGCGCCGACACATGATCTAACTTCAGATTACCCTCAGACTGTTTCTCAAATTCTGGGTTTGGTTTCATTTGCACAAAATATTATAGGAGAAGGTCCGATTATCGTCGTCAGCAAGTAAGCAATTTACAAACAGTAAAGCTCCAAAACTAAAAATTGTTATGTCAATTATTTATTGTGTTTCTTTTTATTGTAATGCGTTATTTTACCAAACATCAAAACAAATATACTAAACATTTAGTCAAACACAGATTCAGTCAACGGATATGTGACTGTAATTGAAAGGTTCCTGAATGGCATAGAAATCCTATTCAGTCACCTTTCCCGACTTTCAGTTATGATTCAGTTGACTGAATTGCAGAATTTTTTCTTGTGAAAATTACCTCTAAAGAAAACATTAATAACAAACCTGCACTAGTATTTAATTATGTAACTCATTGATACTGTCAAATAAATCTGTACAAATCTAATTGAACAACAACCTGATTCCGTCGATGCATACCTCTATCAGTTAAGAATTATGTTTCTACATAATGTGTTTTAATAATTACTAGTATTTTATACTCACATATAAATACCCAGTGAGTTCTTTTCAATAATATTTTTCATTTTTTTTCATTGCTAGAGATGGTGATGCTCTGTGTGGCGTGTTCTGTGCTGTATACAACCTGATACAACAACTGACAAAGGACGAGGAGATAGACGTGTTCTCTGTGGTCAGACTCCTACAAACTCGACGTCCTGAGTTATGTGCAACAATGGTAAACTTATTTGATTGTATATTAAAGCAAAATACTCTTTACAAAAACTAATATTCTCTCCTGGAATAAAGGATAGTTAATTGAATCCTTTAAAGAAGAGTTAACTTTTACAATGTTTAATGTAACGATTGAAAAAGTATTCACTAGAATCACAATGAGGTTTAATTTTATTTTATTTAAACACTGAATGTTTTAAATAGAATTTATTTAACATTAATAACAGAAATATAAACTAAAACGATTTTATAAATAAAATCTAACCATGACACACGTGTAATACTATTAAGACTACACAGGACCAGATCATTGCTAAGAACTAACAAACAAACATTTTGTTTTCATTTACAGGAGGAATATGAAATGATAAACCACGCCATGAATACTTTTATAAAGTCGCCAAGAGACGAAAATACATACTACAACGAATGAAATTGCATTGGCTTGAAAAAAAAAAAAACAACACAAAGAAGAAATACTTCTTTTAATCCAATTTCACGAGGCAAATATAATTTTTATTCGTCGCCCAGACAATAATCGTGTAACTGCTTTAAAAAAATCATTATGATACTTTTTTGTAGATATTTTAACTATTTACTTGTATCGTATTTAAGATTAACCAGTTATGATGTATTTCGTTGTGTGTTTGTTTGTAATTTCTGTATAGAATATACAACGCCACGACAGGCTAAAAGCGCTAAAAATTCATATAATTTCAATCATAACATAGTTCATACCATGACGGACAAAGAACTATTACTTGACATTGTATGTTTCTAATCTTAGCATTATTTTTTGGAATGCGTCATGATCATTCCTATTTATACCATTATTTTGTAAATGTGTGTAATTTTCATGGTTTTATTCTAATGTTTCTTTCTTATGTTTTGATTATTTTATGTTTATAGCTATATTTCTTTTTTTATTTTACAGCAAAATTTATTTGATATATAATGATTTCATAAATTCATATAATTTGTTTAAACGTATTTACTAACAAACTCATGATACACAAAATTCACATGCATTTCAAAATATTTCATTATTTTGTATTTTAATTTATGAACGCTTTATTCATTTACTGCATGCCGAATCATTTTTTAACATACTTGTGCAAATTAAATGTCAGCTATACCATCAGTCACCTTTATTGTACAATATACGAGTACATGTATTATGCTTTCGTGTGACCAAAGGGAAGAACTTCATTCTAAAATAACAATTACAGATAGTTCTCTTAAAAAAAGATTTCAATTCAATTTTAAGGAGTTGAGAACAAACTAAATTTTAATCAAATTGCTATCTGTAATGTTTAAACAATCCCACATAGCAAGCTTATATTGGCCCAGCGATGTCCAGATGTCATCATTTTATGTAATTTTGCTCATCGGCGCAACATTGCACAAATACGTTGGCGTGACGGTGGCCCATTGTCAGTAGATTTATAGTTTAAATGTTGGCCCAATGATTTAATCCAACTAATATTCCTTTATCTTTGCCCTTACATAAAAATCTCACAAATTTGATTAACAGTAAGTTTAATAACCTATAACTAAGATAAAAGAGAGAAGATCGGTACATAAATTCTCCTCATGAATTCTTAAATTATCAAACTAACATTAGATATGTCATTTATTGTTTTCGCACAGAAAAATAATCAATATAATTTTTTACGCAATTTTAAAGAACGTACACTTAATTAATAAGAATCAAATTTTCAACTGTTTCTTATAATCGATGTATGTACTTCCGCATCGCTTGAATATGTTTCCTTAACATAAACCGAGAAACTGATTGGTTCTACACATGTACTCATCTTCAAAAAATCCTAAGGCCCACATGTAGGTTATATGTCAGAGTTTGAACATCAGCAGCAGAGTGTTTGTCTACAATAAAAATGAAGTTCAAATTATCATTAAAAAGTTTTGAGATTAATTTTTGTATAATAATCACACACACACACACACACACACACACACACATATATATATATATATATATATATAAATATATATATATATATATATATATATATATATATATATATATATATATATATATATAAGAGAAATCTGTAAAAACATCTGCATACTTACATTTATTCCTGCAGGCAGCCATGATGATATAGTATCAGATAGAGTTATTCTGTCAAAAATTACATCACAGTTCTTTTGGCGGTAATATTTCATTCACGAGTGCAGAAAAATTACTATGCATTGATACTGTATTCCTTTTAAAGTGTAGACAAGTATAATGCTTCATAATGGACACACATACATGTAAATGGCATATGGATCTCTTTATGTAATAAATAAAATGAACAATAAAAATGATGAATCTAAAATTAATTTTAATACATTTATATTTACATGTAGTAATCATTAAATTTTTAAAATCATATTATTATAGATACAATTAATCTGAATTAATATATAAATATTTTACTATTATAAAAAAACTTTTAGTCAAACGTTTTATAAAGATAGGCCAATTTTAAAATCATATACTAGTACTTTGCTATTTTGTAAAATTAAGATTTATTTACTCATTCATCACACACATTTTAGTCCGTCGGCTCGACATCGGTACAGTGTATTCGTAACGAAGATCAATTTGATATTGGCCCAACGTTGGTACAATGTCAATGTACCAATGTTGGATGAACTAAGTTGGTCTAATATTGGAACAATGTCAGTGCACCAACATTGGCAAATACAATGTTGGTCCGTTGTTGGTTCAGCGATATGTAGCCAACATTACAACCATATGCCAACATTGGGCCAACGTAAGCTTGCTATCTGAGATAACAGATACATTTTGATCCTGATACCTTGCTGGGAACTAATGTTCATTAAATGCTTGCATATTGCTCTGTATTTAGAGTTTATCTATTTATCTGAATTCTCTCCAAATTTATGTTGTGTTTTGTAGAGTTATTATCCAAATAAATATCAATGTCTCTTCTCTCTTGTACAATACTTTTTATGAAATATCCAATTGCCAATAAAATATTCACATACTATTAGTGTATTTTGGCACTAATTTTTAGAGATATTTAACCCCACGAACAGTGGGTAATATAAAAACATTGATAATGTAATAAGAATTCATCTTGATCTGATTAAGGAGGTTAAAATAGTCTAAAATGGCCACGACCATCGACTGATTTTTTTTATTTAACGTTGTATAATAATACTGGTAGAGTTAAATGTGATAAAGGATTCATTTAAAAAACTTAAAATCCATGTTTATCTTTACAGCGTTTCTAAGAACCCGTTTTTCATAGAAAAAAATAAAACTATCGCAAATCGTCGTCACTTCGGATGACGCCAACAAATTCAATTCAATACCTAGGTTATTTGGCGTCTAAATCAAAACAATAGAAGAATTGATAATATAATACTGATACTTTGTATATCATTCCGATTAAATATTACTTTTTTTCAATTCTCCAGATCATAAAAAAATGTTTAAGGTTCTCCGACCCTCAGCCTCAAAGTACAGTCGGTTCAAGCATATCTTTTACAACATACACCATAGCATAGCATAGCATTGAAATCTCATAGCATAGCATACAATCTCATAGATTCCCATGTCATATCATACCATAGCATAGCATACAACATGATTTTAACTCGGTTTAAATGCTTTTATTAAAAAAAAAATTAATGTTCACATCGCAGATTAGTGGTAAAATTTGGCTTCTTATCATTTTACTTCGAAATGTTTGAAACTGTGTAAGGAGGCGTTTTTGTTCAAATTTCATAGCATACCTAGCATAGCATAGCTATCATATCATTAAGCCCTTCATTTCAATTTCTCATAGCATATCATACAAATCTCATAGCATTACACTGATATCTCATAGCATATAATTTAAATCGCATACCATAGCATAGCATAAAATTGTAAAAGATATGCATAAAAATAACTGTATTTTTTCATCTTAAAAATGTTATTTGTCCTTTAAACTTTAATTATGAAATAAAACCAAAATAAAAATCTTGATGGTATCCTTGCAATTTACAAAGTTATTGCAATTTGCCCACGATGGATATAATGGAATAAATATACAAGTTCAGATCTAATAAAAAAAAATTGTACCGGTTCATCGGTAACTCGAACCCATTTACCTATTTGTAGTAGATCTCATTGGAACCACTAAGCCAAGCATTTAGTTAAAAAAACTGATCGTAATATTAACACTAGAAGACTAATTATTTTTTTCTATCTAAAAGGCAGATTTATGGTACGAATAAAAACATTCCGGATAATTTAGAGTTATCGAACATGGCTGAGGATCGGTGATCGTTAAGGAATAATACTTAATTGAGATTTTTAAGTAACACATGGTTCGATATATGCACAAATATCATTCGCAAGTATGACGCCAACTAGGATGGTAGAGAGACTACTGTCATCAGATTTATACATATACAACAAATGTGGGCTTTAATTGTCGCTTTAAAATATGGACTTTGAACTGCAGAGAGACATATTAGTCTTAAAATACAAATACATCTACTGTACGTATAAATTAAAAAACAACGTAATTTGATGCTAGCCATAAATACATTCAGGCATAAAAAACCCAGATAGATAGATATATAGATAGATAGATAGATAGATATATAGATAGATAGATATTGTTTCAGTTATGTTTACGTTTTGTTACAACCAGTTTGCCCACAAGGATACTTTGAAAAAGACAAATGTAACGACACTTGCAGTCGATGTAACAACGTAAATGGGCTGTGAGATTCTGGATGTCCTCCAAGGAGATTATTGTCATCTAGGTTGTAACATTATTGCACATTCATGTAAATTAAATATTTCAAAAAAAAATAGTTTCATCCATAAGGGTGACGTGACTAGGTGACTCTTTATATAAATGAGATAATTAAGTTTAATCTGTTTAAAGAAAGCATTTGGCATGTTTAACATATTAATTTACTAAACACTCAATTTATTACATTAAGATAAAGAATTTCAAACAAATAACGATAAGGTGAATTTGTATCGCAAGAACTTAAGCTGTAATGAATCATCTCAGTACTTCGTAAGAAGTTTATAGCTAGTCCTTTTAAATACTTTTGAGAGTTTGTTTCCATTATCGTGTGACGGAGGATCGTATAGTATTGAATGCAATGAAACATGTGGGCACTGTCGTAATGTATACCGGTGCAGCAACACAAGCGAATAGTGTTTAACTGTCTGTAATGATGGTTTTCAGGGTGATTTGTATAGAAAACGTACGTATATTATCGCTCACAATAAATATGATACAAATGTATTGTTTGTTTTTATTTCATTTTTAATAAGCTTAGTAAACATAAACAGGTACCTATTTTATTACATCTTATATATTTTTAATTTGAATTCGTCTGTTTTTTATATTTAAAAAAACAAACATCATTAACGTGCTTTAGCTGATTATTTCATAGAACTATGTTAAAAAAAACCCTACAGATGCCATCCTAAAAAGTGGGATTAAGGTTAGTCAATATTGAAACAAATACAATACAACAAAGCAACAAAATATTTCAGCTTCAACCGAAAAACTAAAAAATAAGAACGAAACAAAGATATTTTTGATTCTCCTCAATTGAGAAAAAAAACTTGCGGCAAAGGATTATACGGTTGAATGTAATCGAAATGTGGAAACTGTCGTGACCTAACAAAGTGTTTATACCATATATTCCCCATCTTGCATCACGTGGAATTTTCTAATACATTTGTGTATTTTTTTATACCATATATTCCCCATCTTGCATCATGTATCATGTCATATATGACATACAATCTGTAATGGTTATTATCATATTCATCCTACAGGGTATAACAGATCTCCTCCCTGAATAAAAACAAGAAATCAATGTTTATGAAACAACAATTTGGCAGTGAATATAACAATACATTTTCAAACTATGTGCAAAATTGCTTCTTAACTTCTTCTTATTACAAAGAAATAACACAAATTTGTTTCGAATATTTTGATATGTTTATTAAATTCATTTCACATAACATTTTCACATAGAAAACAATTGAGATTTGTTATACATTGAATTTTACTTAAAACGAGGCCGAGTACAATTCGAGTACGCCCGCTTTCGCGCAGGGTTTCATTTGCATTCTGACGTCATCTTTTTGCTTGCTTTTTGCCATGGCGTTATGGTTTCAACTGCAGACATTCAGCGAAATTTGACAAAAATAGCTCATTTGAGGCGTAAAATTGATATTATATTGTAGAATAGACATAAATGTCTTGAAGTATAAAAGCTGTATTTGGGCTCGGTTCGAGAACGTGAAGAAGGTTCAGCAAGCCTAGGCCTCTGTTTTCTTACCCCGCCTAAATATAGCTTAATACATGTATTTCATTCTATATTTATGACCCTTAATATGTGATGTTATATATATTTTTATTACTTAAATATGTCTGAATGTTTTAACAATACTATTAAGATCACCATTTCCGCCTTTGTCAAATAAAAAATAGCCATTATCTGACTAATATGGGGCATTGGGCATACAAAAAAAAAATTGATAACAAACCAGGAGGTAAAAGGTTTTTTTTAATTGATAAGTCGATGCCTTTTAGCAATAACTTTTATATGTAAAACGGAAGAAAAAATCCCTAGGGTAAAATTTAAAAAAAAAATGTAAAAAATGTGCAAAATTTATACATTTCAAGCAAAACGATGTGGTAAATGTCTGGGTTTTTTTCTTAAAATAATAGTTATATCGGTAGTAATTCGTGTAAAAAAAATTCATGAAAAAATCTAGGGCAGAACAAATTAGACCCGGCCTCGTTAAACTTTGAACGTGAACGAGTCAGATCAGACCCTCCCCATTTCCCCCTCTGTTCCCCTTGAAAAAAAGGGAAAAAAATCGACAGGTATACATACCACAAAAGAACTATAACTACTGTAAAAATGGTTGTTAACGCTGGTGGTTAAGTATGCGTTTACTAAGATCAAACAATACGCGTGGGTATTAAATACGCGGATGCGTGATTTATCACACTAAAGTTTTGAGTCTTTTGCCATACGCGCGGAGGTGTTTTACGTATTTTACGCGGTTTTAAGCTTACCGCGTAACTAGTGTAAGTTTCCCACGCGTGTAAATAACCACTTTTACAGTAATTGCATTTGATTTAGTTTTAAACTTCATACCATGATTAAGTGGCCTTTCAATATAATAGCGAAGTTGTTGTTGGTGATTATGTATTGATCGGATCATAAACTCTTTTTAATGAGTTATAATTGATACATTTCTTAAATCCAAATATATTGTAGATTCTTTTTTACGCGAGTAGTTAGTTCCCCGATTCAGGCGTTTTCCATCAAATCGCGAGAACATAAAATCGCGAATGCTATTTATTTAATCATAGTTTTATGTACTTACCATATGCCAAAAAATTAAAGCGATATTCTAAAATTCGCGATATGTGCTTTTCGCCATTTTATGCGGATATCAGTTTCTGAATTTACAGTACTTTATATTGATGTAAAAAAAAAAGTAAATGCTTTGTTTCAGCTTAATATGCACTTGTGATTTGGGGCAGTGATTTGTACATCTAGTTATAAACCATATTGCTTAAATTATCAAAAAATCAATTAACGAGATTAAATATTGTTCTTTGCTAACAATAGCAGAGACAGCTCACGACCGAAACTTTGAAAAAAAAAATGTTTTTCATTAACAATCAATTAGAAAGTTCACGACCAAAACTTTGAAGAAAAAAACCGCCCACAACGAAAGACTATGGGAAAATTATCTTTCGCAAATAAAACTCGCTTCGAAATTACAAGGCCGATCATTCCATTGCCCGTCATAAAACATATCGACACAGTCAACAGGCCTGCTTATATCATGATAATTGTCTGGGTTTATGCTGTCCCAATTTGTGTAACTAAAAGGTGTGTTCGATGTTTCCCAAATAAAGTTTCCCTCTGTCTGTTTATCGTTTCCACCGGTCCAGCTTGTACACCCATATTTGTCTGTGCAATCTAAAAGTATTACAAAGATTAAACTAGTAGAGAGGAAAATATAACAAGATCAAACATTAAAATCCTACTCATTTTATCAATATACAGTTACTGGTTGTCATTAAGCCTGTTTCCTACTGTTGATATTTTTATCGCATTATTCAGGCAACAAAACAGGTGACTGAAGTAAAACAGTTCACATCCCAAACTTTTCAGTCACGTCCAGTTGACCGAAGGACACATGTTTTGTTTTTTTCTGTTTTTTGTTTTGTTTGTTTTTATTTTTAAGGGGGGGGGGGGGGGGGTTTTCTTTTTTTTTTTTATGTTTTGGGGGGGGTGTGGGTTGTTTGCTCATGTTTATTTATATTTATTGTCAAGATTAAAATGTTTATCTTTTTTGGTTTACTTTTTGATAGAAGGATGACCTTAATGGAATGTTTTCTGTGGTAAAAATGTTTGTTATGTAGACTGTTTAAATATGCTAAAACAATGATATTTAAAATTAAGGAAGTCATAATAAGTTATGTAAACTGGTGAAGAGGAACTCATGCTTAGCTCTAATCATGATGTTGTCAGCCATTAACTCTAACTTTGACCAATTTAAAAGCATATCGGGAAAGGATTTTGCAATGGTTTAAAATTTTAACAACATACTCTATATACAGGCCCAAGTCTATTCAAATTAGATAATTACCAACTTGAAAAAGACATATATTAAGGTATAATAACTTATTTTAATCGGTTAATACTGTGTTATATTAATTTAATTCCCATCAAATCTCTAATCTTCTGTTGCAAAGATTAGATAGATAGATAGATAGATAGATAGATAGATAGATAGATAGATAGATAGATAGATAGATAGATAGAT
>WFKH01011926.1:42509660-42522826 GCA_016163765.1 Magallana hongkongensis
GTTGCAATATTCTCTTCTTATTCGTGTAAATTCTTACTTCTATCTCTTTTACAAACGTGAATTCAATCACGCAAACCACAAAGCACTTTCAATAAAGAGGAATACAAGTTGTATGATTTTAATGCTGCATTATGACGCCAGGCGGCAGTGTGAGCGCTACAACTGCTGCTCCCGAAGAACTAACAAATGGCATAAATATCATTGGTGAAAACAGATCCAATTAAAGGCTCAGTATAGGAATATGAAATAGATGTAATCAACTTTTTAACAAGCTATTATATACGAAGGCTCAAAAAGATATGCTTTCTTTTAAATACATGTACAATGCATTTGCGCGGTTCTAAAAAAAATTCCCGGGGGGGGGGGGTTCTGAGAGATAATTTTGTACTAATTATTTTATTGGTTGATTAAATAAGTGTGAATTTTCCAGGGGATGTGGATCCGACCCCCATTCTAGATCCGCAATGCAATGTACCGTATACTAGTATATATCATGTAAGCGGTAACAAATTATTATTCGCATGGGCGGATAATTTAATTTGAACCGAGGAACATGTCATAGGTACTTGTGGACAGGACCGTTCACTCCCTTTTTTTCCCTCAATTAAAAAAAATATATATATACAATGGAAACGGATGTGAATAGAAATGCCACCGAGTCGTTAATTTCTGTAAATATCGATTAGAGCCGTCAATATGTGGTGGTTAGAGACAAGAAATGAAAATTGCTTTTTTTCAATTGAGGGGGAAAAGACGTGGAGGTGGGGTGGTTCTGTCCAGAAGTACCCGTGGAACGTGTAGATGAAATAGAAATAAAAGTAGATCAAATTTAAAGATGTTTTTAAAGACAATAAAAGGGCCGGGGTACGCAATGCTTAGAAGTAGCTTGTTTTGTACACTAGTACGTGTGAAAATTATCACGTGCATGAATTATTATCTGACTCTCATTAAGCTACAGTATTGTTTATTCCTGATTAAACGCAAGAAATTAATATCCGCGTAAAATTCCGATAAGCATACCTTGCAGGTTTTAAAATCTCACTTGTTTTTCTGAAAGTTGTGAACTTGTGAACACAGTTTGGTGGACGCGATTTTATATTCTTGCGATTTGGAACAAAACGGCGGAATCGCAGAATTAAATATACTCAGTAAAATTAACGAATCTAAAGTATCATTGACGTTACATATTGAGTTACACATTACAAAGTAAACAAAAATAAACCAGGCTAAAGAGAATAAAATACGGTATGTGATATGGATAAATATATACGTTTTAATCTTAAATCTAAATTAAATCTTATGAAAAATTCATATATTAAGTTCTAAATAAAATATTTTTTTCTTCTAAAATATACAAAACATAAATTCTGTATGTTTCTTATTCAAACAAATTTTCGAATTGAAAGAAATGTATATGTATCACTCACAGCCAGGCTCATTGTAGCTTTATTTATCAATCATGTACATGTAACTGAATGTCCCTGTTTAGATTTGAAGGTGTTTCAGCTATGGTAACTTACAGAAATGAACCTCATACATGTCTACCAGTGAACTGGTCTTGATTCGAGGAAGAATTGAATTGACCGACTTCCATATCAAGCTTTTGATGATGATATAGCGTCTCATATATAACTGATGCGCGGACTTAGAAGTTTGGGGAGGGGGGGGTCCAGTCACCCCACCACCCTTGAAAATTCAGAGAATTTTAAATTTACATATTAAACCTACTGAAAATAGGCCTCGGACTCCTCCCCCTGGCAAACAAAATTATAAATTATCCCTCAGTACATGTACCTCTCTCTCTCTCTCTCTACCCCCCTTCCCTTCTCGAAAAAAAAAAATTCTTGATCAGAACATATAATTATTGGAGCGAAATGTCCTGGTGCGAAACATCCGCATTTTTATTATACTAGCTGCGTTGTTTTTTTTCCGTATAGGGGAGCAGCAATTGTAGCGCACACACTGCCGCCTGGCGTCATAATGCAGCATTACATTCATACAACTTGTATTCGTCTTTGTTGAAAGTGCTTTATGATATGCGTGATTGAATTCACGTTTGTAACAGAGATAGAAGTAAGAATTTACACGAATAAGAAGAGAATATTGCAACATGGAATTAAGCAAACCATAAAAAATAAAAGAGAATCAAAGTGAAATTGGATAAGCATGAATATGAAAAAAATGCAAGTGTAAATGTACTGAAGAATAAAGTAGTAAGCATAATAAGAATAAAAGCAAGATACATAGACTTTTGGCGGTAGTTGCCTTCCATGGGGGGGAGGGGGGGGAGGGGTATTTTCATTTTAACTTCAATCAATTTAATTAAAATTCCTTATTTTCAGTTTCATTTATTACATGCTCTGACAAAAGTATTTTTTTTTTGTATGTCAAGTTAAGAAAATGTCTGTTGCGAAAAAAAGTGGGTAAGACAGCCTACCCCCCCCCCCCCCCCCCCCACTGCTGCTACGTGCCTGTGATGTGTACACACCATGTGCTCTGGCCCAACTTGGACTTGTCCACTAATCGGCGAGCAAAAATTATGAATTAGACATATTATGGCGCGAAGTTCGCTTTACCATTCACGCAACAGCTAGCTGAGATCTCGGATAGATCCATCGGCATAGATCCATAGGCAGGGTGTCAACTAACAACTACATATATTATACTTTGGATTGAATGTTTTAGAAATCTATCGAATTAACATACACACTTATTTGACTAGCAATTGTTTAACAGTTTAACTGTTTAATGTAAATTTAGTACGACACGCGAGTAAAACCCTTTTCCAGATGAATGAAATCGCCCAATTGATCGAAAATCGGGTCACACGAATTACTTGTAGTTCCTCCAGTAAATATTCAAATTATATGAATATATGTTTGTTTTAATTAATCCAAACTGAAGATTCTTTGTTAATGCTGATAATCCAACACCAATTATTACTTACATTGTACCGTATGAGACAATGTGTAACATCTTGTTGCTAAGACACCCCCGCCCCCTTTTCGACCGTTCAAATATGGCAATCTATTTTTAAATCAGGATCACACACGTGCATGTTGAAAAGCCCTTTTACTTGAAAACTCTTGCTCATTGTTGCTTATTACATCCCATATGACATTTTCATCAATTGTGAATGTAAATGTTGACATATTAAAAATACATCGGTTAAAGACCGAGAAAATAAGCACCGCCTTCAAATTAACCTGGTCAGTGTACCCCTGTCAATCGACATAATTGAGGCCATAAATTGGATTTTAGAAAATGATTGACGTTCGTTTACTCGTCCTGTGTATACCATGTCTAGCGCTCGCGACGATAGTGCAATTAACTTTTGTCTTTTGATGCATGCCGTGACGATAAATCGCCATCTATTAGTACTATTATCAAAAGAAATATTAAAAGATATGAATTAAAAATTTACTCGTACTTGGTTAATGTACCACACCAAACGCGTTGATCACCCAGTCTGACGCGGCGCCGATCATGCATCCATGAAAACGTCGTTTATTAATAAAGATGTTTGTGAATAATTGAGAATAAATAATTAAATCAAATATTGCGTCCACGATTTATATCGTTAGTTATCACATTTCTTTGAGAATTTTCACGAACCGAAACCGGACGAGAAACAAGTACAGACAACTCTGGTACATGCGCAGCTGGTAGAATAATTGTGCACATTAATTTAGCGGCTGATCGGAAAAGTTTTACAAGCGTATGTTGCAATGTTGCATTAGTATTTGAGTACGGTGTGATGATCGTATAATGCACAAAACATCACGATATATTATCAGTAAATCCCGTAAGAAACTTGTTCAATCAAACGAATGATTTTGCTTATGTCGCACGCAGTTATTCATCCATTTATATTCATTTCAACGATCGACAATTTGTTTTATATGTACATATAAATACGATATGTTTTTTGATCATCGGAAAAACTCTGTTAAGAGCACTTTAAAACCCCGTGTATATAGACATGTATACACAAGCGAGCGTGTTTCCCTCGGGGCTTCACATCTCTTTCAATATAGGCTCCACCCCCACCTGAACTTACCTGAGGTAAACCGACCGGTTAAAAACCTCGGCGTTTAATCCTTTCATGAAAAATCTTGATATTGCTTGCTCCCTTTGCCTGCACTGTTTCGGAGAAGGCAACTTTTAAACCTTAGATATGCCTGACGTCATGACGTCAGGCAACAACTGAGAACGATGAGTGATTTCCTTTCCTTAAATATTAAACTCCCTAATCCCTTTAGAAGTTCAAAGGATACATTATTTCATTTCCGTGAAGATTTTCAACTCGTTAAGGACGACGGACCCAATTCGCTTTGCGCAGATGTATCGCGCATCGTAAAGGAGTGATCGTTACAAACATCGAAATTTCAATATAACGTCAAATTACTAAAACTCGATTAAACATCGCTTAAGACGCAATCTTATTATAGAGCAAGAAGTGGCTGACCTTGTTTTAATTAAACATGCTAAACTACGTTTTCCAACATTATTTAAGATGAACACATTTCTTTCGAGGATGTCCCTGTGTTGTAATGAGTTTTATATTAGCTATTCGTTTTTTTTTTTTATAATTACTTACATATATTAGTCAACAGATTTTAAACCATTAAATAATAATTAATATTCAGACCCGCTTCAATAGTCGTACTGAAAATAGAGTACAACCGACCCTGTGCTTAAGTTTTGAAGAAATTTATAAAAAAAATTGTTTAGCACACTCTAATAGTTTTTTTTTTGTTTCATTAATCAACCTTGAAAGGATGCAGCTACATGTAACCCTATTCATTTACCAGTATATTGAACCAATGTAAACAAAAACAGAGCACGAGCGAGTGTTTACATGACAAAGAATTGTGAGCTCTGTTTCTTGCTTATAACTCTACGACTGACACTCAAATTTTGATTGATCATTAGAAATGCATTTCTAAAGGATTTTGAACACTATAAATAGAAAAATGAAATTTGACCAAAAACGTTACCATGCCCCTTTAAGCATTTAAATATCTTACAAAAATCAATAATTATTAAAGCTATACACGCTATAATGTGCGTCAATTTTGAATAACGAAGAAAATGCATGCGTTTGATTACTTAATAAAAGTTACCTTTATGCTGTTATTTATAATGCTCCATTGGATAACGTAACAAAAATATCAAATATTAAACAATAAAAATTATTTATTTTCCTGCCAGGAAAGTAATGCCTCCTTATGAATATCAATCTATCACGTGACATCGAGAGCTAATTTTAGTCTATCATACAAAGCTGGTGAAGGGGTCAACACCCTTATAGTTGTAAAAGTTTCACAAAGGAATGGACATATTTTTTTCAATTAAGCATACATTTGTCCTATAAACGAGTACTAAAAAAATAAAAACACAAGCGTGTAGGCATGTACTACATATATACTTCGTTTAAACAATGACGTATGCCTGTGTGTTTTCCCCAAGAGCTATTTTTAGTTCGTGTAGGTGTTATCCTGTTTAAACATGCAGAAGCAAGAGTATCGTGAATGACAAACGTATTACACTTAAAATACATGTATATATTTCAAATTAACAACTGTTAAGCATATTGAAATGTAATGATTAGGCAAACAATATCGGCCACCTGATTTCCCGCAGACATGCGCAATGAGGTCGGTTTTGCTCTTCCGTCATCAATATTCATGAAAAGGCATTACTTTCCTGGCAGAAAAATAAACAATTAAAAATCCTTATCTTTGTATCGAGATGGAATTAACCATTGTAATTTACAGAATAAAGGTAACTTTTATTATTAGACAAACACATGCGTTTTCGCTGTCATTCAAAATTGATGCAAATTATAGCGTGTATAGCTTTAAGAGTTTTTTTTTTATGGTTTTTCTTCCAATAACAATTACAAATTTTAATTAAACCTGCCTAGATGTGTTAAGAACAGTAATATTTTATCTATTAAGAGTTTAATGGTCTGTTTCTAATTACTTTTTAAATATTTCAAAACGACATTAGGTTTTTGAACGGTTTCTTTAAAGGTAAATTGTCGGAACCCGGGTTTTCCATACATTGCCCAAAAGTGTAACACAATGTGTAGCATATATTGTAGATTCCTTTTTATACGCGAGTACTTAATTTTGCGATTAAACGGTTTCGCATCTAATCGCGAGAATATAAAGTCGTGAAAGCCGAATTTTTATCATAATTTCTTATAGTTTACATCTGTTTAAAAAAATAAAAGCCAAACTTTAAAATCCGCGAGTTTTGTTTCTCGCGATTTTACGCGGATATTAATTTCTCGCGTTTAAATAGTATTTTACCGTAGCACATTCTCGAAAGTACTTCAGAGATCGAGAACACACGTGAATATTGTGCGCGATTATTGTGCACAAGCACTCTGTTTCAGATTAGAGGCGATTTCAAAAGAAGTCGGAGCGAGTTTCAATAGTAACGAGACTTCGGGTGTCCCAAAGATGTAAAAAATATATATAATTTAACATTTATATGTGTTATTTATATATGTTATAGATATTTGCGCTTCTCATTGGTCGAACATTTTCTTTGATACCTTTTGCCGGACCAACTTTTCTCAACTGTTTCGATTTTATACTATTTATAGAACGGGGATTTATAAAAAAAAAAAAAAAACTGTCAACAATATGTAACGTTGTGTCTGTTTGCATGTAATTGTCAGCAAACAAAATAAAACTTTATAAATATAAAAAATTGATAGTTTTGCCATAAAAAAATAAACAATACACACTATTTAACTCTTTAATATAGAAAATCAAGCGTCTTCTAACGATTTCGTCTGTTTGATATCAACGATCAACATTTAGGGCGAGGCTGGTTGTTCCAATTCCAGGAATAATAATAATGAACATATTGGCCTATGTCATGTACAAATTTAGATTATCGGGAATCAAAATTTGTACATGACAATTCCTCCCTGCTACAAAAAGTTTGGTCCCCAAACTTAAACTGAATAATTTAAACTCATTTTACACATGCCGCATAAATGAAACAATTTCCTTTAAAATTGATTAAAGCAAAACCATATTTGACAGTCCACAATACAAAAACACTAAACGGTTATTGTTATATTGTCATGATTTCAGCACAAAGTCAAGCCCGAATTTCTTTATCCGCCGATGTTCTTTACGTAAAAACTCTCTGTCGATCTCCGATTCTGGTCTGCATACACAATTTCTTTTAATAGAACGCAAAATGATATGTTCCATTTCATAATTGTCCAGAAGCCACTGGTACTCCGAAATTATAGATCGCATTTTCCTTCCGTCCGAAACAACGCCACTTAAACACACGATATAAAATTTGATTTTGTCGTCTTTATCTTCTAGTTCCAAGGAAAGTTGTTTCACTTTTGAATCTAGTTGCAAGTTGTCCGTTTTCAAAGTCGCGATAGTTTCGTGAAATTTCTTTATATTTGCTTTAAATTCTAGCATGAAAACAGACTTGTCACTAACACATTGTTTAAAAGCGGCGTCACTTAACTTGGAAAACGGAAGTGCCCTGACGAGTGACTTTCTTTCGTTGTGTTCTCGGAGTCGCTGGAAATCTCGATTTCTTTTCGATTCAGTTTTATATACAGTACGGGATCTAATGTTTCCGCACGCTCTGATTCCCGATAATCTAAATTTTTGTAAAGGACAGGTTATCTGTCAAAGATTTTACTTCTATTTATTTTCTTTTTCTTCTAAATTTTAGCGCGGTTTTAATTAAAATACTTTCTCAGGGTTTGAATATGATTATCGTTAGGAAACGCTTTTGTTAGGTTCAAGTGTTAGTTAATCTCATTTACTCGTTTATTTAAGTTCAGGATAGTAAAAACGTCAAATATCTTAGAGTTTCAGATAATTGATTTTTCTCACCTGTCATCTTTATACTGCTAGAATCACATGCGGGCATTAAATAGTTCAAATGGGATTAATTGACTGTAATTTACTTCGGGATTAACTCAGGTGTCATGGTCTGAGCTATTATTCATTTATCGTTTTACACATGTTACATAATTTTTGTTTTATATACTGTTGAAATTCTTTTGTACTTTAGTCGGAATCGGACAGCCGTCCCGATATCACCGATCTGTATCAAAATTTCTGTCAGATCCTTAATAAATGTTGAAACGCTGATTGGACTTTACTCGGTTACTTTTACCATAAAGAGGGCTACCACCCGAGTGTCGATCAGGTTATAGTACAGCCGAGTGTCGATCGAGCTGTACAGTGGTCCTTATTGGTGGTGCTAATTTTATTGTCGGTAATCGTCCCAAACCTTTCTGGACTGGACATTGTCGGCAAAATCCTTACGGACAAATTCCGGGAGAAGGATAATTTTGTCATGTACAAATTTTGATTCCCGATAATCTAAATTTTTGTAAAGGACACCGATACACTTTCACGGTAACACTGCTGTTCAGATTTGGCTACGATGAGTTTTAAATTAACACAGGTACTTGTTCGATCATCAGAATAAGCATCGTAAAGCAAAGCAATGAGTACATGTAGTTCATTCCTTCGGCGTATTCCAATCGGCAGATATATCATTTAAGTACCTCACTGGCTACATCCACAATATTTACAAAAGTCGCACATACTATTCTTTTTCGACATATCAACTACTTTCGTCCAAATATCGCGTCTCCTTGCATGTTTATGCACAGTTGTATATTCCAGCAACCTAACTCACATAAAAACCAGTCTGTTGTGTTCAAACCATTCGTATATGTTTATGCAATAAAATATGTTCAAACCAAAAACTAGTTTTAACGAATCTTGCTCCACAGTCAATAATATCATAAGCCATCTCAAGGCATGTATTTTCCTTTCGTTTTCAATTCAATCAGTTTAGATTTCAACTCCTTATTCTTGTTTAATTCATTAGATACAGCTCAAGTGCTCTGCATCAACAATCCGTTCGCTCTAATTACCGTTCGCCCTAAATCTCGTTCATAAACTACATCATTTTAAGATGAAATCTTCATTTTATATAATCTTTTTACTTTTTTAATGCTAAATTATATTTACTTTTATATCAAATTGATTTACTTTCCAATAATTATTTCTTACATTGTAAGATTTTATTTTTTCAAAAAGACGTCGTTGGTCTAAAGTAATTGTTAAATTTAAACGCCGTAAATTGTATCAAACTATCCAGATGGTTCATAAAAATCATTATTGTAGAAGTGAATGGGGTCTATCGTCCTTAATTCCGTAACAAACAATGAATGATACATTACCGTTCCTTGAAGATTTTAAACTTATTAATACCTTAGAAAAATCAATAAATACTAGGAGATATTTTATTTTATGGTTTTTCTTCCAGTAACAATTACCAATTTCAACAAGAATAGAATTCCTGAATCCCCCGCCATTCAAGCAGTACACTAGTATACTGTACTGTGGAATCATTAAATTTCGTGGGGGCCAATTTTCGTGGATTGCTTAGATTTTACAGGTTCGTGGGGACGTAATTTCGTGTATTCTCTAAAACCTACAAAGGAAATATGATTGTATTACCCTTATTTATTAATTCGTGTAGGATGTTAAATTGTGGATGAGAGGTACCCACGAATTCCACGAAAATTGAACCACCACGAAATCTAATTGAAATTGCAATATTTTCAAACATTCAGGGCTGTTCCAGAATTAAATGTGTGGGGAGGTTGGGAGGAACATTTTTTTACCCCGACCACCCATTTTTTTTCTATTTTTCCTGTCGCAAATATATCCAAATACTACAATCTAAAATCAAACAAATACCTATTAACATATATAAGTTTATTTAAAATGTACGTTTGTGCTGAATTACAGACGGAAAGGAGTAAAACAATATGCCCCCTCCAGCTCGTCTTTGTGTGAGCATAAAACATTTGGTATAAATTTTATGAATATCTTAAAATTTGTAGGCATGAAAGCACTTTCAAGGTCAATTTTTGATATAATGAAGTAATTATTGTGGTCAAAGTCTCATAACTCCAACAAAAAGTATCGACCAAGGCTGATTTAAGAACTTAACCAAGGTATTAGTGGTATAAACATTTGGTATAAATTTCATGTAAATCCATCAAAATTTGTAGGCATGAGAGCGCTTACAAGGTCAATTTTTGGATAAAACGGAGTCATTATTGTGGTCAAAGTCCCATAACTCCAGCAAAAAGTATCGACCAATGCTGATTTTCGAACTTGACCAAGGTAATAGGTGTATAAACATTTGGTATAAATTTAATGAAAATCCGTCAAAATTTGTAGGCATGAGAGCGCTTACAAGGTCAATTTTTGGATAAAACGGAGTCATTATTGTGGTCAGAGTCCCATAACTCCAACAAAAAGTATCGACCAATGCTGATTTTCGAACTTGACCAAGGTAATAGGTGTATAAACATTTGGTATAAATGTAATGAAAATCCGTCAAAATTTGTAGGCATGAGAGCGCTTACAAAAAAGTGTGACGGACGGACGCACGGACACACGGACCCACGGACGGATGCCCGGCATTTCTATGTCCCCGCTCCGCGTTGCGGCGGGGGACAATTAAAACTGACTAGATGTGTATAGAACATTATAGAGTGCAACACAATGTGTAGCATAAAGCACATTCCCGTAAATACTTCAGAGACCGAGAACACACGCGAATACTGTGCGCACACAAGTATTCCAGCTTACGCGGAGAGGCAACTTTAGTTTCAAGAGTTACAAGACTTCTGGAGTCCCAGATATATCGCAAAAATGACCTGATGATAAAAACAATACCATACATGACCAACCCTTACGATAAGTCGCGAAACAAATTTCTTTTGTGAGTTCACCATGCTTTTTCACCGGACAACTTTAGGTAAAAATTTACAAATTAATTTTCATGCCATCATGTGCTGTTTTGTATATCTCTTAAAAAGAACTAATGAATTTTATTATTATCAAGACTTTGACTATGAAAATGTCAGAGAGAAAGCAATATCGGACTCGTAAAATGAAGTCATATACCCCATCATTAAAATTTGATTACTTAGATTTTACACAAAAGCATAATTTAAATGTTGTGCAATTGAATGTGAATTAGTAAAGATGCATCATCTACCCAATATATTTTAAAGGAAGTAAGTTTTGAAACAAAATTTAATTAAGATTAGTCTTTAAGTTTGATCAATTAATGTCAAGATCATTTTTAATTCATATGGATAGGACAGTGTTTAATGCATGGATTTTTCTAATAATCAATACGAAAGTTGCACATTACTTGTAATATACCGTATATGCATAGCAAGATTAAAATTTAAAATATAATTGAAGGAAATATTCCTCCTCTGGCCACTTATATTCTATTTTCGTGGATACAGCACTTTGAACCCAGAGTTCCGGTAGGAGTTGACACGATAGAGCCTCCTTCATTGATTGACATTTCTTTAAACAGAAATCCCTGACTGCAAGTTAAAGGATTTACATGTACATGATAACAAATCTAAATAGCAGTTGAATAAATTTATTAATTTCCGCAAAAGAGTAAAATTGTGTTAATTTTAATCTTTGCGGTATAGTTGTTCGATACCTCAGGCAGAAGGCATTTGCGATATATAAATAATTAACAGATCTACATGACTGCACATGGTCGATACCAAGACAAGGGTAATTGAAGTAAATTATAAAATTATGTCTTGAAATTTATTCAGTTATATTAAATTACATTTTTGGTTTGTACACGTGATGCTTTAAAAAGGCCAGGCAGTAGCCAAACAATAAAATAAGATTAAATTTCCAAGTTTACATGTTGTTGAATTTAATGATCATAATAGATATATTAAATAGTAAAAATTTTAAAATAATTTATATTGCACCTTTTAATTGAACGGTTTCGGTTAAATCTGCAAACTCATGACAATGATTTGAAGCTCTCAAAGCTGCCCACTATTTTTGGAGAAATGGATGACAGAAGTAATATAGCAAGAAGGATGAGGTCAGTAAGTCCATTAACTGGAAATGCTTAATTTTAGTGCAGTCAACTCACGGCTCATTATGCAGTGTACCTTTAAAACCTAAATGTACATATTTTGTTCTTTTATATGTATGCTTATTTCTTCAACTTAGTATGTAAGAGGACAGGCCGTATACATATATATAAAGTGGACTGCTTCATTCAACTTCGAATAATTTTTTTCATTTGAATTATGAAATACTCATCTAATACCAAATATTTTTTCTCAAAGTTATTATAATAATAACCTTGAGAAAAAAAAGTAAACAGTATCACATAGTGATACAGTAATTTAACATATTTTTTACTATAAACTTTAAGGATTCCATAAATTGTCTTGCTGAACATCATGGAAGATCAAAAATAGATACATTTTCTGGCCATAGGCAGGAAGCTTATGCCCTATTTCAGCATGACGAAATATTAGCCGAGTTTGATGCCTTTAAGCATCAAATGTTTCAACTCAAGTGAGTGATTCATAAGTTAGTGTTTTGAATTTAAAAAAAAAAATGTAGTTATTGTTTAACTTTCATTATAAAATATTAATGATTTGATTTTTAATTAATTCAGTTTTCATTTTAAAATTTTGTTTCAAAATTTAGTTGTTGTGAGCTTAACCTTTTGCTACTTAACTAGTCACAATGTTCATTATTATATTATTTTAATTTTAAGCTGTGGGGCATCAGATCTGTGGATATGCAGATGTTCTTAGTCTTAAATCCAGGTCTGTTCTGTGTGACTTTTTATCAACACAGTGTAAATTAATATTTTTAGCTCACCTGAGCTGAAAGCTCAAGTGAGCTTTTCTGATCACTTTTTGTCCGGCGTCCGTCTGTCTGTCCGTCTGTCCGTCCGTAAACTTTTTACATTTTCGACTTCTTCTCCAGAACCACTGGGCCGATTTCAACCAAACTTGGCACAAAGCATCCTTAGGTAAAGGGGATTTAAGTTTGTTAAAATGAAGGGCCACGCCCTCTTTCAAGGGGAGATAATAAAAAATCATTGAAAATTTGTTGGTATTTTTCAAAAATCTTCTTCTCAAAAACCATTTGGCCGGAAAAGCTGAAACTTGTGTGGAAGCATCCTCAGGTAGTGTAGATTCAAGTTTGTTCAAATCATGTTCCCCGGGGGTAGGGTGGGGCCACAATGGGGGGTCGAATTTTTACATAGGAATATAT
>WFKH01011926.1:42529227-42539292 GCA_016163765.1 Magallana hongkongensis
TCTTCAAAAACTTATTTGAGGTACAAACATTTCGAACCAGTGACAATTTGCTGCAATTTAATGCATTATACAGCTTATAAAAAGAGCTCTATGTGATTTTCATTTGACGTTTTGTGTAAAAATCAAATAAATTTAACGTGAAATTCGTGTGAAGTGAATTTCACGTGAAATTTTTTTTTTATTAGAAATTGTACGTAAATTAACGTGAGGCACACTTAAGGCAAACTTGACCTGAGTTTTGTTTACATAACAAAGAATTGTAAGCTCTTTATCTGGCTTATAACTCGACGATTGACATTCAAATTTTGGTTGACTATTAGAAAACATTAAAAACGGAAAATAACCAAAATCGTGGTCATGACCCTATAAAACTCTTCACATCCCATAAAGAGACTTGAATCTATTTTAATCGCCTACAAATGTTTAAAATAATACCATTTTGCACAAGGGACAACATCCAAATTCCTCGGTAATATATGTCATTAATCTATTTAATCTGAGACAGGCTGGGCTGCGTTTTACAAAAGAACATACGACAAAGTCGTTAATATTTTCGGTCTCAGAGAATACTCTTTGAGTAACAATTGATATAAACAATAAATTTACTCTTATTCTGATTTCAACGACTATATTTTATAGCCATTAAATTCAAATATTGATTAGTTTGTGATTAACAAGCATTCCATAATTGGTGAAAGGCGTAAGTTCTTTTGTAAAATGCAGACCTGATTATGAAGGACATCAGATGAATAGAGTAATGCAAGAGTCTGATGTTGAGTGTAATATCAGATTAATGCTTAGCTTACAATCAAAGAAGATAATGAGCTAGTGTCAAGGGTATCTTGGCAAAGAAACCCGTCTTCATCGATACAAAAATTTCAAGGTAAAATAAATTTATACTGTTTTCAAAGATTTAACACAATGATTGAACAGTGCCAATCAATTGTAAATTAAAACTGTTGTTATATAAACTCGTTATTTTTGAGGAAAAAAATGTATGCTGATTATGTAAATTGTTTATTGAAGATGAGGCACATGTGTATTATAATATTCAAAATATGATCAAAAGACACTGGATGAATCTCTGCCATTCAATCAACTGACATGTGACTGAAAGGTAGGTGAAATGTGACTGAATGGCATAGCTAATATTTAATGTAAAAATATATACTAATTACAAACCAATTAACAAAATTGTCTTTTTTAATACTTAGGCAGCTAAAAGGATATGTTGTTTTTTATTACCTGTTTAACAACGGAATAGAAAGTCAACAATTAAACTTACAATTATTTGAATACATTTGGTATACTTTAGATTTGTGCTAATTTCAAGTCTAGATGATGAAGATACCTTCATCACCAAATGCAGGTGATGAAGGTATATTGCTACATCAGTGAGGAAAATTGACTATAGAAAAATTGAAGTCATTGCGTTTATCATAAAGGTTTGTTGTTAGGTTACCATCAATGTCCATTTCCAGTAACAAATCCAAATATAAAACAGATGACGCAGACTCTGTGGTATCTTTCATTTCAAGTTCACTGAGATATATCGAGTCGACGTAAGTATGGAAATAACAATTATTAATTGAAAATACGTCGTCGATATACCTGAATGTTGAGTTGAAGGCCACAGCAAGTGATTAATTTTGTTGACATACAATTTTTTTTAATAAATTATACAAAAATATGTCTGCTAACAGTGGGGCACAATTGGTACCCTGGTAATTCCAACAGATTATTGGAAGACTTGATTTCCAAAAACTTCGTAGATGTCTATCAGAAACTCGAGCATCTTTTTAATGTCAACTTCAGAGTAAGTGTGTGTGCAATTAGAATGGTTTTTAATAAAATAATTTTTTAGATTTCCAATGACAAGGTAAGCATTTTTACGATTTCCATTTTTATTGAAGAAACAACTGTCGATGATATCAAAAAGCCTAGATTTTAATTTGTCATGGGGAATGGTTGTATAAAGTTTGAGAAATCGTACGTTTTGATGCTATTGATTTTGGTAAGATTTTGTGACCTCAAAGTTTGTAATAATTCTTTAGAGTTTTTTAGTGTCCACATCTGATTCACACACTTCCGGAGTAAATTGTTGTACAGTCCTCTTGAAGTTTATCCTTCACTACTGTAAGAATTTTAGTAAGGAGTAAAGAGAGAGGTTTGGTAGAACATTTACTGGAATGAAAAAAATGACAATAACAAACGGTCAACCATCTCAAAAATCCATAAAACGAAATACAAATTCAAAGCAGGGCAACAGGGACCTCCAAGATAGAGGTAGGATCAGGTGCCTAGGAGGAGTGAGCATCCTCTGCTGACCGGTCACACCCGCCGTGTGCTCTTTGTCGTAATCGGGAAAATAAAAACCGCAAAAGTCCGTAGACAATTTGGTAATTAATTATGGTCTAACAATTAGTATGAAAAACGTCAGTCAGCATGCGACTCAGTGGAAGATTGTATTTGCTGACAAGGTCGTCGTATCGACCATAGAACTTACAAAAATATGACTTTAAACGAGACTGTTGATAGTCCTGTTTTATCAACTTGTTTGTCAGTAGCTTGCCTCGTCTTAGAAACTGTTCATACGAAGAGCATGCCCTTGCGTATCGAATTAATGGAACCTCTATATACATGTAGTAATCCTCGATACATGGAATAATTAAGAATTAAAAGACAGACTAATTTATCAAGAATGAATAAATAATTATTTCCTTAGTTTTCATATTACATGTACTTTTAATTAAATCATAAGAAAAAACAAACTTTTTTTTCTGTAACATGCTGAATTGAAAACATTATAAAATTTATTGAATTTAATACTGCAGATGCATTGCGAGTAATAAATTGTATGATATAATGTATAGGTTATACATGTACGATGTGGTCACTGTTATTCAATTCACGTGGGTTGTTATAGTGAAAATTGTTATATAATTCTGCACAATTATTGAATGACCACTTATGGAATATTGTGATTTTTACGCTTTTACAACAGACTAGCAAGATATTATATCTTATCAGGAATTGACATTAAATATACGCACCAGTGAAGGTAAAATGTTAACAATGAAATGCATTAAAAAAACAATCCATTTACGCAACTGCAAGCAATGCAAACAAACTGTTGATACGTATACTTCATAGCGTTCTAAATTGTTGGTAATGATTTTATTTCATTATAATCCTTTGTCTACTGCAAATATCTGCAAATCGTAAATCTAAAATCTAACGTACTGGCATTTTGATCTGTTTAGCCTTTATATGTGTTCACAGTTATTGTGATGTTTTGTTTTTAAAAGATGGGAATCGACACTGTCTAATATAAACTAATGGATATCATTATTTCTTAAAAAAGAAATACTCGTCTCCCCTTCCACCAAGGTTTGTAATATGGGGCAAATTTAATAAGTGAAAAAGGAATGATATTAGCTAATCTTAATGTCAAGGTCAAAAAGTTGGGTATGGTTCACTCTTTCGCTTTATCATCAAACTATGTTTCAAGTTGTAAGTGTTTCTGTGGAAGAATTTCGAATTTATAGTCTGGAAAAAAAATGCTTAATTTGACCTCGATTTAGGAAAAGGGTCAAGGTTAAAGAATTAACAACAGTATGTCTCAAGGTATTATTATTGTTTGCAGCTTGAAGTGAATTTCAATGAAGATTGAGAATTTTTTTTTCTAATTTGACCTTTAACAAATTGAGGTCAAAGCCAAAAATGTTGGTAGGGTTCAGCTAGGTTTTATACCATTTATCTATGATACAAGTTAAAAATTTGTATGTTTAAGGTATCTTGAGTTATGGTCCGGACAACATTTTTCAAAAAGCGCTTGACCTTGAAGAGAAAAATAAGTTAAGGTCAACAATTCTAGTTGCGTACACTCCTTCTCAGTACCATATATCCATGTTTCAAGTTTGAAGTCTTAAGGGTATTTAAGCTACCGTCCAAACATTTTTTTTAATTTAGTAAAGACAACGGTCAAGGTCAAATATTGGACAATAGTACACCTCGGTGTATTATTGTTCTTTGTTTTAAAGTTCTTCTGTAAAAGTATATTCAGGAGATGAACAATGAAGTTCTTTTTTTTAAATTGACCTTGACATACAAATATTAAGTCCAGGTCAAAAAATTAATCGTCTTTATGTAAATCTCAGTGAAATAAAGTCGGCGGGAGGGGGGGGGGGGGTTCCACAGGACCAAAATTCCTTTTCGTCCCTTTTGTGCGACACAAACAGAGACCTTTGGGGTTTTTTTTCAATGATTTCTATCATACCACATGTACATATATATATGTTTTAGTTAATAATATTTTGAACTTTTTAAATATACTGAACATGCATATACCAATATTCCGTATGTACAATTGCCCTCTCCTTATTGACATTTGTTCATTTGTTTCACTAAATGTTTTCCAAGCAGTAATGTATTAAAGCTTTTTTAAAGTTATGAAACTGAATTTCTACAGTTCTAAAGTAGAGGGGGAAAGCCCAAAAATACCTTTATTGACATATACACATTAATAAGAAGATGGAGTCACAAAGACATAATTTCCTCTCTTCTTGACTATTGCAGATTTGTTACAAGTTAACAATCTCCAATTTTGACAAAATATATGTAAATATTAAATATTCTGCTGGGTTTTAAGTCGATTAAGTTGCATTTCAAACTCAAAATACACAGCCTCAATAAAAATATTTTTTTTTATCAATTTGCATATAACAATAAGTAAAATCCCTTGAAGGACACATACCTATATCACTTTAGTGTAACTTTTAGAAATGCATATATTTTGGAGAAGCAAATATGTCGATAGCCAAGTAAAATATGTTCCAAGGTGTTTCAAAGAAATAAGAAAACTGTCGACACTTGTAGTGCTCTGATGATTTCTATGGCGACCGACTGTATTGCATAACGTTTTTCATGACTTATAAACGATTGACCACTGCAGTGGAAGCCCCCTTCCAAGTGTTTTTCAATACCATAAAAATTGATGATCTGCAGCCGTATATTTAACCTGGGGCTATCTAAGTCCGGATCTGTGTGCAATACGGGGGAATTCGGGTAATTTCAGACGGTTTTTATAACTTCAAACTTTGACCTTCTATTATTAGCATACTTTTATGTTTACTATTATGTTTGAGGGTTTTTTCTCATTTTCCAGGGCTTTCAGGACCCTTTGTTAGCAGAAATTTCATTGGTTGATACATAATTTTACATAAAATCCATACCAAGCACTGTGAGGTTGAGACAGTTAATTCCAGACAGAAGTCGTTTTAATTTGGACATGAATCGTAAAATATCGGACGTAATACATATCGTTCATTAAAAACAATATAAATGTAATAAAAGTTTAATATATGGTAATTTTTTACTTTATGAGCAAAATAAACTTTATTTACTTACCCCTCTAAAAAGCTCATCCTTGTCCTTACGTATATTTGCTGCAAAGTCCCTGGCTTGAACTTGACCGAGTACGTAAGTTTAATCTCTGCATGTGTTTGTTCACAATCTTTATTTAAACAGTAAAAAACAAATTACTTAATTTCACAACTTTGCACAAGCCTATACTTAAACCGCTTATTATCAAGTTATTCACAAGATATTTTATTTACCAGTCATATTAATAACAAAAACCTTATTTCATTTTCAGCTTTCGTTTCTCCTCTCTCTCTCTCTTTCTCTGTCTCTCTCTCATTCGAGTTTCAATTTCAGTTTTTCCTGTTTTGTATTCTCAATTTCACGTTTCTCTTGAATTTTTTTCTTGTTAACTGTCGGTGAGATGTAGCACGATTTTTTCTGTTTGTCGTAAACGTGCAAGACTTCGTGTCCGGCTTTGGTTTTAGTGTTATAAATATATTTTCAGTTTATTCGTTCCATACAATTTCTTGAGAATTACTTTTTCGTTCTCGTTTGTATTTTCAACAATTTCTATTTCACCAATAGCTATCAAATTTAATAGAAGTTCTAGATCTTCTAGAGTTCTTCGATCACAGGTGGCTCTGTACTATCTAGGTTGTCAGCGCTGATATCGGTGAGAGGAATTAGGATATTTGATGTGTCACACTGACTTGATAGAATATCTGAAGCAGAAACTAACACGTGAGATTGGCCACTGGTCGAAACATTTGGAGATACAGGGGACATGTCGGGTGTGAAAACGGGACTGGAGGGCGTGTCAGAATTTAAACTTCACATAGTTCACTGTGTTCATATTATCACTTTTACATTAATAGTGACTGCACCAGAATTCAGAATGTTGTTAGAAATAAAGACTGGACAGGACACCCATTAAAGTTACAAGGAAGTGAGCTGAAAATCCAGAATAGATGCAACACCATCGTTTCAGCATTGATCAAGCATTTATTTTTTTTTACAACAATTACACACAGATTTTTGAGGTTATTGATGAAAACACATATAATTATTATGTGTGTAGATAATTCAATTGACTACTCCTATTACTTATTAGGTTTGTTACTGACTGCATAATTATATCGGGTTGATGATTCTTGCAGATGGCTAGGCGAAGCCAAGCCGTTTAGAAGATTGAACAACCCGATAAATTTATATAGTTCGTCTGTAACAAACCCGAAAAGTGTTTTGTTTTCCCGAGGACTAACAAGTGACACATTTTTAACAGAAAGCGATGATCTACGCAAACCCATGTACAAATTGCATCTCCTCCAACTAGTTTAAACTCTTAAAAATTTTCAAGCTCACCTTTCAAATACTCATTGAAAATTTCGTTTCATACATGTTTACTTACATTGTTTTGTTGCTACTCAATTTAAAACGTTTTCTCCCTTTCCTCTGCAGCGATTTGAGCAAATCTCGACGCTGTCATTTTGTTCTGCTCTAGACACAACAATGTGACGTTAATATTCAATAGGCATGTACTCTAATTTTAAAGAACGTCAAAGAGCAACTACTCCAAACATTCGAAGAACTTACAGCATGCAGTTTCTGTATTAAATAATATGAAATGTTAAAATGAGGAGACCAAGCGTCGGTCAATGACAGCCATATCGCCAAGCATTAATTCTCACCGAACGGACACAGAGATATATACGAGGCAGTCATGTGCTTTGTTTAAACCAATGAAAGTATGGCATTTAAGTCCTAGGGAAAACAATTTAACTTAATTTCTATTTTCTAAAAGTAAATATATATTGCAGATGATCACTCAAGGATAGTTTTAAAAAACCTGCTTCGGACTATATAAACGCTAATTTTATAGATTTAAGTATCAACACATTGCTCTTTTTTTAAAAAGAAAACTGTTACTTTGCATTTACATTATAAAAATTTCTCCTTATTTCATAGGGACTTCGCCAGAAAGATGGGTATATTGCCACGCAAGGTAACATACACATTTTCTACCATGTTTGTTTTGTTGTATCCAGTAATCAATAGTCATTTATCAAAACTTAATTTCATTTCTTCTTTCGTTGTCTTACAGGACCTAAACAAAACACTGTTGATGATTTCTGGTTGATGATTTTGCAAGAAAACATCGTACAAATCGTTATGTTAACAAATCTTAAGGAAGGAGACAGGGTAATAAATCCTGTATAGTCATTAGTTTGTGTGAAAGTTCAACCAAAAACGTAATTCATTTTTAAGGATTTTTGTTTTTTCTTTTGTTTGTTTGTTTGTTTTTGTTTTTGTTTTTGTTTTTTTTTGTTGTTTTTTTTTGTTTTTTATTTTTTTTTTTTTGTTTTGGCAGAAAAAATGTACTAAATATTGGCCAAATTTGAATGCAGACAAGGATTTTGGGGGTTTTTTTATCATAAACGCATTTGAGGAAAAGCAATATGCTAATTACGTTATTCGTAGATTACTAATGACAAATAAAAAGGTAATAAAATTATTTCATTACAAAAATATATAAGGGAATAGAAAATAATAATACCAGGAAAATTAAATAAAATTTCAGATAACAAATGTAACTCTAATGAAATATCTAGAGTGCAGGGAACATAAGTTATTTATTGGCAATATAGTAAATGATGTGAGAACATATTAACGTTTAATTTTGTTTAATGTATTTACAATCAACATTTAAAAAGAAGTTCTTTATAATTGTTTGAATTGTTCCGAAATTTATTTCAAAAAGTTTGGTAACGTATCACTGTATATTCTCAAACTCCTAAGTTCATCCACCATTTATTGAGTCTTTTTCCATGCCATTCTAATCAATTTTTCCTTAATAAAAATATGTCGCTCAACATAGATTACCTTGAGTTATAGTTTAACATTGTTTATCTCGAGCTACACATTGCTGGACCTTAACGTCATACAAATAATTATCTATAAGAAAATGTAATATATGTTCAGATTGATTACATTAGCCATGACAAATATTGATTTTTAATTTCAGGAAAATGAAACAAGAACGATAACCCAATATCATTTCATTACCTGGCCGGATCAGGGCTTCCCGGATCCTGTTTGTCTTTTATTATTCCACGATCACGTGACGAGAACGAAAACGTCATCACACAAAGGCCCGACTTTAGTACACTGCAGGTATATCATCATTTGTACGGAATATAATTGTTATTTTCCAAATATGTTGAATGGTAAAATATAATATGCAATGATTAATAGTGAAATAAATCTAAGGTTAACGTATTTGCAAATATCATTTAGCATTTAATATTTGATTTGTTTAATAACTTTTTTAAGTAGTATAAATTACTTGTGTGACATAATATAACAAACGTCAACAATGATAATTTCTATGTGATATTTTTTATCTAGTCCATTTTATATATTTTTATTTGGACTAATGATTAAAACTAACCAAAAAAAAAGATTGATGAAAAAACAATATTAAGAAAATAAACAAATATATGATCCCTGAACCTATAAAGGTGAAGAAACAGATATCACTTTAACATAAAATATTGAGTGAGATTTGTTTAAAACCTGTCCAATTAATATATTATTCAATATCTTGTTTCGGTTGTAATCTGAAAACCAGTCATCAAACAATACGATGATAGCACTTTTTTATGAATGTTAATCTAAATACTGAAGGATTGTTCTCTCCAAAACATTTGGACAAACACTCATAAAAGCAATGATAAGTGAATGTGAAATTGATGATATATATATATATATATATATATATATATATATATATATAATCCAGCCATCTCAAACCACAGGGCTCTCAAGACAGCATGTCACCGAATTGTATTTTCGGAGCTTTATGCAGAAGAAATGAATTTTATACAGAAAAACAATTATACAAATTTATAAAGAAACCACTACTAAAGTGAGCATTGTAATCTATTGACCTCTTGTCTAATCATATTTAGTTCTGGAATTGGAAGAACAGGGACATACATAGCAATCGATGCCTTGCACAAGGAAGTTCAACAGGAAAACAAAATCGACATTGATGAATACGTGACGAAAATGAGAGAAAAAAGAATGAATATGGTCCAAACTTATGTAAATACATATTATGTTATGATTTTTTTTTAAAAGAAAATTAGAATCCCCCTTTCTAATGTAAAACAGAGTTCATTGTCAATAATGACATCGTTAATTTATTATTGATTACATGCAACAATTTTCATTACACAAAATTTGATTATCAAATATTTCAATCTTTTTTTTTAAATTATGAATTCTCATGATACATTTACACTGCTTCCAGGAACAATAAATGACAATATTTCTGACTCTCTACGAAATGTCTAAGGCGCCAGTAACTGTTCAACGACTGACGGAATTCATTGAAAAATTAGAGAAAGCTAAAATGAATACTCCAGCAAACGTTTCCTTTTTAAGAGATGAGTTTCAGGTTGAAAAATTTTATTTCATTTTTTAAATGTTTATTATAAGTCGCAAACATGCGATTTAAACAAAAACAGTTATCTTATTTTTCTTTAAATTTTGCTATTCCTGGTTTCTTCCCATTGTGTTTTTCAGGAAGTTTTATATTAAAAAAATTTTTAAAAAATAGCAAAATTGAAATAAAAATAAGATAACTGTTATTAATGAAATCCGCATTTTAATCATTATAATATAGTGTATATATATATA
>WFKH01011926.1:42543057-42584133 GCA_016163765.1 Magallana hongkongensis
TATATATATATATATATATATATATATATATATATATATATATATATTAGAAATCTGTTAAGACATCTGCATACTTACATTTATTCCTGCAGGCAGCCATGATTATATAGCATCATATAGAGTTATTCTGTCAAAAATTACATCACAGTTCTTTTGTCGGTAATGTTTCATTCACGAGTGCAGAAAAATTGCTATGCATTGATACTGTATTCATTTTAAGGTGTAGACAAGTAAAACGCTTCATAATGGACACACATACATGTAAAAGGCATGTGGATCTTTTTATTTAATAAATAAAATGAACAATAAAAATGATGAATCTAAAATTAATTTTAATACATCTATATTTACATGTAGTAATCATTAAAATTTTTAAATCATAATATTATATATACAATTAATCTAAATTAATATATAAATATTTTACTATTATAAAAAAAACTTTTAGTCAAACGTTTTATAAAGATAGGCCAATTTTAAAATTATATACTAATACTTTGCTATTTTGTAAAATTAAGATTTTATTTACTCATTCATCACACACATTTTAGTCCGTCGGCTCGACATCGGTACAGTGTATTAATAACGAAGATCAATTTGATACCGGCCCAACGTTGGTACAATGTCAATGTACCAATGTTGGATGAACTAAGTTGGTCTAATATTGGAACAATGTCAGTGCACCAACATTGGCAAATACAATGCTGGTCCGTTGTTGGTTCAGTGATATGTAGCCAACATTACAACCATATGCCAACATTGGGCCAACGTAAGCTTGCTATCTGGGATAACAGATACATTTTGATCCTGATAACCTTGCTGGGAACTAATGTTCATTAAATGCCTGCATATTGCTCTGTATTTAGAGTTTATCTATTTATCTGAATTCTCTCCAAATTTATGTTGTGTTTTATAGAGTTATTATCCAAATAAATATCAATGTCTCTTCTCTCTTGTAAAATACTTTATATAACATATCCAATTGCCAATAAAATATTCACATACTATTAGTGTATTTTGGTACTGATTTTAGAGATATTTAATCCCACGAACAGTGGGTGATATAAAAACATTGATAATGTAATAAAAATTCATCTTGATATGATTAAGGAGATTAAAATAGTCAAAAATGGCCACGACCATCGACTGATTTTTTTTATTTAACGTTGTATAATAATACTGGTTGAGTTAAATGTGATAAAGGATTCATTTAAAAAACTTTAATTCCATGTTTATCTTTACAGCGTTTCTCAGAATCCGTTTTTCACAGAAAAAAAACAAAACTATCGCAATTCGTCGTCACTTCGGATGACGCCAATAAAATCAATTAAATACCAAGGTTACATGTATTTGGCGTCTTAATCAAAACAATAGAAGCATTGATAATATAATATTAATTCTTTGTATATCATCCCGATTAAATACCTTTTTTTCAATTCTCCCGATCATAAAAAAAAGTTTAAGGCTCTCCGACCCTCAGACTCAAAGTACAGTCGGTTCAAGCATGTCTTTTACAACATACACCATAGCATAGCATAGCATTGAAATCTCATAGCATAGCATTGGAATATCGTACCATAGCATTGAAATCTCATAGCATAGCATACAATCTCATAGATTCCCATGTCATATCATACCATAGCATAGCATACAACATGGTTTTAACTCGGTTTAAATCCTTTTATTAAAAAAAATAAATGTTCATATCGCAGATTAGTGGTAAAATGTATCATTTTACTTCGAAATGTTTGAAACTGTGTAAGGAGACGTTTTTGTTCAAATCTCATAGCATACCTAGCATAGCATAGCTATCATATCATTAAGCCCTTCATTTCAATTTCTCATAGCATAGCATACAAATCTCATAGCATTGATATATCATAGCATATTATTCAAATCGCATACCATAGCAAAGCATAAAATTGTAAGATATGCATAAAATAACTGTATTTTTTCATCTTAAAAATGTTATTTGTCCTTTAAACTTTAATTAAGAAATAAAACAAAAATAAATTTATTGATGGTATCCTTGCATTTTACAAAGTTATTGCAATTTGCCCTCGATGGATATAATAGAATAAAAATACAAGTTCAGATCAAATTAAAAAAAAGTTTGTACCGGTTCATCTGTAACTCGAACCCATTTACCTATGTGTAGTAGATTTCAGTGGAACCACTAAGCCAAGCATGTAGTTAAAAAAAATTGATCGTAATATTAACGCTAAAAGACTTATTACTTTTTCTATCTAAAAGGCAGATTTATGGTACGAATAAAAATATTCCGGATAATTTAGAGTTATCGAACATGGCTGAGGATCAGTGATCGTTAAGGAATAATAATTAATTGAGATTTTTAAGTAACACATGGTTCGATATATGCACAAATATCATTCGCATGTTTGGCGCCAACGAGGCTGGTAGAGAGACTACTGTCATCAGATTTATACATATACAACAAAAGTGGGATTTAATTGTCGTTTTAAAATATGGAATTGTATATAATTATATTTGAACTGCATCGAGACATATTAGTCTTAAAATACAAATACACCCACTGTACGTATAAACGAAAAAAAAACCCACGTAATTTGATGCTAGCCATAAATACATTCAGGCAGAAAAAAAACAACAGATAGATAGATAGATAGATAGATAGATAGATAGATAGATAGATAGATAGATAGATAGATAGATAGATAGATAGATAGATAGATATTGTTTCAGTTATGTTTATGTTTTGTTACAACCAGTTTTCCCACAAGGATACTTTGAAAAAGACAAATGTAACGACACTTGCAGTCAATGTAACAACGTAAATGGGCTGTGATACTCTAGATGTCCTCCAAGGAGATTATTGTCATCTAGGTTGTAACAGTTTTGCTCATTCATGCAATTTAAATATTTAAAAAATATATAGTTTCATTCATTAGGGTGACGTGACTAGGTGACTCTTTATATAAATGAGATAATTAAGTTTAATCTGTTTAAAGAAAGCATTTGGCATGTTCAACATATTAATTTACTAAACACTCAATTTATTACATTTACATAAAGAATTTCAAACAAATAACGGTAAGGTGAATTTGTATCGCAAGAACTTAAGCTGTAATGAATCATCTCAGTACTTCGTAAGAAGTTTATAGCTAGTCCTTCTAAATAGTTTTGAGAGTTTTGTTTCCATTATCGTGTGACGGAGGATCGTATGGAATTGAATGCAATGAAACATGTGGGCACTGTCGTAATGTACACCGGTGCAGCAACACAAGCGAATAGTGTTTAACTGTCTGTAATGATGGTTTTCAGGGTGATTTGTATAGAAAACGTACGTATATTATTGCTCACAATAAATATGATACAAATGTATTGTTTGTTTTTATTTAATTTTTAATAAGCTTAGTAAACATAAACAAGTACCTATTTTATTACATCTTATATATTTTTAATTTGAATTCGTCTGTTTTTATATATAAAATAACAAACATCATTAACGTACTTTAGTTGATTATTTCATAGAACTATGTTAAAAAAAACCTACAGATGCCATACTAAAAAGCGGGATTAAGGTTAGTCAATATTGAAACAAATACAACACAACAAAGCAACAAAATATTTCAACTTCAACCGAAAAACAAAAAAATAAGAACGAAACAAAGATATTTTTGATTCTCCTCAATTGAAAAAAAAAACTTGCGGCAAAGGATTATACGGTTGAATGTAATCGAAATGTGGAAACTGTCGTGACCTAACAAAGTGTTTATACCATAATTGAGCCAGTGTATGAGAAAAGGGGTCTTATGACATAACGTCACAATGCGGAGAAAACGTCATAAACGTCGGCAACATTTTTGATCTGTGAAGCTTTATTTCCTTATGCAACGTAAAAAATTAAACATGGTGAAGTTGTTTTATCGCAATATGTATACTAATCTTTGCTGGATTTCATATATAAACAATGTATATATCTTATAGATCTTAAATTATACGCAGTTTGAATTAATTTAAATTTCAGTAGAACTACCAACCTGTAGCTATAGGTGAGTGTTGCAATTCAAAACCGTGTAAAAAAAAAAATGTGCTAAATTGTGTTGTTTTTATATTTACTGAAAACTGGTTTTCTAGGCTATATTTATGAATAAGAAATTAAAAATATAAACAAAAAATGATAAAGAGTTTATAAGAATGTTAAGTATATTATAAACAGTGACATATAATATCCATAATATAAAATGACGTCGTACATAATTGTATAGCATGCAGTCAAATACTTGATTATGAAAATTCAGTTTTGGCATTTATATTTAGGTATTGGATTGAAAATTAATCAAATTGCTCACTCTTAAAAATTTTAAATTATTTATTAAATGCAAAAACTAATCTACCCACCCCCTCTTCACGAAGAGGGTAAATTTGGACTTTGACAGCGTGATGAAGGACATTTCTTCAATGTGTTATAAAGGTCGGCGCATTACATCATTGAAACTCGGACAGAGAATAAGAAATTATGATTGATAAGTTATAGGCGAAATGTTGGACTGTTTACATGTAATTTAAATATGAATAAAAGATATGTGTTTCCGAATACACGTGTAACCAATGCATACTTCTGCTAAGCTAAAACATGTGAAAAATAAAACTGATAAATATTTTTTTTAAAATATAACCACAAATCAGAAACCAAAAATATCTAATCATTCTTTATTTGTATATTACGTAATTATGGTATTTCACATTTTCTAAAATTTTCGAAATTTCTATTTTATTTAAAATTTTGTTTGTGAAATTAAGAACTTATCCACAATTTGTTTTAGAGATCGATCATTAAATACATCATTTCATTGCATGCTTAAAAGCCTTTTTATACTGTGTTTTTTAAAGTTTGTTTTTAAACTGAAAATAAACGCGATCGAGCTTAAGACAAATTAAGGTGTTCAGTTTTTGAATGAACATCGCATACGCTTTCAATTTACGGTAACCACATGTGCATGTTTGATCATATTTATACCGGTATAGTTATTATTAAATTAAGGAAGGAGTCTTCTCGTTATCAGACATCCTTCATATATTAAGAAATGCATAAAATTTTGACACAGTCAAACAGATCATATAACCAAATGATTCTATCAGTTTTATCAAATTTGACCTTCTTGTTTTTGCATCAAGGTCAGGTCAAGGTCACTACCTTTTTCCTCAACTTAAAGGATGATAAAAATAAATGTAGTTATCTGCAGTTATGTAGACATCTGTTTAAGATATGAAGTGTGTATTCTTCAATGAAATGATAGAATATCAGAATGTCTATCAGCTTATAATACTAAATTGGAATTAATATTTAAACTAAAATTGATATTGCTTAGCCCGCATTTCCTCTAATTTTCTTAAATTTTGAAGATATTTTGATTATTTTTTTATGCTTCCAATATTAAAATATTTCTGATTTTTACATATTATGAAGACCTTACATAAAGATATAAATTGACAGAAAAGCTAATATATTGACCATTTAATAAGAGAGAAAATTCGACTTTAGTGATTTTTTCACACAAATCTATTTATAGATTGAGCGCTTAAAAAAGCTAATAAAAATGTAAATTGATAAGCAAATCATATTTTAAAAACATATTCTGAAATCCAAGTACCTTATCATTAGTTCACATTAGTTGAAAAAATCCGACATTAATGTTATTGTTTTAAAAATGCTAAATAGACTCATGAATCTACAGCAATTCTGAATTCCAAAAACATGTGATATTTTCCTACGCCAATGTTCCGCCAAAAATATAGTCCTTGTTAGATTCTAAACTTTGATTACTATTTCTATGCCAAGTTGTATGATTGTAAAAAAGAAAGAAAAATATGATATTTTAATTTCCTTTCATCTTGATTTAATGACCATTTAATCAAATTTACTTTTGACAAGTCGAAAACCAGAAAAGACTCCTTCCTTAAAACAACTACAAATATATGTATGCTATAAAAGAAAGAAAACACTATTTAAAAAAAACAAAACACTATGCTCAAAATGCGCTTGATGTCAACTTAGTGTAGATAGGGTAAATTTAGTGACAAGTACAAAGTAATACACAAGCAGTGAAAAAGAGTAACAATATTAGGAAACTTGTTTGAATAGCACTGAATGTATAAATTTTTGTCATTACAATGTATGTGATCATGAGTTTCTACGAAAACCATGTAATGTTAACAAATATAATCACTTTTATTCAGTATTTTGAATTCAAGTGAGTAAAATACAGAGCTGGTAAGTGCTCTGCCATATTAAGCGGTGATTCTTAGATCACAAACTACAAAGCCCAAACTCTTCTTTAAGCTAGCTTCATAGGATTATTTCTAGATTAAAAGCCGGATGATGCTTCTGTCCACTGATCGGACATCAAACATAACTAATTTTAATACGGAATTATTGAGATCGCACGGGAACTATTGTATGATTGCACGGCATTCTCAACACAGCCATCGTAAAATATGTAAGAAAAGCTTGCATAACAATGGCATGAATTAAGCCTATACATGTAAAAGATAATTTTGGGGTAAACAATTCAATCATTTAAAACCATTTTAAAGGTTTTTGCATTATACCAAATGAAAAACACGAGTTTCATAAAAAAAAAAGTATCCCTAAATTTAATCTCTCTCTGTCTCTCTGTCTCTCACTCTCACTCTCTCTCTCTCTCGTGAAAACGAAAATATGCGATCAAATTAGAAAACAAAACAACGATACAATATGACGGTATCATGTGCAATTCTTGTGTCTTAAATAGTAAAATAAAATTTTTATTAAAAAACGTTTCTAAAGGTACAATGTTTAAATTCAACTTCCAATTAATCAATCAATAAACTGTAATGGAGCGTAAGGATAAATTTACGAAACATTCAAAGTTAATGTAAACTAAAAGACCTCAGTTACATTGGAAGTATCAGAGAAAAGTTTTTTGTCCATATATTTAAGCGTAATGAAATGCATTCCTTTGTGATTAATGCGGGTAAGAAGGTAGCTATCATTGTAGAAAAATATATGTTTGAAAAAATTTAAGTAAATGTATATTTATTCTGCAATGCTTGATATCTTCATAGTCCATGTTTATAACCAGAGAAAGCATAATTTGCTAACATTTCCATAGATCTATCTTTGAATCACTTATTATCCATAAAAAGTGAGTAAAGTGTGTGAATTATTATTGTCTATCAGAATATTACACAAGAGGTCCGTGCAGGTTCGTTTGGTCCGTGCTCTCAATGTAGCTTTAGTATTCATCAATCAAGAAATAAGCCACGCTATAGTCAACACCAATAGTACAAAGACGACATCAATGATGATTAAAAAAAAATTATAGCTACTTGATATAAAGATGACATTGAATTAACTTAATGACACGTTTAAAGCATTTTTTTTAAATTAAAGGAATGCGTAAAATAATACGCCGAAATTGTTTCATAGGATCGCATAGATTTCAGTCTTATCAGTTTAGATCTGTATGAATTACAATCAATTTTAAGAGAAATAAATTAAAAATACATCATGGATGGTAATATACCAGTGTGTGTATATATATATATATATATATATATATATATATATATATATATATATAAACAAAATTCTCGCCAGTTGTACATTACGCAAATCAGTGGTAAAAACAATAATATGCGTTTGTATATTATGCAAGATATTTATACACCAGTCTAAGAATGAAGCTTCTCAAAGAAAAGTTTGATTAATATTATATTTCCCCATGCAATTAGAAGTTAATACGTTATGTTGCGCTGGTGCTATTTGGGTTTTCTGACACATTGGTTAGAAAAGATTGTTCTCAGTGAAGAAAAAAATATTTCTTTTTTTAAAAAAAACCCCAAACACTGCTTTTGATAATATAATGAATGAATTAAGGTATTCTTTATTGCAACAGAAAATTCATTACAATAAAAAGTAAATCACCTAACTCAGTACTAAAATATAAAACCTTCTTATCAAAAATACATGTATCTGATAGTTTTATTTATTCATTATTAATTTATCCCATGCCAAATTTCAAAATGTGAATGGATTGTTGAGACGAAATAGAATTTAAATGATAAATGTAATTGTAATTCAGTCTTGCAAATTCCCTACCAATCACGAAGAACAGAAAAATAACATTAACTTAATTTATTTAAGATATCTGGCCGAGACAACCATTCGCCAATTTTAAAATGCTTTAAAATAGATATGCATGATTTATACACATTGGTTTTATTCTGTGTGACATAAAAAACCCCTGAAACCTTGTTAATTACTGAAATTTATTATGATATCATTTTTATGAAGCAACCAAGGTTATCTAGTTCTTACCGCATTTCTGACGTCTTGGTTTCAATTATTTGACGTTAAAACACAAGAAATTCTGACGTCATGATAAAAACAGACTGATTTGCTGCGTCAAAATGAAAAGTTTATAACCAAACTAGACTATTAATTTTAATATCATCTGATTTCTCATGTTTTCTTCTGTTAGAATCACTTAAAACATGATTTTGTGATTTTTATGTCATAAGACCCCTTTTCTCATACACTGGCTCATATATTCCCCATCTTGCATCATGTGGAATTTTCTAATACATTTGTGTATTTTTTTTTTACCATATATATTCCCCATCTTGCATCATGTATCATGTCATATATGACATACAATCTGTAATGGTTATTATCATATTCATCCTACAGGGTATAACAGATCTCCTCCCTGAATAAAAACAAGAAATCAATGTTTATGAAACAACAATTTTGGCAGTGAATATAACAATACATTTTCAAACTATGCGCAAAATTGCTTCTTAAATTATTACAAAGAAATAACACAAATTTGTTTCGAATATTTTGATATGTTTATTAAATTAATTTCGTTTTGTTGAAAATATTATGGAAAATGAAAAAAAAAGTAGATTTCAAGCTCGGTTAAGATTCGTAAATGCGTGTATAATAGGACACATGGGAAGGTGTTTAAAAACTCCTATTATATAATATGTATATTTTTGTTTCTAATATGATATTGTATTCTATTTCATATTATCTATCTCCTACTTAATCGCAGCACAACTCCTATGGATTGTTTGTACCTTTGCCGGTTCCCACAAGTTTACATTTCGGGGTATAAGCCCAAACTATGATGTCACAGACTTCCTGTTGATCATTTCAGCTGTCGCCACTAGAATTAGACAACAACAAAACAGCGCAGTTTATCCTAGTAACATAAAAAAAATGTATGATGCTGACAATTTATACTATGTGCCGACCATTCTATTAAAAAGAATGTTGTTTCGTTTTATACTGTTAAACTGTATCGTATTTTAGTTAACCGTATTTAAGTGGGTTTTTTTAGAGGGGGAGGAATAAAAAAAAAACCACGACGACAACCAAGTACCTATAACTATTGTAATAATTTAGAATATTACATAGTTCATACCAAAGAAAATAATATATATTTTTATCGTAAAATTATTTTCTGTCAATCTTTAGCTCACCAGAGCCAAAGGTTCTAGTGAGTTTTTCTATTTTTTTAGCTCTGTCCAATATGTAATATTATTCGCTGGTAAAGTATGTGGAATTTTGTAGATAAAGTTCACGGTAGATACAGTTTCTATAGTGTATATTTGATAAGTCATGATCACATCTAATTTTGTACTTGACAACTTATTTATGACAAGAAATTTTCGTAAAATTTGGCAAATGATCAGTAACTTCCCATTATATACTTATACCAACCCAGACAGCTAATTAATTACAGTCAATATTGAATATTTAAAAAAAAACAAAGTCATAGAGAAAGAGAAATGGTCAGTAACGGCTTTTATTAAACAAAAATGATGGTTTTTAGAAATCATGAACAGTTTTTAATTTTTGGAGATTTTAAAAATATCAATGGCAGATCTCATGTTACGTTAAAAGAAATATCATACATGTAAACAATATATAAAAACATTTCCTTTGAAAATGAAATGTAAGATGCTTACTACTAGAGTAAAGTTTGGAACTTTATACACAATTCGTCTGTTAACAAATGTTGACAATTCATGTTAATGCGTAAATTAAACTAAAAATTTTGAACGAATTAAGCATATAAAATGGCATGCGATATTATGATTAAAATACATAGTTTGTGTTCAATGCACATGATAAAATTCACCAAAATTCAAAACGAGGTTGGAAAATATCGGAAAAAAATTAAACATTCATAATTCTTTATGTTAGAAAATTTATATTTTACAATTTGCATCCAGCAGTTTTTTAAAGTTGAACACTTCCTAATAACATGTAGATTATCTTACTTTACTCGATTAGTTTTTATTCTACCCACAATATGCACATTCTAATATATGCACGAAACTTTTCATTGGCGACAATGCGTATTGGTGCATTACAATTCACCAGTTATCGTGTGTCTTCACTTCACAAAAGAGGAATTAAGGGTTGTGTTGAAGTGAAGAATATTCTGCTTAAATATAGACTGAACAATTATTCTATAGTTTGTTTTCTATTTTGACACTGCACGTATAATTGCATTTCTTTTCACACGCTATTCCATTTAAATTACAGCCATGTATACACGTACCTGTGGAACCTTATACATTTTTTGTGATTAAAAAGCATATCAACCTGGCGTGTTCAATTGATGAAGCAATCGGGTGACTGATTTTTTTAATGGAATAATTTAAATTGTGCAGGCGACAGACATTTGAATCGGAACTTGCTTGAGCTGGTTCGTTCGCTCTAAATTTTAACAGACTAAATCAAAAGTGATGTGAATAACCCTGTTTCAAGTTTCAAGATGAAGGTTATGTTGATGACATTCTGCTTTGGACTATTGAGTTATGGATCATGCCAAGGTATGGCTGCTTTTAAATCTATTACGATTATAATCCAACAATGCATGTTAATGTACATTAATACATATACTGAATTTAGAAAATAATTTGCACATTATCAATGACGGATTTTCGCAGATTTATTTGATTAATTAAATATTGAAGTGATATTGACCTAATCTGTTTATTTGAGTTAACTTTTACAAGTTTTACATTGAATATATGGTAAAAATGTTGTGAATATATATCAAGGTGTGCATTTAGAAATATCAGGTGAAGTATCTATATATCTACATTTCTAACGATTGAAGTTTATAAAGATTGCACTATCTCACCAATTCAAAACCAATCAATATATATCACTTTAAGAAAATATACTGTTTCCTAGAAGATACAAGAAATCATATTGCAAACAGTGTATATCTAAGCACAAATTGGCATCTATTGAGAAAAACCAGGATACAGCGATGTACTGAAAAAGACATATACCATTTTAAAACATGGGTACATGTAAAAGTGGATCATGGAGGTCGTTTCGGCTTAAAGAACGTGACTATGTACTATAATTGTGAACGTGAGTTGGATTTTGAATTTATTCTTGATATATAAAAACTTCAGAACAAAACAAACAAAAAACTTGTGTGCATTGACCGCTGAGTAAATATACAGATTTCATTATTTTCTGAATGGCATAATTTTGGCATACGGTCACTACTCCAGGTCATTAACTCAGCATTCAGTTGACTAAACTTCACAGGTTCATCCTGTGACAATCAAAATCAATAAATAAAACTAAACTGAAGAAATCAGTTCCTATATCTATTTGCATATTTTAGATTACTTATAAGACATATATTCTTATTATTAAAAAAAATCGTTGTAGAACCCAAACAGTTGTTTATTGGTGTATCAGATATAACATTTTTATTGTCAACAACAGCAAAGAGATCAAAGTGTCACACTGACAATGCAACAGTCCCATACCTGCCTGCATACATCGTAGATATCCTGTGTAACCGGTCTGCGAAACCACCTAATGTCAAAACAAAGTACGAACGTCATTCTACAGAATCCGAGCCATTTTTTGAAATCTATGGTATGACAAATTCGATTCTTTTTAAGTTGAGATTTATTACACATCTTTTTTTAAATAAGGAATTTTATATCCTTATCTACAATGTTTATGGTTGAATGAGGTTATGTGTTCCATGTAAGAATCAACATATCTTTCAAAAAGTTTTATTAATTCGATAAAATAATTAAAGTTTAGAACGAGATTCTAAAACAACTTAACAATCTAAAACGATAACATTTATTATCCCCTCGAGCAACTAATTGCGAATGGGATATAGCATCGCTGTTGTGCGTGTGTATGTATGTGTGTCTCATTCAGCTTATGGGCAAGAGTCAAAGAAAAGCCTTGCATCGATGTTTACCAAACTTTGTACACTTCTTTAGTATGGTATAAGGACGAACCCTATTAATTTTCAAGTCAATTTATTAAAATATCGTTAAAAAATAACCATTTCAAACAGGAATTATATGTACGACTTAGTGAAGTGAAAGTAAACATTTCAAATCAATAACTTGATATTTTGTTGGATTTAGACCTTGTAAAGGTTAGAAACAAACGTTTTTAAGTAATAGTAAGTTAAAAAAAATGTCCAAAGGGAAAAATTGAAGCGGACAGGAGATTAATATCATCCCAATTTTATCAAATCAAGTAGCCGTCTGAGTCGACATTCGGGCTAAATTTCCCGAATCATTAAGAGTGAAACAGGTCTAGATTCAGACGAGACATTGATTATTATCGTCAACATGAATTATAAGGAATTCATCTAATATTAATTGCTGCAGATCTTTAACGCTACCAAAAAAATGGGGTCGAAATACGACATGTTTACTCGCGTTTTCCAGAGAACAGACTGCAGATCGCTAGATCATGTTTAGCAAATTAGAGATGTTTTATATTTATTATGAAAAATTTTGCTTTTACTTATCGTCTGATTTAATGCTTAATGTATGTTACTGAATATAGCTAAATTACTAAAACATGTGTGATGTGTTTCGGTTAATAATAAGGGGAACTCTGCAACCAGGTACATGTATATGTAACACCCCTCCCCAACAAATATAAATACATCCTACAGCTTGGGGAAAGAGATAAAGGAGTTATAATGAATTCAAAGTGGTTTTAAGATACTTTTAAGATATTTACTTTCATCAAAGTTATATGTTGATATGCATAATATATGCCTTGATTTTCCACAAAACAAGTTGGTGTATGCCAAAATAATGCATTTTCCCCTAAAATGTTTCATGTCGCGAGGGGATGCTCCGCTTAGCGGTGCCCTTGTTCTATATTTGTTTTAAACATGTCTAAAAAAAATGTTATATTTCAGGATGTTTAATTGATTTCAGCGTATGTCAAGCCGGTATATACGGTGAAAATGTCACGCATAGTAAGAGCAAATATTTTTAAATTTATCAAATCTCAGCGCACTATAAATCAATTTCTAATTTTAATTAAAAAATGACAGAAATACCTCTTATTCTAACATTTAAAAAAGGGATCATTTTTTTCATCACAGATATAGAAAAAAGAGATACAAAGATGTTCTTCTTATTTTATTTTTCCAATTTTATGTAGAAAAGTTAATAAAACAAGAGCAAAAAGAAATAAAAACCGCATAATAAACCTAATAATATATTTCGCATGTCGTACACATATATGTACACATATATGTTTGTACAACTCTATTAATAAAAATTAATTCATTTAGAAACATTTAAACAATAAAACGCTTTCTTTGATGATTCATGCGGTATGTGAAGGTGGCGAAATTGCAGAAAAAAATACATAAATAGGGGTGGGGGTTTTTTCTGCAATGATCGCTACCGTCATAACCCGCATGAATCATCAAAGAAAGCATTTAATTACTTAATTGCTTATATTTACATCTTTTTTTTTAACAAATTAATTAATCGATCGTTAAAAGTAAGTAAAATTAACTAAACAATTGTTAATGTACATCAGTACAATAGATAAAAGAAACAGCCAAATCGTCTTCTATGGGAATTTGAGTCTGACATCATCATGACTATTTCGTGCAGTCCGTGATTTTTCTTAGGTTGTTGAAGGTTACGACCAATCCATAAACAGGGCGTGTACATTTCAGTCCTGTTAGTCTTTTACATAGCTATGAACTACAATCAATTTTCGTAAGAAATAGAGGGCAGCATACCTGGTGGATGTAAATATATATGTATAAACAAATTATCAGTATCATTGTTAAAGTTTATATGATATTTCCTTGCATAAAGAATAATACCTTTTTATCAGTGTACCGAAAAAGACATACAGCATTGAATGTTTTTCTGTAAAAAAAAATGTATTTTTTTTCTTCCCAGGCAACGGCATAGAGGAGTACAGAATAAAATACAACACTTTACTGTTTGGTATAGCGATGCTTCTCCTCTTTGGTTTTTCAACATTGCGTCAGTTGCAGCGTGAGTTTAAGGTCAAGATCTAGTAACTGGGTGTCTTTTTGGGGCTAGATCGATCATAATTAAATAATGAAGAAGAACAAAAATTAAACATATATTTTCTGCCGTGTTGAGAGAGGCTGTTGGAATTCTGAATACATTTTTTTTTGTCATGCATGGAGAAAACATCCGAGATTTGTAGCTGATTTTCGTGTAAGAAAATCATGACAAAATTCTGACAGTTTAAATCGCAATTATTCATCGTGTTTCCCCCCTAAAATTAAGCTCCGATACTCCTTATTCGGCAAAACTATTATCATTAAGCATTATTGAAAGAATAAATACCTCCAATTTAAGTTATTTGTGTGCTTCTTTCATTAAATGGCCTTAAAAGATTGCATGTATTTTCATATTTACAAAATGTAAGCCAGCGATAAAAGGAAATCGAATAATCATGAAAATAAGAGAAAAATCAGCTTACCAATTTGGTCGTTGACATTACGTTATGGATAAGATAAAATTTAAACAAATCAAAACATCGCAAATGTTTGTGTTTTGAATCTTACATGCAAATAGTGACCAGACAAATGTGATATAGTCAGGCATTCTTACAAGCTCTGGCTAACGGGTTTACCATTCAGCTCGATCGGTAGAGAACTGGATGTGCATGCTTGAGGACCCGCGTTCAAACCCTAGCAGAGGCAATAAATTTTGCGACCACGCTGGGACGAGAAGATATTCTCTTGTGGGTGAGAAGGGGTTATCTCCAGTACTTCGCCCCACGCACTCTGAAAGAGTCGAAGACGACTCTTTTCAGGAGGGGGACGATCTGATAGAGTCATGTATATATATTTCAGATCTCTTGCAAAACTCCTTCAAAGCCTTCCTTAATTAATAAATTTGTAACTTTTTGTCAGTTAGACGATTCACCATTGATATATTACTTTGTTATATTATTGATATGCCTGTTTATGTATCTATATGTGTACACACTTGTATGAAAACATCAATTTGTATATACGTGTTCTATCTTTTGGACCATCCTCCTTCTTGTGATTGTAAATCTTTGTTGCCCCTTTGGGGCCCAAATTGGTTCAATAAAAAAAATCTTGTATACCATTCTTACTAGATCTTGCTAGTAGGTTAACACTTTAGCTCGGTGCTGTATGTGCATGTCAAAGAACCCGAGTTCAGACCTAAGCAGAGATAATTGTTGTCCCTGATACATGAATTAAAACTAATTTGATGAATTGTTGCAAAAAAGTAAGAATTAAAGTTAGGTAATACTGATATGTGAAATCATAGCTCATGCGACCTGGATCCAATTTCTATTATTTGGGCGATTTCTTTTATGTTGTGTTTGTTAAATTTGTTGCTGTTTTGGGGTTTTTGGTATTTTTTGTTGTTGTTATATTGTGTATTGATTTAATGTTCTTATATGTTTAACAAACGTCATGCTTTGCTAATCCAATAGCATCTAATTGTATAAATGTGTTTTGGTTACTTGTACAGATATGCTTACCGTGAAAAAAAAATCACTGCTTTGTATCCAAATATATTGTATTATAGATTTGTTAAGAATATTCTTAAAAATTAAAATAAGCATTACATTTCATACACTTATATGATATATGTTGGTAAACCTTTTTTTCCGAGCTCCATGAAAACTGGTACCGAGCGAAGCAAGGAACCAGATTGAATTGCGAGAAAATGTTTAACAACATACTTAGTACATGTTTTACACGAGAAATTGAACTCGATTTGATTTTTTTTTTTTTGCATTTTTACAATCTTTTGTGTGTTATTATTAGTTCTGCGCTTAATTTAAATGAAGGGCAATTTTCTCCACAGCTTATTCTGGTAAATGTTACTTTTATTAATTCCTTAAGCAAATTCAACCGCATTAAAACCACTTAAAGACATGCTTTTACGACAGAGGATAAGAAATGACACAACAGCTCAATATTTTCCATGATGTTTAAAAAAGGATGGGAAAAAATAGTTATACGGAATTAAGGAAGACAGTGCAGGGATGTTTATAAAATCTGACTGTACATTTGTCTTAACTAATATTCAAAGGTTAGGGCTATTTTTTGGCTGCACTAGAAGTTTTAAATTATTATAGTTAAAATAGCATGGCCACCGAGTCGTGAAGCTTTGACTTGGTGTGTAACAGGTCATTGGGTATCAGCAAAAATCAAGTGTGTGATGTATGACGCATGTACTAAGTGTTATCTACCCCCCCCCCCCCCCCCCCCGAAACAAAACAATAAAATAAATGATAAAATAAAAAGTAATAAAAAGGCAGTAATTTGGTCTGAATAAAAAAATATAGTAAATAAGAATACTTATTTGAAAGATTTATTAAAAACGATTTCTTTATTATTTCACAAATTTCTTCTTTTTTATCTGTTCCTTTAAGGCGCGGGGAAGGGGGGGGGGAGAGAGGGAGTTTGTTTGATTTTAATAATATGTTACCTGTTTGACATACACGTTCCTTCATTATCATTATCGCCCTTTGAATTAAACTGATCTGGTTTCGATATATATATATAAAAAAAAACCAGGATGTGATAAAGTATTCATTAGATATACATGTATATGTTTCAGAAGCTACTTTTGTTGAAATTTTGAAACATTTAACAATGCAAATATCACTAACAGGAAGAAAACAAGAAAAACAATTTCAAAACGGAAAGTAAATGAAACTCTGAATATATTCCTGTCTTTCATATTTATGAGAAAATTATATAAATTACATTCACATAAACATAAAAAGATAAAAATAAAAATTATTTTGGTCAAATCGATCACCTCAGTGATTAACAAGGTATACTTGATCATGTATAGCTGCATCTATCTGATAGTTTCCCGTTATTTGATACAATACAATGCCATGTCAAATAGATATAAAATCATACAGCATCTCATAATTAGTTCGAATTTGTATACATATAACAATTAAATATAGCCTCTTTAATTTGCTTTGCTTTTCGTTTTACAGCTATACCTTTTTTATTCCTTCGATAATTATTAAAAAGTTTGCTGGATTTCATAGATCAGTCAATATGACGCCTTAGGTTGGCCGAATATTCTGGACCTTTGACTTTCCCTCACAATCATGTGTAATGGGCATACAATGATGTGAAAATACAAGTTGTCGTGCATTTCATGTAAAGTTAACTACACAAGTAATTTTATAGTTCAGAAAGGGAAATCAATTCGAAATTTATCCGTATGTTTCATACACGATAAGGATAGTAATTATTAATAACATCATCGACGAATAATCAAATTACGGCACACTAATGAAAAGTAAAATAAAGAATAGAAAATGTAAAAAAAAGTTTTGAAGTACCTTGTATGTTTTACTTTCGCGGAATCACAATACACGTTAATAATAATAAACATTATAACATAATTTATATACTAACATATATTTAGTGTACAAACAAACCATATCTTGTTGTAAAACCTCAGGATATTAGTTTGAATTGAGATTTACAGCCGTGTTTAGCTGAACTAAACATTTTTATCATTAAAACGTGAAGACTATAACAACTGGAAACAACATACTATTTAGAATTTGCATGCTTTCTGCAGAAGCTGTTTTACATTCCTTAACTATATAAAGGTTTTAATTCTCATAATATTTTTTTAAATGTTGATAGCGAAAAATTAAGCTATCCATAAGTAAAAAAAGGACATGCTGTCTTTAAAATAGTGTTAACCATTAAGCTTGCTGAGATTAACGAATATTTCAGTTAAACGATAGACTACGAACAGTACAAAGAAAACGACCCTTGTTTAAAGAATGATACATTAGAATTCATTGTTATAAGTGAACTTTGATTGTATTACAACCTCGGCGACCCAACTAATGCCAACCCAATAATATTAAACGCCGTTTAAACATCTCTATGATTAAAAAAAATAATTGTTTTATCGCATAGTGTTCGGCATTCTGGTACTTCCTGCAATGATGCTATACAGAATAAGTTTGTAAGATCGTGTTCGGAAACACTTGAAAGCACTTGAAAAACCATATTATAATTTTGTTATATACTTTCCCTTACTAAGCATTCTAATTACATGAAATATACAAGGTACTTGGTAAAAAGCTTCCTCTTTAAATAATAATATTGATGTTTTTCCTTATTTGGTAGTTATGCAAAGTATCATGTATATAAAGCGATGTAATGTACAGCTGAGAACCGTTAAGCTGAAAAAAATGAATGCAATGAGATGGATATTATTCATATCTTTCTTCCAAGTTTGGCATTGCTTCGGTATGTTGCTATATTCGTAAACTATTGAAAAAAAAAACTTTTATAACATATTGTATGCATTACGCTATTTATAAAAGAAATACTTCTAAAAAAATTGATGTGTAAAAAATCTGAAATCGGTAAAACGATATACACAACATTACAAGAAATATAGTTATGAAAGCGAATGCTGCTTTTATCATCTTTACAACGTAAATATAACCCCCTTACTTCTGAACAGTATTTGCAAAGATAGGACATATTTAGCTTTTTATTACATGTACGTTTATAAAAGTTAAGTCTACAGGTATAAAGTTATCGATTAAAGCAACCACAAATGAATTAAATTACATAAGGCATATGTTTATTTAATTTAATCATTTTTTTTCATTTATGGATATGCAAATCTCATGAAAAAAAAATATTCATAAGTAGACGTAAGTCATAAACAATTGAAAAAGCTGTGCTTTATATGCATGTAAATAATACGATAATGCAAACTCTATACATTTTGTATTGAATTTCAACAGAAAACCTCTGTAGAAAAAATTCGACCAATATCTTATTGAGTTCATACTACGCAAACAACAAAGCTTATTTAGCTAAAGATGGCAATGTCAAAACAACGGAGAGGCACTGTTCATATACTGTTATACAACAAACAAAAGCTTGGCTTCAGGTCGACCTCGGGGAACCATACAGCATAAACAACGTTAAGATTTATTACCGAAGCGAAGGTAAGTCAGAACCAAACTACTAATGAAACAAGCACTTTGTACAATGCACGATATGTTTTAAAATCAATAGATAAAAAAATAAGTATCAAGTTCCCTTTAACACTGATACGAAGAAAGTCATCGCCTATTTTGTTCACTTTCTGAATTCCAAACATGCTATTAATAATAATAAGATTAATCTGTGTGGAAAAATGTACAACTGTCATGAAACAAACACGATATACAATGCATTGTGTGTTTTAAAATAATCATTTGATGTTTCTTTACACATTTTTTTGCAAAATGTAAACATTCCTTCTAGGCGATCTAGATGATCAATATTCATGGAAACAGTATAGGTTCAGACAGTTTTATCTCGATGTATCAAAACTACCAGCTTCTCAAACAAACACAACACAGAGAACCCGGTGTTACACTGACAATACAACATACCCAGACTTACCTCCAAACATAATAGACATACCGTGTAAACACACGGCTAGATACGTCATCGTGGAGACAACGTACGACGCACCTGAAGATGATCCTACTAAAGGAGCGATCCTTGAAATCTGTGAAATAGAAGTTTATGGTAAATATGCATATTATTGTGTTAATCTGTTAACCTTTCATGAGTTTTATTAATGGAAACTAGTAGAATTTAACTTTTGCTCATACAAATTGAACTAAGTGTTTTGTAGAGTATTTACAAAACCATGCACATTTACAACCGTTTATCTCCCTTCTTCGTTAGGCTTGATAGGCAGAAATCATTGAAAAGAGCTCTATCAAGCCCAAGGTTAGACAATCTTCATCCCCCTATCAATTTTCTCTACATAGTGCTTAAAAAAACAATTTGATGCGTACATGGGGAGATTCTGTTTTTGACCGCGCTATTAATAGAAGCTTTAAACTCAATTTACAAAATAAATTCACATGAAGCGGATGCCCATCTCTTGACAATTAAAAAACTTTATATCTATTCTTGCCTAAATTAAATTCCGGATTTTAGGACTCATTTTGCCGATATTTGTTTAATTAGCACTCTTGGCTTATTAAAAAAAAAGTTCCAATTAAAACTATGTTAAATACAATGTTTTTTAATGTATTTTATCTCTTATTGAGACTAATTAAAAAAAATCTGTCTTGAATCTAAATATAACATTTTTGGCCGTAAACCACTATTTTTAATAAAGAAGAAAAATCAATAATTTACTTTTAAAATTTTAACAATGTCGTACATCTTTACACAACGCTTTTTGTAAAACAGTTTAAATATATAGTTTAAAAATGGACACAACTATAAAATCCTTTTTCAAAAAATAAAGTTTTCCTCCGGTTTATCAGTATTTAAACAAAAGTAATCGAGACCATGCTTTTTACATAAATTACAGTTTGGATTACGTCACCTAGACGCATTTGACAAATAAAAATAATTAATTAACGACCTAATATACACACGTGTAATATTTTAATTTAGGTTGTAACACCTTGTTTGATGGGCTAAACAAATTCATTTTAATTGAGCAACATAAATTGCCTTCGTCACAATACGATGTGTGTTCAAAACATAACTTATCCGCCTGACGTTACATTTAAGTTTTGTACAAAGCAACGCCTTTTTTAATAAGCCTTTTTTTGATGTTAGTTGTAGGCAATTAAATTATAAAGAATAATTTTAATTTGTACCAATGTTATATAAAATATAACATAACATAAATTTGGACAGTTTAAGCATTTTTAATAACCGCTTCGCGGTTTTTTAAGCGTAAAATGCACCAAGTTATGTTATATCCATATAACATAGATAGAAACTATATTCATTCAGGTCAAGGTGATATAAGAAACCATCATTTTATTTTAATGAAATTGATAAATTTATCATTATATTTTACATACATATATTATATCATTACATTATCCATGTGACGTGACACATTGCTGATTTTTTTTAAATTAAATTGAAAGAAGATCTACGGACTGTGACTTTTAAATCAGTTAATGATTTTTTTCATCATTTTCCCTACATTGCTCTGGCAGGAAACATATAAAACAAAATTCAATTTTTTCGATAGTTAGTATCGCGCTTGAGATCCTGACTTCGAATCCGTCTGGGGCCTTTGTTTATATTGACTAAATCAAACTTTTAAATCTGTTGACTGTCATGTATTTATCATGATTAATAACCTTCTGTTGGTTTTAGAAACTAGTTCAAAGTGTAGTGAGCCACCTTGACCATCGATGCATTTTTCCCGTAAAGAGTAAATGACAGCAAAATTCGTTTTTTTTCAGGATGCCGAACTGGTCGATTTGGCACCAATTGTACAGAGTGCTCCGGTACGTGTGCGCGCTGTGACATAACCAGCGTAAGCTTTTGCTATTGTTGGCATGCTATTTTATATTGATTTTGTTCGAGGACATCTGCCACATTGAAGTATCAGACAAATGTATTCAAAGTGCAACAGCTTCATTTTTGGCTAATTATACAGGTGTTTGAAAAATATAGGGAAACATACATGCATTTCAATCGATACTTGTTTTAAATGAATTTCTAAAAATGAATCAATTAATTTTTTTGCATAATTGCCGGTCTGAGATTGGTTTGTCAAGTGGGTGACAGGAATGTGAGATTGTTCTGTCTTACACTGTGTATAACTAAATGTAAACAAATGTCGTCTGCTGTAAGGAAATGAAAAATAATGGAATGAGCTAATCTATTGTGTAATTAAATTGATTTAATAATTTCAACTTATCACATTTTCTTTGAAAAAAAGTTGTCGTATGTTTTTTTTTTAACTTGCACAATTTGAGTCATGCGGGATATAAACCGAAAGTTATCGTTTAAACGTCGTAATAGAAAGTTGTCACACATCGTTTTTAATGTAAAGTAATGCGAGAAAAATATCCATTCATTATATAATTGTGTGGGATAATGAAATTCCAGCTAGAGGGAACGGTCACTAGATTCACGGTCTAGGACTCGGCAAATTATTCACACAACAGATTAGATCATTCCATGTGAGTATTTCTCTCAACAGTTAAGACATGATTCGACAAACGTATCTTTATTAAGCATATCATCTTAGGACCGAGGTGTTTTCAAACCAATTGTTCATTTCATATGGTAGTTACATTTTAATCATTTCTATTCAATTATACTTATTTCACGGGTTTTTTTTTTTCGTTATTACCTTACAGATCAACACCTTAAACATTCCAGCAACCTATTTATCCTTTATGTTGTGATTGGGATCCTCGGTGTGAGCTTTGTCTGCACTCAGCTATTCAAAATAAGGTATGTTTCATTTCATCATCAACTTACTCTAGCTTGAATTTACCAAAGAAAGCGGTTTTTTCTCTTATTTCGCAAGCTTGACACCTTTTTCATTTTACAAAAAAAGATGCATGATCTTAAATTAATATATTTTGATGGATGAACCTAGTAGCAACTGTTATCCAAATATTGATCAGTACTTGTAGGTATAAAAATAAATTATGGCATTTCAGGCAGATAATTCCTATAAATATGAGGACAAAAGAAAATCAGCATGATAACAAGAGCCTACCTCCAAACAACAAGGACACAACGAATGCATACCAAACACTGATGCATGTCAGGCAGTCGTTACATTATGAGGACCTTACCTAAATATTTAATATGAAATTTGGACTCTTACAACATTGGTCAAAACTAATATTGTACCAAAACCTGTGAAGTTCTCTTTCGTTGTGCTTAAATAAGTGTTCTTTGTTGTGGGTTTTTTGTTTTTTTTTGGTCTAAAATTTTGAAATATCAAATCTTACATTTTCTCTTTAGCGTTATTTGTCTATCTCTTTCAAACAGAGTGCCACATCGTGTGACACTACAGTTCAGGCAATTGCATGTAAGATGCAACGACTTAGTATTTGTAACATATAAACTGAGCCTACTAAAACGTTGTCAAAATCAAAATCCACGTTACGAGGCAAATTATAGATACATGTACCTGATTATACATGATGTCTAGCATTCTAGACAGCAATATAATTAACAAAATTTTTGAAAAATTATTCAATGAAAAATTAAGGATGTGATTATATAGCAAAATCATTAAGGACATTTTTTTAAAAGTGCTCCGAATATAACAAATAAATCTTATCATCCCTTTCTGTTTTAAATAATGCATTACCTTCCTATATTCTCTGTGAAGTTACCTCCCGTAACCGGAGTTCGTTCTAGTTAGCCTAAGGGCTGACCTATAAGGTTAGGGTAAAACTTAAATTGCGCATGCGTGAATTCTAGGGAAGAAATAGGCAGTGCTAGAAAAAATTGAATAAACTTTGAACTGGTCTGTGTCGGAGTCAAACTGCGCATCGTCAGTCACGCTTTTGTCTTGGTAGACTGCCCAAGGGTATCATCTGCATTCATGACTCAAAGTTTTCATATCTTTTTTCTCGAACTGTCAGTCTACTGGGAGAGGATACATGTATATATTGACAGTGGTTTTTGACGACGGTCTATGAAATTCAGGGAGTAATTTATGCAAAGTAAGATTTAAAGGCAGCATTCATATTTGCTGTAGATTACTTTATAAAGATCAAAACGTGTGCATTCATGCATTTTATATACATCGCTATACGCTTGTCCTCTCACTTACAGTTGTACAAACTTAATGTATACGCGCATATTATTATTATTCTGGAGATTATTTATTGTATTTCAATAGAATATGTTTTCACTTTAAACTTAATTATTAATATTCCACTGGCTGACTTTCTTCCCTTTAAGAGATAAGAGAAGTGTTTCCGAGGTAAACATAAATATCCAAGTGAAGATGCAATACCATTATTTTACTCTGTCTCAAAACACCCTAACACTCAGTTTTACTAATTCTTTTTTTTTATACTTATACATACATCATGTTCAAAACGATCATTCGGTAGTTTGGGGAAAAATCGATAATAGTTCATCCCCCACCCCTCCTACCTTGTCATTACACAGCTTTATTTTAAAAATCTACGCAAAATTAACATCGCAGATACATGTAACAATTAAGGTACCACGCTGGTAACGTTAGAAAATGAGCAAGGTATTCTGAGTGACTTCCGTATGACAAAAGATATCGGATTTCTCAATCATAAATATTCGTAGGAAATTTACTTCAATCCATTTTGGTTTTGAGGATAAACAGTGACGACCTGTCAGTCAATAAACTTTCAATTGAATTTGCCCCCTTTCACAGCTTTATATTAAAATTTACGCGAAATTTGCATTGCAGATTCATCTAACAATGAAGGTATTATGCTGGTAACGTTAGAAAATGAGCAAGATATTCTGAGTGACTTCCGTATGACAAAAGATTTTAAGATTTCTCAATTATAAATATCCGTAAGAAATTGACTTCAATCCCTTTTGGGATTAACAGTGACGACCTGTCAATCAATAAACTTTCAATTAACTTTTCCCTTTTCATCTCTTTTAATTTTATCTCTTTGACATGTATGTGTATTTACCTGAAAATTTGTCATAAAGTAACAAAACATGATGATTTGAGACAAACTACAAGTAAATCCTTACCACTATCAACCATTTGTTGATACTTTAAATAAATCAAAAGTATTTAAAGGACATGACTTTATCGTTAGTTAGGGTATACTTGTAAAGAAGATGCCTAGCCATAATTTTCCAAATCAGTTCCCCGATGCGAATGAAGAATTGCAAATTTACCTATAAACATTCAATTTTATGTAAAAATAAACCAATAGTTTGTTAGCCCGCGGTCTAACTAATTATGTAAGAATGAATTATGCATATTATGATTGTTCTACAGTCTATATTATTACTGTATTTTGTCAATTTTCCGCTGCTTGACTGATATAATTCTTAGCTTTTTTTAAAAAGCTAACCTCGTAGAATTATTGCATTGCAATAGTATCAATGAAAATAGTCAGAAAAAAATCAATTTAATTCTATGTATTGCAGTGGAGGCTTAGTTACACGTCAACATGTATTCAACGTATGGATAGCAAAGTAACCTTACCATTTTATTTTACGTAATAAAAATAGGAAACTTTAATTAGTAATTCAAGAGGCACACTTAGATTAATTGATATTCAATATCTTGTACTATAAATTGATAAATATTTATCTAAGGATGCAACGATTTTAACAATGTGAATATCTATATAAACTTATGATGAAATCAATTTTAAGAAGTAAGCGCCGTAAATTTCAGCCGATAACTTCTTGCCCAATGTTGCTATCGTTAATTCCTTAATTACTGGTTAAATCTGAATTATTATCATGATGACTTTATACAGGTTTTGAGTAGGCAATTAAAACATTAAGTCGTAACATTTGCGTCGACATCAACGTAATATTGCAAAATGTTATAATCATGCATTAATGTAAAATACAAACATGTACAGATTTCAATCATTTCAAAACGAAAATGTTAGATCAATAATTATCACGGTTTGTCTTAGTTGATGTATTGATGGTAAGCAGGCGTTTGGTAACATGATATAATGTTTGAAAGTAAAATAATAGTTGTGTGTTTAGAAACGTCTAGTTCATATTAATATTTGCAACACAGCCTTGCTCAGAGATAGGTTGAACGACACTAATTATGACAAAACAATAATGAAAGTAAAAAGAATGTCCCTGTTATGCTTTTTAACCTCATAATTTTCAAAAACAATAGGTTGTCAGTGGGGTTTTTTTATACATTGCAAACACTCGATCTCTTTCAATTCATAAAATTTTTGTTCATGCTAAAAAGTCTTTGTTATCGAATCAACTGAATAATAGTTAAAATGTCTGCAAGTGTCAAGGGTGACTAAATATAATTGCTTTTAATTTATTGCCTGCACAAATAGCCTGTCAACATTATATAAAATATTAATTAAAATTGTACCAGTGCGTGTAAAATAAAACAAATAAATCACAAATGATGCAGAGCTAGGTATGTGCGATATTGTTTCTGGTTTTTAAAGTCAATTTTCTCTCGAACAATAATTATTTCGTAATATACAATTCCGTGGAAATCAATCAAAGTAATAATCTTAACGTGTCCCATGCCAGGTATATTAAAACAATGCTAAGAATTGCAATTTATTTTCCTTTGATTATTTTCCTAATGTTTTTCTACATGAAATATTCATCTTTTGATCACTATTCTCAATATATCAGCCGAAATATATCAAAAGTTGTGCAAAGGATTGCAACAAAAGAATTAATTGAATGTTAAGGTAAAGAATAAATATTTATGTAAAGAAAATTTAATGTTCAATTCTGTGTTAATTAATGATAAATGCAAATGATTTCTTTGAAATAAGTTTCAAAAAAGACTATAATTCAGTTCCCTATAAATTAATAAAAAAAAATGCAGATAATTTCTATAAAATTAGTTTCAGATAAGTCTATCCCACTGCTGTTAAAAATACCTTCTAAAATTAAATATATAATATATAAAATTATTAATATATATGTTTACTGCTTGACCATTTTGGCTCCGCCATAGGGTCTGAACGCCCAGGGTTACGAATTTTACAATTTTGGTAAAGCGTCCATTAGTATTTTGGGGAGGTCAATGTAAGGTATTAAATTTCACAGTTTATGTGGGGGGGGGGGGGGGGAGACTAATTTAATACATGCTTTAAAACAAAAACGGTAACAATAAGCCTTGTAGTTTTTAAAAGAAGTTGAACATGTAAAATTGCTAACAGACGACGACGATGGACAAAGACAAATGGCAATAGGTCACGTGGGTGACCCAGGTGACCTCAAAACCCATATGTTGACATTTAAGTTTACAGATTTTCTGTTTTCGGACATTAAAATAAAAGTTTAAAAGCAAACCAAAAGCAGCATTGACTACATTATATTATTACATCATATACTTTACGATTTGTAATTTATTACATTTGTTAATGTTGATTAGAGGGAAAACACATACGCAATTATAATCGAATTTATTTTATTTATTTTTTTTTGGTCGCAAATGAACAAACAGAAAGATATATCTTTCATATCAACCTACATATATCCTGTAATAACGATTGTTTAATCCAGTTATTTCTGTCAGCATCGTAAACGGTTTTACTGTGTCTATATTTCTACATACCACGAACATTTAATAAATAAGTTTATTGTTAAGGAGAGTAAATAAACGATTGAAAATCTTGAAGTAGCACCGATCACGATGAATGTTAAACATGACTAACCAAAGATAGTAAACGACAAATGTTAGCACAACTAAATAAAAAAATCATACATACAGTTACGATGATTTACCTAAAAAGTTCTCTTTTTTTAACATGTCTTGACATAATTAAGAATATGACAATAGTCATGCCTTATCACATTACACTCCTTTAATATTTTAATAAAAGTGAACATTTGGCTGCATGAAGTCAACCTACCATCTTAGTATATAAAACTGCTCAATCAAAAATCGATCTCTGATGTTTTCCATACCTAATCGGTGGTTATGCATGTGATTAATTAGCAGACTTTCAACTTTAAGATAACTTCTTGGACTAGAAATGAAATTCATCGTTCTAGCATTTACGTTGATTAATTGTGATTTTTTGAATTTTGATAATATGACTTTTTTTATGATGGTCATAGTAAATATATATGGTACTGTATAATGCGTTTATTCCATTCCCGAATCCAGAGAATTATCCAGCAGATATGCATTCATGCATTTTACATACGCCGCTATACACTTTTCTTTTCACTTACAGTTGTACATACTAAATGCACACGCTAATATTATCATTGTTCTTGAGACTATTTATTGTATTTCAATAGAGTATGTATTCACTTATAACCTAAATATTAATATTTTACTGGCTGACTTTCTTCGCTTTTCTCAAAGCTGACCTTGTTAAATATCATAACAGATTAGAACACTGTTTTAGGGGAATAGAGATGAAGTAATAGGCTACCGTTATTTCATTCTGTCTTAAAACACCATATTCATAAAAACATCATGTTTAAAATGATCATTCAATAGATTGAAAAGAAAAAAAATATATAGTTCACCATTGATTCCCCTCCTATCTTGTCATTATAGCTTAATATAAAACATATACGATATTTGCATTGCAGACACGATTGAAGGTACCACGCAGGCCACATTAAAAAATAAGCAAGCTATTCAGAGTAGCTTCAAAAGATATCGGATTTTTATAATCATGCAATGATGGACGTTCCTTTTCCGTCGATATATTAAGTACAGCATGTACAATTTCGAACATTTCAACAATAAAATGCTAGATCTAGATGTAATGATTTAAAATGTTATTACCGGCCACAAGTAGGCGATCGGTTATATGATACGAAAGCAGAAGTATTAGTAGCTGTATGTTTATGAACGTCTAGTTCATACTTAATTTTTATCTATGCAACACAGCATTGCTTCGAAGAGAGCGTGTTGTTGAACAATACTAAATCCAAAAAAAATTCAAAGTAAGTAAAATGTATTTGAGATAAATGTCTCTTGTGTGTCTTTTCAATTAAAGAGGGCTCGACTGTCGTGGCCATTTTTAGACTCTATTGATCTCCTTTAGAAGAACAGTTCTATGTAAAAATATAGAAAACTCCAAAATTCCAAAGAAAAAAATGGACATTTCCTGTACCAAATAAAAGTTCATGGCTAAACATACCATATCTGATAATTTTAGATAGATATTGACCACCCAGCCTCCTTAATCATTTTAAACACATGAGGCTGATGATCATATCTGTATCAGTGGATTTTTTTTTATGAACTGCAAACATTTTGGTTTTCTTCAATTTTAGGCTTTTTTCTTGGACTAGAAGATAAAATCTACTCACTGAACTTGGCAAAATTGTCAGCTTGAGAGCTACTTCAGCAGAAATACAGTTACACGCTTATCAAAGGTAAAAAAGCAAGGCCCTAACCTGTAATCTTACTTTATTCTCGTGCGAGAAATTTTCGCAAGAGTCCCGTTGTCGCAAATATATCTCGACGCGAGTCTCCAGTATACTATTTTCCACATAGTCTACATCTTGTTCGTGAAAATTAGTAGCAGCGAATCGGTAAATCGCGAAATAAGGTCGTCGCGAATAAGAGTTTACAATATCCTAAACAGTAGATAATATTGTTTAAACTTATGCCTTAACAGCCCACCCCAAATTTATAAATGCTGATTAAATAGTAACTGTATATGATGTAAATTTTCACTCAACAAATTTCACAAACATTCATAAGTTTTTGACAAATTGAGCATTGTTTTTAAAAACACAACAAAAAGAGTTAAAATGACGTCCTTTTTCATCAATGACAACGTCAATTGGATGAGTAAAATTCCTCACAACAACCACTGTACGGATCCCATTTTCTCACTATTAAAAGAATCTGTTGCTTGTTGGGATGTTTTCCCCAGGGTATTCTTATTTCATAAATCGTACCACTATATCTGGAATCTGTGTTTGAAAAAAGAGTTTTAAAACGAAAGATGTTTGCTCTCTTGTCCGATTCATCTTGTATAAAATTCAGATGTGTCTGTTGTGGTTAAAACCTTCAGCAACTTTAACCAACCTTTTCGGACTAAGAAGAAATAGGACTTGAAGCTTATAAGCATTAGACCGTTAAGCGTATGAACCTTCGAACTGCTCATTCATCGGAAATATAATCCTCTGACTACTTGATCATGACTTGTTTCAAACAAGAATGATCGATGTCAAGAACCTATAAAAATTGTACCAAAATATTTAGGAGTATTCATCTATATTAAAGAATGTTTAAAACATGCTAGGATTAAAAAAAATACTTTTCAACTCCTCCTTTTACACCAAAACACGAATGGCATGTTGATAAATACAACTTAAAACAACGCAAATATTTAAATATTTAAAACAAGCAGGAGTTGAACTTGAATCGCCAGCTTTAATACTGAAATTGACCGTTAGAAAGTTCTTTTTGGTAGCCTTATTATTAGGGAATCAACGTGTATCAGAAAGGAAATGCACAAAGAAATAAAGGGAATAAAGTTGAAAATCCCAAGCATTCCTTGCTAATGCAAAATAAAGAACAAGTTTTGAAGAATCGGGAAGATTTATTTTATTTAGGAGCAAATTGCGAGAAAAAAAAATGTGCAGAGGGATTAAAAGATGGAAACATCACGAACTTTAAAAATCCATCCATATGTAAAATATTTAGGTACATTGTTGAGTAAATTTAGGTAGGGAGAACAGCTTATTCGCCTTGCATCTGCCTTGAGAAATCGATAAACAATCAGGTATAGCACACACACAAAAAGCCAAAAACGAGAAATCAAATATTGGGACGAACCTAAACAAATATTATTAACACATTTTTTTTTATCAAACATTGATAATCCGCAATTGCGTTCGCTTGTTTATGAATCAGCCAATCGATGACGTTGTATTGACAGTATGTGCTTTTAGTAGCGGTATGGCCAAGATATACGGGGGAAAACCCATACATTCTTCGGTTTTGTGACTATTTTTACTACATTCACTCTAAAATTTAATTAGTTGTTTCCACTGAAAATTATTTAGTGATTTTCATTTTATCATGTATTTAAAAATATAAACATATGGTTATTTACAAGACTGTAGCCATTATCTCGTCAGCAGTATGCAAGCAAGATAAGGAATTACGGAGAAAGATACTGTATACTAGGTAATTTTCGTCCGTGTTCGTCCGTGTTATTTTTGCCCTTCTACACTTGCAAACGGGTTTGCCCGACTGGAATTCGACCAAACAAAGAGAGACAATTTGAGACATTGGAATTTGCACAGTCCCAAATTCGCCTAATGAAAACGACGGCGAAAGGGGTGAAAATAAAACAGGGGTGAATATTTTCCTGTATACAGTTATATCATATGCAATCCAGTAATGAAATAATACTACATCATCATTATATTCATTGTAAAAAATTTTATTTAACAAATTCATTATTTTCAAATCAGACCCACCCCTCCCCCTCCGTTTCCCCTACATCGACAGGTGTACACAACACAAAAACCACATCCTATTGAATTTGTTTTAGTTTTAGATTCCATATCATGATTTATAGTGACCTTTCAATATAATAGCAAAGTTGTTCTTTGTAGTTATATATTGATGGGGCCATAAACCATTTTTTGTATGAACTACAATTGGTACATTTTTTGAATCCAAACATACTGAATATTGATGTAGAAACAACTAAATGCTTTGTTTCAGCTTAATATGCACTGGTGATATAAGGGCATTTGGTTATAAAACATATTGCACAATAAAACATATTGCTCAAACTACCCCACAAAATCAATGAAAGAGGTTGAATCATGTTTTTAATTCACAATCACAGTGACAGTTCACGACCGAAACTTTGAGAGAAAAAATAATAAAACTATGAAAAATCATCTTTCGCAAATAAAACTCGCTTGAAAATTACAAGGCCGATCATTCCATTGGCCATCATAGAACATGTCGACACAGTCAACAGGCTTGCTTAAATCATAATGATTGTCTGGGTTTTTATAGTCCCAATTTGTATAATTAAAGGGTGTGTTCGATGTTTCCCATATGAAATTTCCCTCTGTCTGTATATCGTTTCCGCCGGTCCAGGTCGTACATCCATATTTGTCTGTGCAATCTAAAAGTAACAACAAAGATTAAACTAGTAGAGAGGAAAATATAACAGTATCGAATATTAAAATCCTACTCATTTTATCAATAAACAGTTATTGGTTCCCGTAGCGCCCGTTTCCTATATTTCATATTCTTATCGCATTATTCAGGCAACAAATTAGAAGACTTAAGTAAAAAGATAAAACTCCTGTTCACATTGTTTCCCAAATTTTTAAATCGGGTCAAGTTGACCGAAAGGGATGTTGGGGTTTTTTTTTAGCTTTTTTTTGTTTGTTTTTGTTTTTTAGGGGGAGAGGGGATGCTCATGTTTATTTATTTTTATTGTCACAATTAAAATATTAATCTTTTTTTTTTTGACGTTTTGATAAAAAGAAGAATTATTCGAATTGTTTTATGTGGTAAAAATGTTAAGACTTCTTAAAATCTGCTAAAAACAATGGTATTTCAAATTAATGAAGTCAATATTAGCTATGTAAACTAATGATGAGGAGTTCTTGCTTAGCCCTGATCATGATATTGTCAACCATTAACTCTAAATTTGACCAGCTCTTAAGCATATCGGGAAAAAAATTCACAATTCATTTAAGTTTTAACAACAAACTTTATATACAGACCCAAGTCTGTTATGATAATAAGATAATTACCAACTTTAAAAAAAGACATATATATTAAGGTAAGGTTTGCGGTTTGCATTTTTTAGGCACCGTACAAAAGTTACATACCATTTTGTTCACTATACTAAAGTCTTTTTTCTCATAAAATTCAAAAGATTTTGCCGGTCACGTTTTATGACTACAAAAGGTCAAAGTTCATTATTTTAAACTGTCATGTTTATGAAATGTAAATAATTTCTTGAAAATATGTACATTTTAAGTGTGACTATTATGGGGGTTATTTATGCTTTAAATATTTTAAAATAATACCATAATTTATATCATGATTCATTTTTATTAATTTCTAATGAACTTTTTAATAATAGAATAAAATGCAACAAAAATCAAAATTTTGGACTACTTTTATGTAATCGAAAACATCTTATTTGAAACTTTTCCAAGTCCACCGATTTCAGGAAAAACTTATCTTAGTATATGGGTAATCTGGTGTTTCTAGAACACTATTTAAAACCGTATGTTGCGGACTTCGTTTTTGTGGAAATTTATAAAATGCTTGGGTTCTGTTATTGTTTCAATGTAAACCACAAAACCCCGCGAAATAAAGAAAATTAAATCAATTATTACGTCATATAAGTTTTGACGTTATATCTGAAATAAAGGGTAATTTGAGTTACGTCACAATGAAAATCTGTGAGTTATCTCCCTGTAACCGCAAACCTTACCTTAAGGTACATGTATTATCACTTCTTTTAATCAAGTAATACTGTTTCATATTATTTTAATTCCCATCAAAATTTTATTCTGTGTTGCAAAGATTGGATAGATAGATAGATAGATAGATAGATAGATAGATAGATAGATAGATAGATAGATATTCGACATACATATATCCTTCAATAACGTTTGGTTAATCCAGTTATTCTCATCTGCATCGTTAATTTCAACAAGGTATGCTCCGCACTTTTGACATACTCTCTAAAAAAGTAATTTTTTTTTTTTTTTTTTCTGTGAATATTGACTAATTTAATGATTTTTCTGAAATGTAAATTCATTGAGAATATCTATATGTAAGGTTTCGCTGATTAACTCTCCATTTTTACGTCATTAGTTTTAATTGTTTGTAAAAAAAAAAAAATAATGTCGATTTGTAAGTTAGAAAAAAGAATAAAAAAATATTTTTTTTTTTGTTTTTTTACATAATACTCTCTCTCTCTCTCTCTCTCTCTCTCTCATTGTCTCCAAATTTGAATTTTGCTTCTTCAGGTTATTTTCTGACGGTTTTTCATGATAATTTTTATATCTATTTTTAGAATTGTTCTGAATATAGTTTGTCCTATACTTCACTTTCAGTTTCATCGTCACTATAAGTTTATGACATACCATCGCCTCTGGTTGAGAAAGTTGAGTCGAATTCAATATGTAGTGATGTCCACCATATGTTATCCAACCTGCATCACATTCTGTTTAAAAAGAAAAACAATATAATACAGCTTAGAATTCGAAAAGATAAGTTTTTGCATCATTCAAATAAACTCGTTTGTTATTAAATCAGAATAATTATACATTGCCAATTACCCATTTAACTATCGATAAATAATGTCATCTTTAACATTAATCAATACGATTCTGCTACATTTATCTAAATAAAAGCGTTTAATGAATTAATCCAAAACAAAAAAAACGAAGACAGGGTACAAATCACATCTACCTGCTTTATTTAGCAGTGCATGTTATTTAGGACCAGAAAATGTTAAATATGAGAGAGAGGAGAGAGAGAGAGAGAGAGAGAGAGTTACAAAGTGTAATATAATTAAGTATAAAAAATAGTCTGTTTTTGGTTGTTATCAGTGTTAAATCATTACAATAATGATTTTACAATTGTAATGTTGCTCCATGGTGAATTTAATATATATATGTGTGTGTGTGTGTGTGTGTGTGTGTGTGTGTGTGTGTGTGTGTGTGCCAGTACAAGTCAACAACATTTAAACTGTTGATATTAACAACACAGGTGTACCTTTTAAAGTATGAATGAAATTGGATATCTCAAACGTGTTTTTTATCTGTTAACAAAAACTTGAAGCTTTAAAAGAAACCAGCGCCTTTATGCTGCGTTTGATTATTACAAACAAAATCAGATTTTGAATTTTAAAGGCATTATGCATTTCTATTTGCATCCTCATTAAAATTAAGGTATTCAATGTATTATGAAGCGAATTGATCTATTTTTAAATCATTTTAAACTTGTTATATGTAATAAAGTATTTGGCAGCAATAAAACGGGCATGAACCAAATTCAAATGATTATAGACATAAAAAAAGCCCGCCATTTTGCACCTAAACTTTTTGTAAATGTTGCTTTCATGAAAGGAAGAAAATTCATTTTGGTTTTTTTTTAAATATCTACGGTAAATGATTAATTTATTTCATATGTTGATAGTGAAATTTGTATGACGGTCAAATTACTGTTTACTATTATTTGTTTTAAAACACGCGCTGCCTTTCATCTTCAATGTAAAATTTAAGGTGCATCAATTAATCAGACTATAACAAAAATATATCTCTTTGGTTGAGCATATTATTTTGATAACATCTCAAGAGTGATAACATGATTTATAATACCGTTTTTCTTTTTTCTTTTAAGTATAATTGTGGTCGTTACAGTCATTTCCTGCATATCTTTTACAATTCCATGCTATGCTATGGTATGCGGTTTTAATGAAATGCAATGAAATTTAAATGCAATGCTATGAGATTTGTATGCTATGCTATGAGAACTGAAATGAAGGGGTTAATTATATGGTATGCCATGCTATGGTAAGCTACGATATTTAAAAAAAAGCGTCTCTGAATACAGAAAATTTACAAACATTTCGAAGTAAAATGACCAGAAGTCAAAGTTTTCTTCTAATCTGCAATCTGAATATTCAATTTACAAAGTAAAATCATTTGAAACCGAATTAAAATCATGTTGTATGCTTTGATATGCTATGGTATGATATAAATAAAATAAATAAATAAATAAAATAAATAAATAAATAAATAAATAAATAAATAAATAAATAAAAGAAATAAATAAATTACAGTTTAATATATCAAATAAAAAATACATAGGTAACATACATAAAAATGAGCTCACCGCTTGGTGATGTATAATACACCCATCCATCCTCGATGAACGACATATCCCGATCCAGACAAAAGTTAAAAACACGACATCTCATTGTTGACTGTTGGTACCCAAAACATGTACACAAAGGTCCGCAAAAAGCTAAGCAGGCCACAACTGAATCTGCTTTGTATTCTTCTGCGGTAACGGATGTAAGAAATTTGCCAGTGTAACGCGGTTGCTGTGTATAGTGGTTTGCAATAACTTCAGATCTAATCACGACGATTTGCATCCACAAGCAAATAAAGATTGAATTGATGGGTAATGTAATCATGTTTCCGGAACGTCTCCGCCGCAATATTTGTAAACTGTATAATTAATAGTAAGCCTCCGGGTTAACTTTTTAACCGATGTGCGCGATTTCGCAATTTCATTATACATATCTTCACAGAAAGCGCATTAAATATTCAAGCCTGATGAAAATCAATAAGTATTCCCTTAACCGTAGCTTGCCTTGCTGTTGCTTATGTTTCTATTTGGTTCACAATTGATAATAATGAACAAGTTCCTTTTTGCTTGAAGATTTAAACTTTATTTCCATGAAGGCTTTAAACTCGTTAAATCCTTATAAGATCAATGAATACTTTATTTTTTGTTCCTTGCAGATTTTAAATTTTTTATTACTTTAAACAATCAATGAATACTAATAGATTTGTTTTTATAATTTATCTTCCAATAACTATTACCAATTTCAATTACACTTAGGACTTGATGTGTTTAGAACACTATTTATAATGATGCTGAATCAATACACATCATAACATTTTATTCATTAGGCGTTTAATGGTCGGTTTCTTATTAGTTTAAGGTCAAATATTTCAGAAACTATGTTGAATTTATTTTCGAACTGTTTATTAAAAACTAAATTGTCGACACCACCGAATTTTCTACACATAGACCGAGATTGTGCGCGATTATTGCGCGCACACAAGTGCATCGACTTCCGATGAGAGGCGATTTCAAAGTGTTTGGTGCAGATTTTAAGAGTGACAAGATATCGGATGCTCAAAAAATGTAGACCAAAATGAACACTAACGGAATTTATACATTATGTGTATACACATTGTGCATATAATGTTAACAAATCTTTTCTACTTTCACACATCTAGATGGAAAATTGAATTCATCATTTTGTAGAAACAGGGAGCCATCTACCAAAATTGCAAATTTAATGTCCCCTGAGGTAGGGGGTTCTGATTCTAGGGTGGGATCAAAATGGCCATATAGTGTTAATGCATTTAATATTAAAGGCTTCTTTACTTCTGCTGATACTGAATAAAATCTGACCGCGTATTAAGAAAGGAAATAAAACCCTCTACCAAAATTATAAATTTCATGTTCCCCAAGGTAGGGATTTTGAATCTAGGACGGGGCCAAAACAGTCATATAGTGTATAGGGTACGGGTTCTTACTGCTGGATATGACCAAAATGGTCATGTAGTTTCAATGTATATTAGTTAAATAAATTATCTACCGACACAGCATAGAAACTGACTGCATAGTTAGAAAAAACAAACACAAAAAATATTAAGCTGTCATCTTTTATTATATTTCATGTCACCTTCATGTTAGGCAAGGGTTTAGGCGGTGGGGGAGGGGGTGTATATGTCTTATTAGGCTATTTTTTTCTCCTTGGAATTTCAATGAAAAAATGAGTGAAGACTTCATTCACATAATGGGAAATAGAAAAAATGGAACTGTCTATCACAATCATTCCAGCATAAATCATATGTTTACAGAGTCTAAGGTACATAAAAATGACCTTAAGAGTTTGTACATAATTCTGATTAAGAATTATAAAATAAACATTCATTGAGGGAACAAAAATTTTACCCATCAATGTGTTGTCGTTTTGTATTTATGGAAATTCTAACTCGTCACATACAATTACTAAATAACGGAGGTTACAACAAAAGAATGAACATTTTTTATCTTCTTATTTGTATTATACATCTACTTTTTAGTTGTATCAATTTACATGTATATCTAAATTGCAACAGAAAAGAAAAATCCAAGTTGCAAGTATTAAAAAAGATGGCTGCGTATGTATGAATCCAGTTTCCGAAAGAAGGTGTTGCAGTTCCTATGCTAATTTTCCCTAAAGGAGTTGCACATAAAATGGAAATTCAAAGTTACAGAATTCGATGTAAAAATTTTTTGCATGCATCGTTGTATATAAAGCTGTGTAGAATTTTATTTGGAAAGTTTGTACTAACTTATTTAAGACCATGAAATAAATTTTGAAAATGGTTACACAATGTGGCAGATTTCAAGCCTTATAAAAGGGGAATCCTCATCATTGTGAAATACTGCCTCCTTGAAACAAAATGAATTTAATCTTAACGTTTAGAGTAAGCCAATCTCTTGAAAACTGGCATTTCCGAATTTTGTTTCAAAGAGGCATATTTTTAATAAATCTGACTTTTGGACAAAATTATTAATACCTTAGAAATCTAAAAACAATGTGTTAAATTCCCCCTCACTAATTCGTGTCTAGATTAGTCGAGTGGTAACGCAGTTAGGTTAAATTTTAACCGTGTCTTACATTTTTGACTGGGTTCGAATCTCGAAAAAGTCGGATTTATTAATATATATTTCTTTTAATCGCATGGAAAGGTAATGCATATATATATATATATATATAATTTAAGAATGTCAGTTAATTAAACTCTTGTTAATGTAATATTTTGCATGCGTGCTTATTTTTTTTTTCAACATTACTGTGGGAAGTCTCCGTTAAAAACTTGATAAACATTTTCTTCTGACAAGAAATGTTAAAACAATGTACTCAGTATGCATCAATGTAGAAAGTTAATTTTTCACCCTTTTATGAAATAACCGGGTATTCTGATTTCAATGATACATGTACAGATTGTAAAAAGAACAAACAATTATTTAAAAAGTTTGAATCGATGATGAAGCAATAGGTTAATGAAAATATGTACGGATAAATTGGTTCTACCTTTTTATCTAGATTTAGCGTTTATTTAGATATTATAGAAACACATGGGAGGGTTATAATTACATCTCTGACGGTTTTGAAGAGCAAGAACCAGATTTTTTCATGTTTCTCAAGAATGATACTTTAAACTCGCTGGACAGTAGAACTCAAATTGATATATGCTAACATTCGAATACAGAATATATGGTCATTTTTCTAACTGTATTTGGTGGTTGCCGTGTTCGATAGAAATGCGCGTAAAATGTTTGTTTATTTTGTCAACATACGGAACATACCCGCTATGTAAATATAGTTTCTACGTAATGTGTCTATATTTAGATATGGCTCTCAAGCGATACGGATATTTAAAGGTCCTTTCCACGTTAGGGAATAGGCCCGCTTATTTGCAACACCTTTTTGAAAATAAATTTAATACAACTTTTAATTACGGACTTGATGAAGTTCACGGAATATTACTTATTTTTACCTCTTTTTATCAATAGGTTATTTACATGTACTTTTTATGGAAAGATATTTAGCAATGAAATTTTTAAATCACAATGTACATAGTGTTCCTCAATTGTAACGAAGGTTACAAATGATATGTGGTGAAAACGAATAAAAATGGCGTTGAATAGAACGATGAAAGTACAATGTAAATATTGTCATAAACTGCGCAAAAACAATTGTTTTATCCAATAAAGAGAATAACAACACAACATCCTTTTTATTTATCAATTTTAATTGTTATTTTTTATGTCTCTGTTATGGTTTTACTAATATGACAGGGATCAAAAGAAATAAGTTGAATCAATCAGATAACTTAAGTCTTTAGTACCATGTCCTCAATCATATTAGTGTCATTTTCATACAATTTGAATATTCCTTCTGATTTCGCCGATGCTGCTTGTGGTTTTGAGAGTGTGTGTAGAAGGTCAGTCGGCTTGACCCAAAGTTCATCTACTTCCTTGGGCCACTTGAAGTTGTTATCATATTTGCCACAAGAACTCTTAAACCGAACAAACATCTCTTGATCATCCTCATCTATATCCTGTACCTGTCCTATGTACCATTTCGTTTGGTACATTGCTGCAACCCAAGCATCTTTCTTTAACAATTCTTTTCCTCTGTTTTTCAAATTTTTTTTTTTGCTGTTCAGAATTTCTGGTCAAGAAATGCAATGTGTATCATTCACATTTTGTTTTAAAAAGTCTGCTCTCCAACTATCGCAATAGCATGTTACCTCTGTCGTAAAAATCTTGTTTGGACCAATGGCGTAGTGCACTTTGAAAGTCCCTTTAACAGGTAATGGCGTGACTCGCCCCGAGAGTATCTCCTCAGATTCTTCATAATCCGTTTGTGTAAAGGAAAGAAAGTTCACTTTACTCCCTACCTCGACAGCTGTTGCTGCCCATTTCATAAAAGTCTTCCGCATATTGAATATAGGTTTCTCCTTGCTTTACTGCATTGTCCGTGGCTCTCTTCACACTAGCACCTAATCCGACCTTTTCCATGACCACTTTCCAGGTAGCTCCAACGTCCTGAGATTCCAAATTCAGCTACATGATTTACAATGAATTAAAAAATGGTTTTGTTTCTGTATTGACTGGTAGGAGAGTCACTTAAATAATGAACTGTTTTCAAATTTGGATTTTCAATTAGTAAAGTAGGAATAAATTTGCGAAGTATTTGGTACACTGTTGTTGCATTGTGACTCATAACCTCTGTTATTAGGATTAAGTGTAATTGCTCTTACGTGAGGGCAAATTTAAATTATATGCACTTAGAAAATGTAATTTATTCTTTAGAAATATTATAAAAAGTAATCTTATCATTTTTTTTAAATTACGGTAAGAAATAAAAAATATTGCTTTTCTAATCTCCGTTACGAATATTAAAAATAAACCTTGTATAGTTAACAAATTTTTAGTTATTTTGTAAAGTGGCTATCACACATCAACATAAAACGAAAAAAATGTATGTTTTATGAAAAGAATCGTTTAGAGCGTAAAAAATGCTCTTTTTGAATGGGAATAACCTCCTTAACATCGCCAGTATTTCCTATACATGTATGATTTTCCCATACACGAAGGTGGTTAACAGGAAACCACAGATGCTTGAGGACAGCCCCCCCCCCCCCCCCCCCCCGAATGTAGTTGACGCTTTTTTGATACAAATTCTTTTAAAGTCATGTACACAACATGTTTCATATCAAATATCTGAAAATTAATTGAAAATAAACCATTTATTTAAAACAACCCCAACCCGCATATAAAAAGAGGAAAGGTATGCCACTCCGCTAGGTGACTGTGACGGAAGTAAACATCTGTCGGTCACTTTGGTACGATAACATCCGAGAAGCTCGATTTAATTCAATTGGCGCGCAAAAAGACTCCTCGTTTTTTATCCTTCAT
>WFKH01011926.1:42623762-42645626 GCA_016163765.1 Magallana hongkongensis
TGACCCCAGGACTAATACTGGGGCACCAATAGGGGTTCAAAGTTTAACATAGAAATATATAGGAAACATGTTTAATAATCTTCTTCTCGAGAACTACAATGTTACAGTTTGTGAGATTACTATGCAAGGATCCTCAAACAGTGAAAATTCTAAATTGTAAAAGCCGTGACCCCCGGACCAACACTGGGGCCCCAGAAGGGGTTAAAGTTTAACATAGAAGTGTATACGAAAAGTGCTTAAAAATCTTCTTGTAAAGAACTACAATGCAACAGTTTGTGGGATTACTATGCAAGCATCCTCAAATTGTCAAGATTCTAAATTTTGGAAGCCTTGACCCCCAGACTAATACTGGGGACCCAGAAGGGGTTTAAAGTTAACATAGAACTATACAGGGAACATGTTTGAAAATCGTTTTCTCAAGAACTACAGTGCAACAGTTTGTGAGATTACTATGCAAGCATCCGTGGCTATTGTAGATTCTTAATTGGTAAAATCTAATACTGGGGCCCCAAGAGAGGTTCGAAGTTTAACATAGAAGTAAATAGGGAAAATGTTTAAAAATCTTCTTCTCAAGAACTGCAATGCTACAATTTGTGAGATTAATATACATGCAACCTTGGATAATGTAGATTCAATATTTTAAAATAGTGAATCCTGGACTAAAACTGGTGACCAGAGACGGATTCAAATTTTAACGTAGAAGTATATATGGAAAATGTTTAAAAATCTTGTTTTCGAGAACTACAATGCTTTAATTTGTCAGATTACTACGTAAGCATCCTTAAATAGTGTAGATTCTAAATTGTAAAAGCGCTGTAACCCTCGATCTAATACTGGGGCCCCAGAAAGGGTTCAAAGTTTAACATAAAATATATATGGAAAATGTTTAAAATTTTCTTCTCGGGAACGATCGCCTGTATTCAGTATTCTGGTATTTGGAACATAAACTTCGGTAAATAGGCAGTTAATTGTTTACCTGCAAAAATGATGAAATATGATGCATTAACAACGTACTAAAAGATATTTCATTCAATTGGTAATTCGATATGATCTCTAAGCAATCGTTAGGGTTGCAATTGTGATTTGTTAAAATGCCTAGCATTTTCTCGAGTCAATTCAATTTATACAGACATTAATTTCGTTGATGGAGATATGTAGGTATACATATATATGATTTTAAAAATAAATTGTGCTCTTTCTGATTAAGTGCATTTTCCCTCTGTTTTTATTGTTTATTAATTTCTAATTGAGTGTCATTAAGGACCAAACAAGGAACAACTTTGGTTGAAATAATCGATTTTTGATCGGTAACTTGGCCGGAATTTCCTCCGAAAGAGAATTTGAAGTAACCATGTATTCCGAGTTCATAATCGTGTAAATTAACTCCAAAGACAATAAAACGATGTTTATTTAATTGGAAAGACGTTTGCGTTTTCACAGCCTCAGTCAAACCCTGTTGTGATTAATCACCCGCGAATGTCTTATCTTTAGAGGTTACAAATACGGGTGATGCAAACACATGCCGTTCATTGAAAATTACAACCGATATTTATTACATTTCGTGTTGATACTACAATTAGTTGGTAACTTGTAATTAGTTAATAACTGCCAAATTAATGCAAAACCGTTTGTTTACAGTTATATTCAAAATAAAAAAGATCCTCTACCTAACTGTTGTAATTTGGTCATAGAGTAGGACTAATTCCTCCAAAATACACAGAAGTGCACAAACTGATTTTGTGTCACTTGGCTAACTCATATACAAAACATTTTATCTATATAATGTATGAATACATTTAAAAGATGAAATTAAACAAATTGGATAAGTTTTAAAAAGTTGCCTATAATTCTACGACTGACGCTGAAATGTTTGTTGATTATTAGAATTGTCTTACTAAACATTAAATACTTGTGTACAGAAAAATCAAAAGGATGATGTGCAACTACTTTGTGGGGTCCCTTCTCATTTGATGAATTATATGAAATCTGCAACAATTTTGGTAGTTTTCAAACGAGTAAATAAAAACGTCTTTAACGTTCTGACACATTATATATGTAATTATGAGGATATCTGCATTATCATTTTTTTTAAGAAAATATTGCAGCAGAAAATCATCTTGGTTTGTAGCCGTTAGTTGTTTTTGAGGAAAGATGAAAATAATTGATGGGCCTTAGTACAAAAATGATACCTGTATGCCTGAAAATACATTGAATTATATAGCTTTTTAACATATCATGTGACAACATTTTCCAGTCTAATGTTTTCATCGATCAAGTGAGTACAAGTTTACACCAGGTAAACAATTATTTAAGGGAAGACCAATTAAGTTTTTGACTGTAGCCTTAGCAACTTTTGCCACAGAGTTCAAACACTGCGTACTGGCTTCCAGACTATCTGGCGATTCTCTGTCCGTCAATCTTTGTTAACTTTCACATATGAGATACGAGCTGTGAAAATGAAATGTATCTCATCGGCATGGTATATTCATAGAGCTTAGCATCTTAAATAAACACAAAAAAAATATATTCACTTAGATGTGGAAAATGAAAATTACACTAATTTAAGGTCAGACGACAAGTTTCAACGGCCTGATAATAAAGCAAATAAAAATATCATTATTTATTATCATTTTTAATATTTTAAAATGATTAAAATTTTAAAAATATACATGCATATGCCAACAATTTTCATATCAGCAACTCAAGGGTTTTTTTCAATAAGATTATATAGGAAATTGCATACTGTAGTATCTTGCACAGATGCCTGGTAAGGTACCCTAATTTTCTGCAAGAAAGCTTGTCGAAGTAGTAGTAAATCAATAACAAATTCCTAGAAAAAGTTATCTAAATTCGATTTTTTTTTTCATAAATACCAAAACACCAAACAAAAAATATTGCAGGTAAATGGTAACCACCTTTTCCTGTATCCACCTTTTCCAGTATTTTCGTCATATAAAATAGATATGTATTGCATGACCTTTGAGACAAAATATTAATAAAATAAAATGTTGGCATCCTTTAATTGTGCAGCTTCAACATGTTCAAATTATGATTACACACGATAACGTAGGCCCACAATGTATGCTAATTTTTAAAATGATATACGTCTTATAAAATGTTTGAAATTTTTATCTTTGAAGAGCGTATGTGCAAAAACTGCAGGAAATAATATACCGGGCTATATATAATTTATATATCGCAATACATGTATATTTCAACTCCTACCCCTTTATAAAATATTGAGTCATACATCAGAAAATGATGGTACTTAACTTTGCTAAATATTAAATTTTACTGTTCTTAATTATTTAAAATGTTTAGGGTCAAAGTAGTTCGCCATTGTTGCTCAGGTGAGCGATGTGGCCCATGGGCCTCTTGTTTTTAATTGTCGACGTCTTGCACTACATGCTCCTTATTAAAATGTAGACACACCGCTGTAATATTTTTACATAAAATTAAGGCGCTGCTCTTACATGTACGTGGATGGTAAGCAAACGAAAATACAATTTGTAGAAAGAAATGACTTTAATCACAAATGTTCAATTTAAATGTATTATAATATACTGGAAATGATTTTCCAAAAGACAAGTAACCACTTAAATAGATTATTATACCCCTGAGAATATTTTCTATGTAAAAGTACAATGAACAAACATGCTATTTTATCAAACCATGAAAAAGTTTCCATGCTATCTGTCCATCTGCCATCAAAACTATTCACGGACGACATTCGATTTCCCTCTTTTTTAATCTCGGAACATTGTCCCCCTCGACACCAACTATTTCCCTTGGCTTTAGCATCGTGAAATAGTTGCTGTTTCGGGGGACAATAAACTTGCTATCGTCCTCAAGCCTGTAAAACTAAAACATGTCTTAATAGCAGGACTAACGACAATGCTTACACAAAACGTAGAGGTAGAAACTAGAAAATAATTTATAATAACAATTCAGATAACCAAGTTAAAAGTATTTTCTGGAAACAAGTGTGTGCTTGGTATCAAAGTTATCATGTCTGCATTAATAATTGAAAGACAAATTGTTTACTTTAATAAAAAATGGCAAGACATACCAATGGATGACGATCAATATACTGTGAGTCATTGATCTTGAATGCTCTTAGGTAATTTTTCGTAGAATTCATTCGACAGGCATGATCAACCAAACTTAGTCTAGTAGCTTAACTTAGCATCCTGGTAAATATAACATCAAACATTGCCAGTCATCACAAGGCAAAACATGATGGCAATTCCAGTCTGTTTAATATTCTGGTGCTTATGGATGAAACTCATCGCCAATAATTCTGAAATGATAACTAAGAATTTTTCACAGCAACCTTCATATACTGACGAATTGCCTAAAGTGGACATCGCGGAGGAATACAGAGCAGAATCGACTCTGTCTTGTGCAAGTATGTGTGGACCTTGTTCGTGTATTGGTTATCAGCACGAGACGAAGACATGTCGTGTTTTTGATTTCTGCAACTCTCAGGACACTGTGAATGAGAGAGGATGGGTTTATTACAAAACACCGACAGGTCAGTAAACACATGAATCCATTATATTATGATTGTCATTGTGTTAGAAATAAGTATGAATTAATTAAATTATTGTTAATTATGGCATATCTAAAAAAGTTATTAATTGCAAATAATAATTCTCTGGATATTAATATACTAATACATATGTGGAGAATAGAGTTATGAGCTGCAGAATCTTTACTCATATAAACTGGGTTGCAACAACCTAGGTTACGCTGTTTTTTTTATAAATAGCAAAACTGTCCAACCCAGTTTATAATAGGATGTTAGAATTTGAGCATAGGATTGCAAATGTTAATTTTTTGTGCAATATAAAGATGATAAATTTAAAATTTGCCAATTCGTATTACAATAATCTGGATATGACTTTTCATAATAGACTGTGACGGAAACTGGATAACGTATAATGGGCATAATTACATCCTTAACCAAACAAAGCTATCCCAACCTGATGCAATGGTATGTCATACATATATTGAGAACATAATAAAACACCCCGGAATATATATAGTATCTTTAAAAATGTATACCGGAATGAGATAAATCGATTTTTAAAAAAATCCTAGGGGAACGAAAAATTATGGATTATACATCGAAATAAATAGAGCACTAAAGAGTACTTAAGTGCACTTTATAATTACTTTTTTTTATTTGTAGAGTGAGTGCAAAAAGTGTGGTGCTTTCCTTGTTGAAATTAATGATGAAGACGAAAATAAATGGATTGAAGAGCACCTGTTACAGGATGTCTGTATGTATCATTTTACACGTTTTCTTGTGAATTGAAAAACAAATCGATTGTTTATATAAAAAACAACAACATGGTTTTCTCTTCAGACATCACATCTTCTATATATATATATATATATATATATATATATATATATATATATATATATATGATATTTTAACCAACATTACTTTTTGTAGACTGCACAGACATGTACGAATGTACCTCTTGGACTGGCGGAAATGACATCGAGACAGAGGGACAGTTTGTATGGGGACATTCAAAAACACTCTTTACGTATACAAATTGGGAACGGTATAATCCGGATGATATAGATTATTTGATTAAAATTCGTGATTGTGTGGATATTTTCTATAACGGCCAGTGGAATGATCGGCCATGTGACTTTTTAGCAAATTTTATCTGTGAAAAATGAGATCCAACCCCCCCCCCCTCCCCCCATGAATAAGTTTTAAATAATTTCCTTGAAATACTGATCATATTTATTTTTTGTTGAAAAAGTAATATACAATAAAAAGCTTTCAACATCAGAGTTATGGAATGTAATAACACACAAAAGTATGTGGTTTGGAGATCAATTACTCTATGTGTATCGAAAATAAATTATCTAATATTACATGTACCTCAATACGAAGTCGCAAAATACGCCAGTCTAGATGCATCGGTTTGTTGACCACAATACCATGAATTATAAGAACTAATTTAAAGACGCTGACTTTTCATAGTATCTTAGTAAAAACAATGCAAGGGCAAAATAAAACATGAGTTTTATTTTGCGCATTTAACTTCACTATTTGTCATCAAATTACTGTAAATGCAATATCTTTGATTTAAAATCGCTTTTGTGGCCGCTTGATAATATTGCTTTATTTTCTTCTATTTTTACACATGTGCTTGTGAATGTTTTGTACATTAAATTCCCAGCTTTTAAAATTGCGTTTAGACATATTGCTAACTTGCATAAAAAATCGTGTCATTTATTAACTTGTTACAGTAGTATTAGTGTGCGTATTGTAGAATAGTTCACAATATTTGCTTTGCATTTAGTCAGTCATGTAAATTTTAACTCAAGAAATCAATTTTAAAGCAGTAAGTTTACATACGGAAAAAAAAATAGTATCTACTCTACGCCAAAGCGTTGCAATTGGGGTTTCGTAGTAAAAAAAACCCCTGCACATTAAAGTGATTTGTTAATCAGACTAGCATGCAAGTTCTTCATCAACAATCCGTCTTTTGATGATTTATTTACATGGCCGATATGAAAGCAAGGATGAGAAAGCAAGAATTTTTTTTTCATTTCTTGATGACAGGTGGTTAACCATTACTATGATTGTATATTAAAAATTAAAAAAAAAAAAATAAAAACTTTGTGTCAAATTGCAATGTAGTCAACTATTTTTCACTGTGCGTAGTTCGCTATTCTATTTGTTGTTGTATCTGAGGATCTGGTACACCGGGTTACATGAACGCCTTTTCGGATATCGAAGGTTGTATTATGACTTATAAACGTTTATTTATTGATTTATGAATAAATATTATCTGTCTTCAGGGGCTAATTGTTCCATACTTGAATGTTTTATTTCTTCCGTTTTAAAACTTTCAAATTTCACTTCAAAAATAAATATGCACAGGTTTACTTTTGTTTCGTATTCGTGTGCGTTATTTAAATTGTGGGATCGTTATGTACATGTACAAAATGTACATTGACGTTTTTCACTCCATTTGCAAGCATAGTTCGCGATAAAACAGTCAATTTATTTTTTAATTTAGTTGAAACTTTCACAAAATGACGTTTAGTTTTTGTGAAGTCATATGAAATGTCGTGCATTTTATAAGCTTAAACGGTAAATTTTCCTAATTGAGAAAAATCGGTACACAATATAAAACAAGAGGCCAATAGGCCTTAACGGTCATCTGAGTACCAAAGCCCATACACAAACTTGTCGAGGAGTCTCATTATTGCATTTAATTAAGTTTAATTCAAAGAAAAGAAAACCATTAATCTGTCATCTTTAATAATAGAGAGGGAAGGAGGCTTATTGCGTTAAGGGTGTTAGCATATGACCTTTCAGGATGTGAAATTTGTGGCATTTCACTCCATCTTCCACATACCACCATCTTTGCAAGCCAAGGGATTTTGGTCCACTTTGCTCCCTGCAGCTGCGAGTAGCTGATCCAACCGCAGCGTTGTAAACAAGCGCTTATAAATAAACTTTAAAAGAAACACACGTGTGATCTTTGGTAAAACATTAGGTGCTTTTCACAAGATGAGGCACAAGCGCTCAAGTACAGTACCTCTACAAGGATGGTCTAACCAGATCAATTTAAAAAAACGAAATATTTTACTGCGTTGTCAAGGATCGTGTGATATTAGTATGGGAAATAAACACGGCGAAAGAAGAAGCTGCATATCCCAGTATCCCGTTAGTATATATGTCCCTGGGTTATTGCTTTTGAAGGTATAATGACATTGTGGTACCACAGCCCGACTCTTCCGCGTACGACTGATCTAATGTAATTCTCTACCCTGACCTCCATCTTGCCAGACGTGCGCTACGACATACCCTGTCACTTAGCCTATATCTGGAGGGATTTGTCAGGTAACTACGACATTGGCGTCGCCGGTAGCTGAGGAATCTACGATAACCAATGAGCTGTATTTTATTAAATTTCTTTTGTCCACAATAATTACGACAACGATACCTGGTTCTATGGCTTGGATGCATTCATATAATACTTTTTTTATTCCCAGTACAGCCTAGGTCCCTACAACCACACAAAATAAAACATTCCTTGCTTTCTCTAGGTTATATCTTCATTCCAATTCAATAGCATCGTTAACTATGTTTCTATTCTCGCTTGTCAACATGTTTTAAAGTTGTATTTTGCCGTAGCGTGTATAATACCTGTTGTTTCATTCCATCAAAATGTAAATATACGAGGGGCGCAACTCAAGTTCTCCGCTAGATAGCGCCACCGCATCACCAAATTTTCGTAATGAGATCTGCCAAGGGTTTATGGGGAGCGAAGTGGACCGAAAACCCTTGGCTAGCGAAGATGACTTACCAAGGGAATACTGACTTGTGGATTGGATTCTTTCTTGAAAGTCCAATGTAAAAACACATGTCAACATTTAAATATAATGACATTGTGGTACCACAGCCCGACTCTTCCGCGTACGACTGATCTAATGTAATTCTCTACCCTGACCTCCATCTTGCCAGACGTGCGCTACGACATACCCTGTCACTTAGCCTATATCTGGAGGGATTTGTCAGGTAACTACGACATTGGCGTCGCCGGTAGCTGAGGAATCTACGATAACCTCGTTTTCCAAGTTACCAACTAGCAAACAACTTTATTTCCCGTAAAATCAGACAGACTCACGAAACACGTGTTGCCTGTTTGTTGATTTTCAATTCGGGGTCCTTATTGATAAGTATTGATACGTAAATTCATTAATAGTAATTTTTTTGTGACATTTATTACCAAAACCGTAAATTTTCTTGAAATTGATGCAATAAGTTTGATATTTAGACTGATTTTTTTAATTTCAAAATTAGTCACTTGACCCAGTTTCCCTCGCTTTTGTAGGTAAGTAGGGTGCGCAGTTCGCGCCATTATAATTTACGCATTTTGGAATTGGAACAACTTTCATTTTAGAATATTATACTGAAATTGAAAGGAAATTTTGTGACTTTCATCCAATTTTTTTTTTTGATTTCTATTAATCTTACAAACCATAGCCCCATATACTTTTTGTAGGTATTGGGGCCACTGGCTCTGCTTTCACTCACTCATTCTTCTATTGTAAACAAATAAAATATTTCATGTACCAATTATGGCTACAAATACAATCAACCTCTGGAATGCCTCTGAGGCTGACCTGAAATCCTTGGATGGCATAGGACAAGCTAAAGCCAAGAGAATACTCCAGCTTAGAGAAGGAAAAGAAGATTTTAATTTTGATGATGTGGCCGACGCCACACGGACTGAGCCGGCTAAATGGATAGCATGGAGCCAGGCAGGTGTTGTGTGTATTAAGAAACTCACGGCGGAGTCTTCGGCGAACCCACCTGCGCAGGCGATAAGTGATATAATGTCCGCCAACGAGCTTCACTCTACCCTCCTAGAGATGAACAAGAGCATCAAGCTGCTACACGATGAAGTAAAGTTTTTGAGGACTGAAGCTGTCCTGAAATCGGAGGTGGATGAATCTGTGTACAAGACACCTACCGCACTGACCAGTGCACTTGAGGTCGCGGAGGAAAGCCTGGACAATACACTGACCATTTCTACGAGTAATGCCCAAGCAACAAAAGAGCTTTCGGACAAAGGGGCAGATCAGAAGCTGATCATAGACAGACTCGCATCAGTTATTCCCTTGTCAGGCTTCATCTCTGATCCATTTAAGGGAGCAACGCCTAAAACAAGTACACCCCTCAATAGGGTACTGGAGAATGCTGATTTCCAAAACCTTTCTCCAGTACAGCAAAATTCTAAATACACTTTAGAGCTCGATGCACATCCCAAAAGATTGGTACGCAATGCAAAGCTTAAGCCAGCCGCTGAGAAACCATTAACAACGCCTATTTCTGGGTCTCAAACTTCACAGGACAAACCCAGTGCTATGGGGTCTCGGACTCCCAGGGAACCAGGCCGAGGTAGAGCGACAAAGAAAAGCAAGCGACACAGATCACGGTCCAGCAGTTCGTCCTCTTCGGATAATGCTTCATCAAATTTGACCTGTACCTCGAGAAGCAGGTCAAGGAGTAAAAGTCCGCAGATTCAAAAGATGTCGGTATTCAAAGGTCGTGACAGTCCAAATTGGGAATTTTTCATATACCAGTTTGAGCGAGTTGCAGCGTATAGAGGATGGTCTGCAAACAAGAAAGTTTTTCGTCTGCTGGATTGTTTAGGAGATGTAGCGTTAGAGTACGCCCGTAAAGTAAACAAAAATGGCGACTACAAAGACCTTAAACGGCACCTCAAGCAGAGATTCAGCAGGAAGGAAGTGCCAATTCTTGCTCGTCGACAGTTGCCCTTCACTAAACAGCTGGAAAATGAAAACGTTGAAGAGTTTGCACAGCGTGTCTACTTTTTAGCACTAGATGGCTACGAAAACTACGAAGGAAACATGATTAAGGAAATGTCAATGGAAACCTTTCTACGAGGCTGTCGAGATAAGGAGGCGGCCATGAAGGCAATGGACCGAGAACCAACAACATTGCAAAAAGCTGTTAGATACGTAAAAACTGCTATTGCCAATCACCGTGCTCTATATGGAAGTAGGGGAACTAGCGGAGCAACTGCCTATTCTCAACGCCAAGTCTCTATTCCTAGCAGGGAGGGGTCCCCGACTCATGATTCTTCTCCTTGTAGGGCTGAACCCAAGCTCTCTAATGAGAAGGACAAAAACAATCATTCATTGGATGAGCAGATTAGTCATCTTACCTCCCTGGTTGAGAAGTTGACAACTAGCGTCCAACAATCACTCAGCAGGAATCAAGTTCGACCCAGCTCACCAGTATCAAGAGGCCTGCCCTTTGAGAAAAATTTTGATAAGAGTGGCGTAGCAGATCATATTATTTCTATACGACGGACTTCAGGAAGAAGTATTAAGCTTGATGTCATCATGGAAGGGGGGAAGCCTATAAACGCCATTATAGATACAGCCGCAATGATAACACTTATCAACGAGAGCCTAATCCCAGATAACCAGCTAGCCACGAACGAGCTCATCAAGTTAAAAGGAATAGGATCGCAGATAATGCATGGCAGGTTGATAAAAGGAGTGGCTTTTGCAATTGGCAATCTTCATGTCTCCTGGGACTGCTGCGCTGTTCCAATAGATGATGAAATGATACTGGGACTCGACTTTCTGGCAGCGTACCATGGAATTGTCAACATTAAGGAGTGCACCATTTCGCTGGAGAACAACACATTTCCAGTAAAGCTGATATCGGGTCTAACACAGCACCCTAGCTCTTATGTCCGGATACAGAGGACAATGTGTATTCAGCCAAACACCATACTCAGAGTACCTGTTCAACTAGAGAACCACTTGACAGGTGAATATGTTGTCTTTCCTGTACGCCTAAACTCAGAATTGCTGGGATCCCATACCCTTGGAAGGGGCCATACCACAGCTATGAACTTTATAAATGGCTCTAGTACTGCGGTGAAAATCAAAGAAGGAACTGTGGTTGGAGAAGCTGAGGCGCATCAGAAGTAGGAGGAGAGGTCCCCAAAAGATATTTCAGAAGCCAGAACCGTAAAACTGACAGAATCTGCGGCTAGACCACCAGTGGTCCCTGATGTGAAGGCACCCGATTCCCAGTCAGTGTCTAGGGTTTCATGCTCTGACACACATTCTACACACACCGGGAAGTACCACTGCCCGATCTGTAACATAGGCCTACATGGGCATGTTAAGCGCCACGTGTTGCGAAGCCACTTACCGTGGATCTGGATTGGTAGCCTCTCCTGTTGGGAATGCAGACAGCTTGAAGGCTCAGTCCTAAGCCTGACCGTCAAACATACCATGGCCCACAAGGGAGAAAAGCGGTCCTTTGATGATGGCAGCTTGCATGAGTGGTGCCAGCTGTTTAACGGATCCCTACATTTGTTGAGAGAGTGGTTTGGGGCTGAGGACTTGGATGAGCTGCTTCCTATGCTGTCCACCTACCATAGCGGTGCTACAGGAGAGTTCACAGTTGCAGAATTACAATTAATGAGGTTCTACTCTGCCCATTATAGCACTACCAGGCCTGAAAAGTTCGTCTCCCCAATGAACCATATTGCATGCGTGCTCCACTGGCAGGTTATTTCCACCGTTCTGAAAGCCCAGACAGTAGAACGCCAAGAGGCTTTCCAGAGCCATCAGTGCCGCCTGCTGACCAGGGGAATGACAATAGTCAAACCATTGGGATATGAGGAACCCGCCATGTTGGTGGACAGCCACTTTCACCTAGGCAAAGTGCTTGGGCGTTCAGGCTACACCAACTGGGACGATCTTCAGAGAGACCTCCAAGGCAGAGGGCACCTGGAGTTGGTGGTGGCCAATTATGTGTTTCCTCAGGGTTGGGGCAAATGGGATAGACAAATGGGATCCTCACGCAACCTAAAGGTCTCATTTGGACTTCATCCTCACGTGGTGTGTGACGCACCGTCGGAAATATTGGACAAGCTTGGTGTGCTTGCTAGCTTACCACAATGCTGTGCAATCGGAGAGGTGGGCGTAGACCTTACTACAAGATGCAACTGCAGCCCCTGTGGTGATCCTCACGAATGTCGGCGCACTAGACTGACGAAACAGCTGGATTTCCTGTCTGAGGCTCTCCAGATTGCAAGGAGTTTGGGCAAGCCAGTGATCTTGCATTGTCGAGATGACGGTTCCGGAGAGGCAGTCGCAGACGCTCTCCACCATCCAGATGATGGACATGTCAGATCATATTTTCCACCGGCACTGTTTCACGGGCGAGGCCCAAGAGTTGCGTCAGTGGCAGAGGGAGCTGCCAAACGCCAAATTTGGAGTAACAATGAAGTCAATTCAAAACCCAAGGACGGTAGCGCTAATACCACCAGAGCGGCTTCTCCTAGAGACTGATGCTCCATATTTGCCCCCTGCTCCTGGATGTCGCCTCAACCATCCATGGAATGTGTTGTCCCTGGCCAAACAAGTCGCCTTCATCAGGAACACTTCTGCCTCACTCCTATTAAAGGTGGCCAACGCCAATGCTATGGATATCTACGGATGCCCTTAAATTGTCAACCTGTAGATGATCCACAATTGATGTACACTGTATATACCTTTTTTTAGTTGCGTTTTCATATGTGCTTAGGGAAAGTATATAATAGCAATATTTTTGATGTTGTGATCTGGGTCATCCAGTTATATAGACTATTTTTTTTTCATTCTTCGTTCCTTCCACCACATACTGCTTCAGTACCATTGAGATTGAACTTATTTTACTGTGTAGGGATTCTATCTCTCACAGAACTTCATTCATATCACACCGAGTACTGCAGAAGTTAAGCATTCGACTGTCATTTATCTAAAGCATTACCTGACACAATTTTGGGGAGGGGGTGGATTTTTCTAATTAAATATTTTTGGATTCGTAAATGGATATCATCGGCTCTACAAGAAGGGGAGGAGTGTGGTACCACAGCCCGACTCTTCCGCGTACGACTGATCTAATGTAATTCTCTACCCTGACCTCCATCTTGCCAGACGTGCGCTACGACATACCCTGTCACTTAGCCTATATCTGGAGGGATTTGTCAGGTAACTTCATCGTCCATTACGACAACATCTTTACAATCGAAGTTATTTCACGAATGATTATACGTACGAGTTATTGTAACTCTTTTGTGTTGTAGAACTTTGAACAAGTGAAAGATGTATGTGTTCTTCGCAAGGAGGTATGTAGAGATATATATGTGTAAACATGAAATATTATTTAATTCAGCAACGTTTATATTATTGCACGGTATAAGTTATAAATTCTTTGTTTAGTTACAGTTTCACGTATTGAAGGAATGCGAGGTGACGAGAACGGGCATGTGTGTTGAAAATTGTAAAAATGACTGCGTTGTTTAAAGGGGCATGTTCACGATTTTGGTCAAAAATTATTTTTTCGATTTTAATGTTTACAATGCTTCAGTAAGGCATTTTTAATAGGCATCCAAAAATTTGAGTGTAATTTGTTGAGTTTTAAGCGAGTTAGAGAGCTTACAATTCTTCGCTATGTAAACAAAGCTTTGAATGTTGAAGTGAAAATTCCAGTTTTAGACCTAAAATGAATGTGTTAATCGTTAAGAATGGTTTATTTATGCTTAAAATGAATAAGAAGATGGACAAACCAGCTTAAAAAAGATTTTTTACTGGTATATTAAACCTATGTAAACAAAAACAGGGCACGACTCCAGTTTACATCACAAAGAATTGTGAGCCCTGTATCTTGCTTATCACTCAACGACTGACACTCAAATTTCATTTGATCATTAGAAATGCATTCCTAAAGCATTGTAAATAATAAAAACAGAAAAATAAAATTTGACCAAAATCGTGACCATCCCCCTTTAATAGTACCTGCGTTGTTTTAATAAACCTTAATAGTATGAGCTTCGCTCCTTTATTTAATAATGTTGAATTATTCATCCGGAACACATCCCTATCGAAGCAATCTTTAAATATCCCCACAATCAGTACTACTTGTAGGACAATGCAAAACAGACAAAATGAAACGGGGACAGTTATGGAGAAAATTGCTGAAGATTCTACAAGAATCAGTCTTCGTGATGAAGTTCAGTAAATGTTAGAGTATTGTAGTGTTATTATACACCCACGTAACTAACCCGTGAGTTATATTCAGAGCTTTTTTTTTGTCTCCAGTCCTAGGACAGTACTAACTGTTTACCTGGGATTGATAACATGGGCCATTATTTTATATCATCGTAAATTAGTACATTGGCGACAAGGAATAGTATATACATAACATTTTTGAATAAGTTATGTTACAAATGAGATAATTATGTGACTATGCCCTGAAAACTGCTTAATCACGCCGGAAACGGTTACATTGCCCTCCCTTAAACAGTTTTATTTCACGGGAAATAGTTATATTGCCCTCCCGAAAATGTAATATCACCTTCGCGTGCAATTATTCTGCATATAAATTACGTCGGGTTCAAAATCCAACGAGCCAGTTGCTAAGAAAACGTAAACAGTTCCGCGAATTTTCAACATGTCAGGTAAATGTATGCGAATTGTTCATCTAAATCCAGAGGAACTCAATAGTTTCATTGATGAAAAAAAAAATTGGCAAATACGACAAAAGTGATAAACTCAATCGTAAGTGTGTTGAAAACATTCTGTAATGAATCCGAAAGAAATGTTGTAGAGTTGTATACGGCCAGAGCTGGAAGAAGCATTTCCTAAAAAGAAAGCTTGACATTGTAAATGATTCCGATTTCCGAGAGGCAATCAACGCAATTTTTGCTATGTGTACAAACATAAAAAAAGAGGGCAAAGGCGCTATGATGCACAGGGATCCCAATAGTAGACCAGAACTTCAAAACTATTTACTTTATTCAACTAAGAGGATGTCGAAGGACTACAAAAAAGTGTTTGTTGACTATATGCGGTATTTCTGTAACAGGGGGAGGAAGAACCTTAGAGTACTTTTCCACTGATACGGATGTTGAAAGCAGACGATTTGTGTATATGGCAAGGGATCATGCGGCGAAAAACCACAGAAATCACGAAAAACCATAGTCAAGGAGGGAGAATGTACTAACTGAAAGACAGTATTCTTTGTCCTTATGGATCTTTTCTGTCCTATATTAATAAGCTGAATCAGGATCTTGATGCGCTTTGACAGAGATCAAGTAAAGGAAATGAACTGAAGTATGGTAAAATAGCTTCCAAAACAGCCGACTTTCAAAGATATATACAAAACATTGTCTGCGCACAACGTCTATCAAGAATAAGATAGATCGGGATTTGAAGCCGGACATATCATGTCCATCAGTCTGTCTCAGTCTGAAAGTAGTATAAGAAGTTACTCGGCTCATGTCGATGATAAGAAAAAGCTAGACATGGCAATGTCGATTTCAAAGTCAATAACTGGAGATTATATTCTTGGTATGAAGTTTAATACTTGTATTGAGTGTATTTTTTAAGGGAAAAATGTTTGATGAAATATATTAATGACACCACAAATTCTCTTATAAAGCAACTATTTTCTATTTTACAGCTGGAAACAACGCCTCCACTTTACGCACAGGTAGCAACTCTTCCTCTGCTATGTCACCTCTACCTCTTCGAGATGACGATAGAGCTGAATCCCAGTTTGAAGGTAAATAGCTGAACCACAAATTATTTTTTCTTCGATGTTTCACTTTTCTGTGGTACATGTAAATAAGGATAATTTTATCTTAAAACAAATATCGATTTTCTTGAAATCACAAATTCACAGGAACGAAGGCTTCTAGAAACACTCGTCACACAGGAAATAAGAACAACAAACCTCAACCTGTATCAGGGAAAAGAAAACCGCCATGCAAAGATTTAGCCAGCCCCAGTTATGCATATCAACAACAGCGGTGTCAATGTACAATATCATTATTATTAATTATGAATCACCGATCAGCGTATTACTAGACGTTTTACTTTGTACATTGACTTAATATGAGCATGTGCCATTAAATACACTTGTAAATTAAATAAATACGTCGATAACCCGATTTTGATTTTTGTTTAAATTACATGTATTCTCGGGCGACAATACCAGAATACCTTCGGCATCGGGTGACTTAACACTCCATGGCTTTCCTGTCACCTCGGGAAAATATTCTGGTATGTCGCCCTCGAAGCCATATAAAATACATGTATGTATAATGTAGGCAATCGAGATATTTATATGATATGTTAATTAGTTACCGTTATACTGTTGGCCTATTTGGCACTAAATTCAAAAGTACAAAACAAAACATCGGTTTGTTCTTTGTTTGTTTTTTTGTTTTTTTATTCAGAAAAGTTCGGAAAAAAAATTAACTGGTTCACACAACTAATCAAATCAGTTTATTTCTACTTTGTGCTTTTATTTTTTATCCATTCATTTTTAATTTCCTTTTTTTCATGTTTTCAAATTTCTATGATAACCATGGCACAGTAAACCTCCAAACTGCTTCCGAATTGAAAAATAAAAAAAAATATTGATAAGTCACCACGATATTGGCGACATCAGCAAGGTTAGACAAAAAATCAAACTGTTGAACCTAATATACTAGGTAAATACTAACATTATTAGTCAGACCGCGGGCTAACTAAATAACGGCTTCAGTGCAGGAATATTTATTTTTACAGCATTGCGGCATGCACCTTGCCGTTGAAAATAACATATAAGAAAAAATCGTATAGTTTTTTACATAGACTTGAATTAAAAATTCATTATTTGTGTCTGGCAACTGATTTGGAAAATCCTGTATTCATAAAATCGTTTTCGTGTTAACAAGTCCTAAAATTATGATGTTATCTATATTCATTTACCTTTATTTCATATACAATATGCCCTTCACTTATTCATGTTAATCTAGGTAACATCATTGTTGTACACCATGTGCTCGTCTTGAGTTTACCGGAAATACAAAGAGAGACAACTCCATTTCAAACTCTCTCTCTCTCTCTGTAGAGAGACAGCCCTATCTCAAAATTCAAAGTTTTTATTCACATGACATAAGATCACAAGACTTTAAACTAATATATATTTTTAAAAATTCGAGATAACTTAAAGTTTATGGTAAAATGAAAACATTTTTTTTGGTACTGTATTAAATAAATACACGACATAAAGGCTTTGGAAGTCACTGTGAATTAAACGAAAATCAGTGATAGAAACATGCATGTAGTAAACGCAAGTCAGTCTTTCAGCACATCGAATATCCCAACTTCTCTAGAACCGCTTGTGGCAATTTCAGGGCGTCCTGGAAAATGCCCACACAGTAAAACAAGTCATTTCAAGTGAAGGGACTTTACTACTAACAAAACCAGGGGGACCGGTTTAATTGTCAATGTTGACTGGAATATTTCGCTTGTTTCTGGATGGATCCGTCCATGGATTGCAATTTGTCGGTACAGTTTGCAGGAACCATGACCTGCTTAATAGATTTTTCTTAACTGTTCCGTTTACACAATAACACAAATGACACGTAATTAAATACAACCTAGAAACAACGCAAACTTATAACAAACAGGAGTAACACATGAATTACCAGCATAAAATACTGAAATTGGCCGTATGGAAGTTCTTCACTGGTAATCTGTCCAGCATTATTGTCAGGGATTCAAACGTGTATCGGAAAGGGAATGCACAAAAAATGTGCTGAGAGATCAATTAAAAAACATCAAAGAGGTTCAAAAGGGTATGGTCGCGATTTTGATCAAATTTTATTATGCCCCCCCCCCCCATATCTCCCGTTCGAAGAAGGAAAGGCATATTGCTTTGCTGCTGTCCGTCGGTCTGTCGGTCCATTATCAACATTCCAATTATCTGTAGTTTCCAATTATCTGTAGTTTCCATTCATTTCCTTTGCAGAGGTTATATCTACTGAAATGAAATTAATTGTGCAGATTTATCATATTAATAACCAGGTCAAATTTAATTTTCGGTACGATCGAGCAATTTTTGACAGAGGTATGCCCCTTGGACTTCAAAAAATTCCAGTTATTTACATTTTCCGTCCATTTTCTTCGCAGAGGTCTTCAAGGGAGGGGGCATTAGTGTTTCACAAACATCTCTTGTTTTTCTATTTTTATTGTTTACAATGCTTTAGTAATGCATTTCAAATGGTCAACCAAAATTTACATGTCAACCGTACAGTTCATATCGTATCGTTTCGTATATATTAATACTAAAAAGCTGCAGATCTCTTCTTTTGGGGTTGACATACGACATGCCAACTCCATTTTTTTCATCAGAGCAGACTACAGATCGCTAGATCTTCAGCTATGTGTCTGAAATATAAATTTGCTTACACAAATCATCTATGGTTAATGTATGTCTCTAACTGAAGATAAATTACTAAACCTATAGTATGTGTGTTGTGTTTCTGAATATTAATTAAGCAAGATGTGAATCGCGGATATCCTGGGACAGAGTATAATATCTAAGTTACCAAAACGCAACAGGATCTGTTTTTTCAATTCAATTTTTTATGTCATGGGCAATGTTTTTTTCTCGGATACCTGCTTTGAAACAGATGATTCTTACCAGGACAAAAGCCGTTATTTTGTCATATCTCAGACAGGAGCTTCGAACATATGACTATTAACAGAAGAGTAGCCGTTATTAGAGTAGCCGTTATTTTTTTAAGTAGTATGCAAGATAAGGCTTTAGGGTGTAAAATAATACGATAAGCAATCCATGGAACAAAATTATACTACAGCATCAAAATATTTATGGTGGTGATTTTTTATTTAAAAATAAAACTATTTTTGTTCATTTAACATTTTTCACATGGGAAACAATTTAAAATGTGTTATACACTGAGTTTCACTTGTCACCTTTCAATGTTAACGAGTCAAATCAGACCTTCCCCCTTCTCCCCCTCCTCTTTTTTTCCTATTGAAAAAAAACATCGACAGGTATACATACTACAAAAAAACTATACCTAATTAAATTCATTTTAGTTTCAGACTTCATACCAAAATTATAAGTGACCTTCAAATATAATAGCGAAGTTGTTGGTGATTATGTATTGATATCTTTTTCATGAGCTATAATTTATACATTTCTTAAATCCAAACATACTTTATATCGATGTAAAAACAAGTAAGTGTTTTGTTTCAGCTTAATTTGCACTGGTGACATTAGGGCAGTTATTATGATATCTGGTTATAAACCATATTGCTAAAATTACCAAAAAAATCAATTAACGAGATTGAATATTGTTCTTTGCTAACAATCGCACAGACAGCTCACGACCGAAACTTTGAAAAAAATATTTTTCATTAACAATCAATAAGAAAGTTCACGACCGAAACTTTGAACAAAAAAAACCCACACACAACGAAAGACTATGGAAAAATTATCTTTCGCAAATAAAACTCGCTTCGAAATTACAAGGCCGATCATTCCATTGCCCGTCATAAAACATATCGACACAGTCAACAGGCCTGCTTAAATCATAATGATTGTCTGGGTTTTCGCTGTCCCAATTTGTGTAACTAAAAGGTGTGTTCGATGTTTCCCAAATAAAGTTTCCCTCTGTCTGTATATCGTTTCCACCGGTCCAGGTTGTACACCCATATTTGTTTGTGCAATCTAAAAGTAATAACAAAGGTTAAACTAATAGAGAGGAACAGATACCAATATCAACCATTTAAATCGTTTTCATCTTATCAATATACAATTAATGGTTGTCGTTACCTCCGCTTCCTACTTTTGATATCGCATCACATGACTAAGGACTCTAAAATGAGGTGACTAAAATGTTACTGAAGTGCAAAATTCTGCTGTTTAAAGGGGTTTTTTTTAATTTGTTTTTGTTTTGATTTTTTGGTACGTGATGTTCCCTTTGTGTAATGTGTTTCATTCCATCAATAGAACTATGCATGTTTAGTATTTAGTTACACAATTAATATGTTTATCTTATTTTAATTAGTTTGTGATAGAAACAGAAAAGATGACCATAACGCAATGCTTTATGTGGTTGGAAATTTTTGTATCGTTAAAATGCAAAATAGTTCACTTGTCTATATTTATTATAGGTTCTTCCTATTCTTAAACATACTTAATATACAGGACCAAATCTACTGAAATAATTAGATATTTACCAACTTGAAAAAAGAACATATATTAAGGTATAATCACTTATTTTAATACGGTATAACTGTGTTATATAAATTTTGCCAAACAAAAATATTCAACTAAATCTAAAAAGCATTAATTATAATCAGATATCAACCGGCTGATAAGTTTTCCAGTTTTACAAATGTCGCCGCGGTATATTTATTGCACAGTAATTACATCAGTGTGGAAAACAGACGCATTTGTTAAACTTTATTAATCACCTATCACAATTATCAATAAATTGTTCTTTTTTTGACGCAAAGATAGATAGATAGATAGATAGATTTCTATTCAACCTACATATATCCTTCAATAACGTTTGTTTAATCCAGTTATTCTCATCTGCATCGTTAATTTCAACCAGGTAGGCTCCACACTTTTGACATACTCTCTAAAAAAGTAATGTTTTTTCTTCATTGATAATATCTATATTTAAGTTTGCATTGAATGAACTCTACATTTTACTAAATTCGTTTAATTTAGTAACGAAATATGTCGATTTGCGGGGGAAAAAAGAACAACTGTGTACATTAAAAAATATACAGTTTTTTAATATTTACAAAGTGTGTCTTTTTAATAAATTCTCTCCTCTTTCTCTCAATCTCTCTATTAGAGATGTCTCAGAGTTTGTATTTCGCTCCTTCAGGTGGTTCTCTGACCGTCTTACATGATTATTTTTTATATATATTTTCCTGAATATATTTTATCCTTTATTTTACATTCAGTTTCATCGACCATGTAAGTATATGACGTACCATCGCTTCTGGTTGAGAAACCCTTGTCGTATTGATCATGTAGTAATGTCCACCATATGTTTCCCAACCTTCATCACATTCTGTTTAAATAGAAAACAAATATCATTAAGCTTACAAAAGATAAAAAAGGATAGGTGTCTTGCATTTAAAAAAAAACAAAAAACCTTTGTTTTTATTTTAAAAATTATACATGACCCCCCCCCCCCCTTTCAACAGTCGACAAGTAGAGTCATCTTTGACGTTTATAAATAAAATTTACCTACATTTATCTTAATAAAATTTATTTATGAATTAATAAAAATCAAAACAAGTGACAAAGTACATCTACCTGATTAATTTAGCGTTGAATGTACACAGAAAATGGTAAATATGAAAGAGAGAAAAAGAGGGAGTTGCACAATTTTAATAGAAATGAGTAAAAAAAAACAGTGTTTTTGTTGGTTATCAATGTTAAATAATTCTATT
>WFKH01011926.1:42667093-42691058 GCA_016163765.1 Magallana hongkongensis
AATATTTGCCCTAAAATTCAAAAGTTGTTTAAATCTCATGAAAATACACATAAACTATCTTCAACATGTGTGTATATGAAATGCCAAGTTATACGCTTTTATCGTGTTTCAAAAAATAATTATGACTTCAACATATTGGCACATTTTTAAGATTAGGTCAAAAATGTTTTTAAAAAATGGCACATTTTCTCATTGTTTTTAGAAGAGGAAAATGTGTCCGCAGCCTCGCCCACAACAAAATTAATATATTTTATGTGTTTTAACATGATAAAGTTAGTAATGTTAGTTTCATCATGGGCGATGGCTGCGGAAATATTTTTCTATATAAAAAACCACTGAGGAATTGGTGTCTTCTGCTCAGTTTTATGAAAATTACGGGAAAATGCACTGTTTGTGACGTCACAGTTACCCTTGTGAAAGTCTAAGCAGGTAACTATTTATAAATTCTTAGTTAATGGGTATTTTTTTGTAAATAAATGTTACATTTCCATTTTTGGTGATATTTTTAAAAATCATCGTAAAACAGGGCAAAATATGACTGAAACTGTACCTAGTTCTTGAGTTTTATTTTCAAATAAATAAGCGTTGGGAATAAATTTCAGTCTTCTACAGTTGCCACGGTTTTTGCCGTACAGGATCCACTCGATGTTAACTCTATGGAAGTTGACCTGCCCTTCTAAGGACTTGTGTGAAATTTGTGGTTTAATAAATGGCTACCTACGTCTATCCTATATTATGTGTTTGTTTTATTTTATTAGAATAGGAAATAATTTATGTTCGGCTGAGCGAAGCGACAGAGAACATAACTTTGTTTTAACATTTGTGAATGCTCTACCATTATTTCGATTAAAGGTACCAAAACTTACCTCGTAAAAGCAAGACTTTTTAGCCGAATAGTTTTGTCATGAATCATACATGCTCATGTTGCAGAAGATGATGTGCAAGTAGTATGGAAACAGCAGATCATCCAATTCTCACTTCTTACAAGAAAAATTCAATCTTGCTAAGACACAAAATATTGATACTCTTCATTGGTGTACTCAAATTAGCTACAGCAGAAAATATTGCAGACTCTGGTCTTAATTTACAACATTTGAATCTTGTTTGGCAGAGAGATGGTGAAGATCGGTTGAGAAATATTTTACTGCAAAAAATTGTATAGAGAAACCTCGTCTTGCAAAAGATCAAAAATTGTAGCAAATATCATACCAAATCTGTTTGTTTGGGGTTTTTTTAAAGTAAATTTGTGACATTTAACACACTAGTTTTGCATTTCAAACTTGTACAGTGTATATTGATATACTATTGTCAGTTAGTTTTCTGCAGATGTTTGATGTCCTCTTTACATGATATACTTGTGAACATGTATTGATAATCCTGGATCATTGACAGTAAATATTTTGTAAATAATTTGCATAATTGTTCAAGAAAATGTATTTAAGGATATGAGACGTTTTTGTTATCAAAAGTGCAATCTGTGATTTTTGTAGATTTTATTATTGATAGTTGATATTTTTAAGGATAAGAAATGTTTTATAATCAGTATAATGCAATAATGATAAAATACAACCTTAATGTAATGAATATGTTTTTTTTTTATCTCGGATTTTAATTTTTATATAGGAACATATTGGAAAGAAAGGGGGTATAAGTAAAAAAGGACAGTGTTAAGATTTATTGCGGGTAATTTTCAATATAAACATTAGTATACCCCTTGACATCACTTGTGATCATGATAAAAACCTAGTTACATAGTTCATAAAATCGCCTAATATGGGTCGGATACCTTAAATAGACAGGGCTTAATTCACCATTTTTGATACAGGGTCCTGTGACCTTTCAATGGGAATTTTTCGACGACAAAATTGTCTTTTGGGAAAAATAGTTTAACAAATATGGCTCAATATAAGTTCGCACAAAAATTTTATTCATCATTTTCATCATAACCACACTCAATTTAACAAAACACTCAGATATTTTAATTGACAAATATAAGTATGTCTCATTAACCATATTTACTAATTCAGCATCCTATCTTATACAGCACAATACGACACAGTTATTTTGGGAATTTTGCAATTATAGATTTTGGGGGAAAACACTCAATTTTCAATTAGGAATGGGTCCTTTTACAAGACCCGCATGCAAGGTATATTTTGCCCTGATAGAATTGAGCATGTCAGATGTCTTTTTTTCGACATATAAAAATATATCCAAGGTACTAGACATGAAAAAAATATAACCGGTTAGCGAGACTGAGCAATCTAACGGAAAAGATGGTCAGGAAAATAACGGATAAGGTCATTCAACAGCCATTGAAAACATGACAGAAGCTGGCTTACATATGATTCAGATCATGAGAAAACGTATTGTTCTGACTATTGGGAGAAAAAGATAGAATGTTTAATTCCACAAGCAAGGGTGCGAACATTTTCTAAATAGACACACTAAAAGCACATGAACAGTCAAAGTACCATTACGAGGCCCATACAGTAACCACTTCTATGCATAATGACTCTTATCCATCACATGCAGCTTTAGCACTAAGGAAATTGAATGCATCTACTCTAATTAAAGTGTCATTACGATTTAGAAATGCACATGCAGTTTCGTTGCCAAATTAGACAAATCGTTTTCAAGCGAGCTTTTCTGATCAACCTTTGGTGGGCGTCCGTCTGTTTATAAACTTTTTACATTTTTGACTTTTTTTCCAGAACCACTCGGCCAATTTTAACTAAACTTGGCACAAAGCATCATTAGGTGATAAGGATTCACGTTTGTTAAATAAAGGGTCACGCCTTTTTTCTAGGGGAGATAATTAAAACTTTATAAAAATTGTTTGTATTTTTCAAAAATCCTCTTTAAATCGCTTGACCATAAAAGCTGGAACTTGTGTGGAAGCATCCTCCGGTAAGTTAGATTTAAGATTTAGGTAGGATGTATTCAAGTTTGTTTAAATCATGATCCCCGGAGTCAGGGTGGGGCTACATTGGGGTGGTCGAATTTTTACCTAAGAATATATAGAGAAAAATCTTTAATCTTCTAAAAACAGTTTGCCTAAAAAGCTGTATCATTAGTGAAAGCAACTTCAAGTAGTATAGATTCAAATTTGTAAAAATGAAAATTTTAGGGGTAGGTTCGGGTCACTTTTGAAGTCAAAAGGAAAACATTTTAAATTGTTCCCAACAAATCCATTGTTATAATATATCGTTTTATTTATATGCAGGAATTTTGACATGCTGTTGCTTATGTGATATGACTATAAATTCACCCTGTTACAACTGGAGCTCAACGATAAACAAGAATATCCAGAAAATTATTTTGAAAATCTTTTTTAAACAGGATATATTATACTATGTTGTCCAGATATTTTGTATGGGCCTCTTACTGATTTTTTTTTTTTTATATCAAACGGAGAATTGGGCTATTAGTAAAGATATCAATAAGGTATTACTCTTTTTGTTGCTTTAGATGAGTTTCGCAAACGTATTTACCTATAAGCGCTTGGAATACATTATCAAAACGTGTGCATCGGCGACCATAAAATTTCCAATTGACAATTTTCAAACTTTCAATGTTTCACCGCGGCCGAACCTGTATGGAGAAATTCGAGTAATTCAATTGACATCTTCCATTTCGTCATTAAAGCAAATGCACGTCCTTACTGTTCGATCGCTACTGAAATATGATCAAGTGTCTGTACATGTGTATTTGGAATATACAAAGGGCGGCGCTTACAGGCGCTAATATCAACAGCGGGTCTCCTTCACAATTCAGTGCGATAAGCGGACCCAAGCAGCAGACCCCAAAGTAAACCCATAGCAGACCCAAGCGGATGCAGAACAGACCCCGAGCAGACAGCAGTTGCAAAGCAGACACGAGGTCAGCAGAGAGCAGTTGCAAAGCAGACACGAGGTCAGCTTTAGTGTTAGAATGGGTTTGGTCGGTACTGTAACTCTACAGTTTTCCATATAGGAAAGTAAGCATATTAAAATTCAATGCATCATATTTATCAGATATCTGTACTTTCTAATTCAAGAATATTAAAAGATTCATTATCGCATACCTTGGCAGTTTTTTGGGGGTTTTTTTTTTTTACATCGGACATTATTGTTGCAAAAGGACAGGTCTGACGACGTTTATAGAAATCCCATGTTGCAAATTGACAAATACGCTTAAAACGCAATAATAAATATAAGTATTTCTTTAAAAATAAGACACTCCTTGTCAATGGTTTTCTCGGGGTGTCAATTTCAACTGTCACCCTTCCAAACAGGCATTATTTATATAGTATATAATAACAAAACGGTGAAGAATATTGATGCACACCACATTTTTGACAATCCGAAAATGGCGTAAGTATGCAGTTACTGTGAAAATTTTGTTATACAATACAGCAAAAAAATTACTACACAAATAAAAATTAGTGCTTCATTTAAAGACTTCAGTCGTTTAAAAACAGGAGAATTTAATCAACGAACGATTCGACAAATACATAAATAGACAAAGTAATAAATAAGAAACGGGCGTTGTATTTGTATACTTTTCACGAGTCATATAATTCCTTCGATGTCCGATCAGTATCCATGCCCGACAATAAACTGAACTGATCAAATTAAGAAATGTAAGCTAACTATAAATGCGTGTAAATCAATAGATTAACAATAAATCCAAACGATTTATCAATAAATGCGATGTTTTTTAATGATTTATAAAGTAATTATAATTTCCCGAATCGTGATTACTTTTATCGCCGAACGAACGTGCCGATTACCGGTAAACTCAATTACTATACGATAAGGGAAAAATGATGTAAATGTTTGTTTGAACAATAAATAAAACTTCTTTATCTGCTTTATTTGGTCTTATATATATATATATATATATAATGAAAACAAAAATGTAATCGCTTATTTGTTTGTTTACGTAATTGTGTACACTCCGCGTACGATTTAATATTTCCGATGCACAGGTATTTAAGTTACATCGTTCTAAAGATTTTCGGTTTTATGTATCAATTAAACATTTTAATTATTACATTATTCGATTATTCGTTGATACAATTATCAGTGTTTTCCCTTTATTTGAAAGGAAAAGGCTACAATCCAATTCAATCAGGCCGGGGGTCTAAGGGGCCGCCTAGGCCCCCTTGTGGGTCGAGGGCGAAGCCCCCGGCCGAAATTGATTTTAGGTCATTTCAGAACCCTTTGGAGAGCTCTCAGGTCACATACAATTTAAAATTTAGGCATCTTCTAACAGATTAAAAATCTTATAAGTTTGTTATATTTTTAAAAATAATACATATCATTTTTCAATATTTTGTTTTATTAGGATAATTTTTTTGCACCAAATCAATATTACTGTCAATTTAATATGTTAAATTGCTATAGGTAATTAGAATTGCACATGCAGCTGTAGGTAATCTAATTCCATAAAACTTATTCATCCAACAATTGACTAGATGGCAAGCATAACAAACTGAAATAAAAAAAATTACCACAGAAAATCAACTTTTCTTCTTTATTATTTCATAAAATGCATGATTAATCATCATCTGTGTTAATGATTGACAGTGAAATATAACAGAATGCTTGAATATAATTCACGATTACAACAGAAAAAGAAAAAACATAAATTCGATTTGTTTTAAAAAATAAACATTCATATCACGTAAATAAAAAAGATCATCCGAGTCGGAGTCATTGAAATTCTGTAATTTAAACCAAAATTTCACAAACTGCTAATGTAAATGTGTATCAAAAATATCGCCTCACTGTTCATTCACTAACCCGAACGAGTTTTTGGGCCTCTTTCCAGATATAACTTCTTCTAACTTCAACTGCCCTTTTTCTGCCATATTAAATGGCTTTTATTTATCGGGATCGGGGTACACTCGTTTTAATCAAGTCGTACTTCGTCGAGTTCGTGTACGGTTATCAACAACGAGACTTTCGCTTTATAATTTTTTTTTTAACTAAAGAATTTTTAACGGGCATTTCTATTAATTGAAGCGGTCAATTTGGCGGGTGGCCGGTTCTTAGGGAAAACACTGAATTATTATTATTGTTTTAAAATCCGTTTTATTGAACTCTTATTACTAAATATAAATGGTATGGTATAAGATAGGATAGATAAGATTAGGATATAGGATAGGATAGGATTTTTTTGTCAACTTTCACGATAGCAGCACTGTACATGTAGTTTTTTTTGCTATTTTTTTCCTGATTACCGACGAAATACAATGTAACGATAACTCCCGAGGAACCTCGAATAAATCGTTCATATTGCGTTCACATATCGTTCACCGTTCACTTTGCGCTCCGTTTGCGCTCTGCGTTCACCAAATTCCGTTCAGCGTGCGCTCACCGTACGCTCAGAGTGCGCTCACCGTTCAAGTGGGAGAGTAGAACGTTTCAGGGACTGTAACGTAAAGAAAGTAATTTTGAAAACAAGAGGCCCATGGGCCACATCGCTCACCTGAGCAACAATAGACATAATAAAATCAGGTTTATGGAGTCATATACAAAATATCTTAACAATGTTGCATGATAGATCAAAGTACAAGATAGTACAAAAAAAAATTCCCCTGCATATTCTTATGTTTATCAATGAGCTCCTTTGTAACAGGATGATTTTACAGTCATACCACATATTGAGCGTTGCAGTTCTTGAGAAGATTATCCGACTTAAACAACTGCTTATATATGGATTATAAACCTACATCAAACTCTGAACCCCTTGTGAGGCCTAAGTATTGTCCAGGGGCCAGAGTCTAAATAATTTTTTAAAGAATCAACAATATGTCAAAATGCTTGAATATAAGTAAAACCATATATAATAACATTTGAGTTTTTGTGAATAATTTAAATGTTTTCCTTTGTAAAATTGGAACTACCCCCCCCCCCCCCCCCCCACCCATCACCCATGTGGCCCAACCCTACTCCTGAAGATTATGATTTTGACAAATTTTAATCTACACTATCTGAACTGACTGAAGTTAGAACTTTTCTAGACAAACTAGTATTGTGTTTTAGAAGATGATTTTTAAAGACTTTTCCCTATATATTCCTATGTAAAATTTGACACTCCTCCCAATTGTGGCCCCACCCTTCCCCCGGGGATCATGATTTGAACAAACTTGAATCTTCCCTACCGAGGATGCTTCCACACAAGTTGCAGCTTTTCTGCCCCATCGGTTTCTGAGAAGAAGATTTTTAAAGATTTTGCTCTATATAATCCTATGTAATAATTCGACCCCCCCCACCCCAATTGTGGCCCCATCCTACCCCTGGGGATCATGATTTGAACAAACTTGAATCTACACTACTTGAGGATGCTTCCACACGTTACAGCTTTTCTGGATGAACAGTTTTAGAGAAGAAGATTTTAAAGATTTACTCCATATATTCCTGTGTAAAAATTCGACCCCAATTGTGGCCCCACCCTATCCCTGGGGATCATGATTTAAAAAACTTGAATCTACTCTACCTGAGGATGCTTCCACACAAGTTGCAGCTTTCCTAGCTGATCATTTTCAGAGAAGAAGATTTTGAAAGATTTACTCTTTATATTCCTATGTAAAAATTCGACCCGCCATTGTGGCCCCACCCTACCCCTGGGGATCATGATTTGAACAAACTTGAATCTACCCTACCTGAGGATGCTTCCACATGGGTAACAGCTTCTCTGGCCAAATGATTTCTGATTCGACCTTACATTGTGGCCCCACCCTACCCCTGGGGATCATGAATTGAGCAAACTTGAATCTACCCTACCTGAGGATGCTTCCACACAAGTTTCAGCTTTTCTGGCCAAATGGTTTTTGAGAAGATTTTTGAAAAAAACCATCGTATTTTCAATGATTTTTAATTATCGGCCCAATGGTTCTGGAAAAGTCGAAAATGTAAAAAGTTTACGGACAGACAGACAGACAGACGCCGGACAAAAAGTGATCAGAAAAGCTCACTTGAGCTTTCAGCTCATATGAGCTAAAAAGTGTTAAAAATGATTTATTTCTGGTAATTTGATATATCCAATCACGGGAAAGTTAAAATGCGTTTACTGTAATTAATTATCAATTGAGGTCAACCGATTTAAAGAGTGCCGTTGTTTGTATTTACTACTTAAGTGGAATTGAGAAAGTTTAGAAAATGAGTGATATTAATGATCAAGGAATATCGATTGAGGTCAATAGATTTAAAGAGCGCCGTTGTTTGTATTTACTACTTAAGTGGAATTTAGAAAATGAGTGATATTAAGGATTAAGGAATACTCTGTCTCTTGAGTATAACTGATATCTGTTAAAGTCAATTAAAGATAGTTTATGGATAAAATATTGACCTTATATATCGGTAATGAAGGTATTCTTCATGCACAATTAATAGGTAACTAAAATTAATGCATCGTAGGACAACGAGTATCTATACAATTTTAGTATAATGGTAGTACAAATAAAACAGTTACTCAACCTGCCATTTGGGTTTTTTATTTGTCTTCTATGAATATTCGGCAATGTAAAGATTTTTTTTTAAGTCGAAAAAAGAAATGGTTAAAAGATTACCTGTATGATAAACTAAGGCATATACGGTGCCTGTCTGGATTTAGAAGTGAGATCTTTTGTCGCTCCAAACTGACATAATGCAATTCTAAGAATTCAATGTAAATTGGTTGACATTAAAATTAGTTCCAGTTTTGAGTTTAAGATATTTGCATACAATATAACTAATGCAAATAATAATAATAATTATAATATAAAATAAATAAAAACAAACTCAAAAAAACCCATAAATTATTTTATACAGTATGTGATGAAAATTAATCGACCTGATGGTATATGTGTCAAAAAATAAGATCGAAGTTAACTTTTGAATGAGAGAGAGTCCGGGAAGCAAATTTACATTATACATTAATGGAAGATTGATATTAACAACTATTTAATACCGACGCCATAAACCTGTATAACCCTAAACAAAATATAAGTTTTGTAAACTGTTTTAATATTCATGGTCTTACATTGCGTATATATATATATATATATATATATATATATATATATATATATATATATATATATATATATATATATATATAAAGCACTAAAAATGGCTAACGACACGAACAAAAGATATTGTCATATTTTCCAGACAACCAGTACCTTCTTCAGGACAAAAAAAAAATAAATTACATGAGTAAAAACAAGGAAAATAAAATCTAGCACTACAACTAACACTACATAAGAAACTAATTACAGAATAATAACTACATTTTAAACAGTTTTAGGTCACACTCTTAGAAAAGGTGTTGGCAATACGGCCGATCGCTATAAAGTAATCAATCGACTGCCAACTTCACGCCTGATTGAGTTAATTAGCTAATTAAAATTGACGTCCGGGTTAATTAAGGAACATTTAAACCCCCGTTGTCAACTCGCACGGTGCTTATGATTTAGATTCGAATTGTTTAATAAAGTTTTTTATTGGTAAGAGTTGGATTAAAAAAAAAAGAGAGAAAATAATTAATAAATTAAAATTAAGAAATTATAAAAATAAATTTTAACAAATGAAAAGTAGTAAAGGAAACTAATACCTGAAAGAAGCGCAGTTAACAGATTTGGTAAAATTACTTTATGGGTATTAGGTGATTTTAGGTTATGAAACGTTCATTTTAATGAAGTTCATTTGCTTGTTCATGCCATCAGGTCTCAATGATTTGAATCTGTGCATCCAGAACTTTTCCTTGCTCTTCCTCTCCGCGTCTGTCCAATGAGGATTATGGTCAATAACCACGACTGTCATGTCTTCCAATTTGTTGCCACTCATATTAAAATGTTATAAGATGCCTTTTGTGCAAGCACAGCACCAACACGGACAGTTTCAAAAGCCTTACCACGGGTCGCACCTACAAGATATTTGGCAACACGTCTTGCCGCACAGACAACTGCATCTATCTGATCAGTTGCAAAGTTTGCTCAAAGCAATACGTTGGTGAAACAGGTGACCTCCGCAGAAGGATCAACAACCACCGCTCTACCATAAAGACCAAAAAAATCAAGGAGCCCGTCGGGGAACATTTTAATATGAGTGGCCACAAATGGGAATACATGACAGTCGTGGTTAAATCAAAACAAATATATAATAATGATGAAAGGGGTTGCTATTTTTACCAAAACACAACCCAAACGATAGTAAAAACATAAAAAAAAAAACAAAACAAAAACACAAAAAACACAAAACCTGATCTTTGATGCTGCAACACGGGATAAAAAATTCTTTGAATACGTTTCTAAAAGCGTTACTTGCAAATTGTCAGAAAACTTTAATTAAGTCACAAAGGATTTGTCATAGAAGTTATCTGCATAATAAATTATAATTACATTACGCATCAGTATTTTAAAAACTGATCTGTATTTAAGATTGTATTTAAAATGTATCCTCTATTTAAGAATATTTTTGTACGTTTGATTTCGGTATAAGTTGTTTTTGTTCTCTGAATATAATCTTTGAAGCATTACATTGATTAGAGATTTGCTTATTTGGCTGTTTTCTTCTCCACCAGTACAATATGTGTCTTATAAGAGCATCTTAATTCAAAACTTCCCTGTATATATAAAGACGTTGTAGGAGTATTTCTCTTTACTTTGTGGATTTCAATGACGTAAAATGCAATGTTTATGTTATTTTTTTTTCGTGATTATTTCTCTTGGACTACAAATTAAAGGTAATATGATTTTCTATCTCTATTTTAATATATACGGTGTAAACATAATGATTAACTCTGTGAATACCCGCATCATTAACTTTTGTTTTACAAGATAAACTATATGGATAGATAAACTCGCACGATAGTTATCGTATCGCACTGTTTCCTTCGCTAACAGACACGTATATCTGACAAAAAACATCAAAATTAATCTTTTCTTATCTCTATAATGATGTTGCACGAGTTCCGGTATTAATTTTGTGGACCTTTTTTTGATTTTACAAGATAATTTATTTGGATGGATCAACGCATGATAGATCAGACCGATATACGATAAAAAAGAAAATGACTACTAAAGAAATGTAACTGGTTCTATCAATACGCAGGACAGTTAAGGCAACATTTTGCTTTCAAACAGCAGTAAAAGGAGGTCGTTTTGCTTTTGTCTATTTATCTCTGTATAATGAATAGTTCTAAACTATTTTGGGTGTTTTTGTTAAGATATGGGTCACCTTTACTTGACCATGTCTAAATTTAACGGTCATGTGACTTTTTAGGGTCACGTGGGCGCCTTTTAGACAAAAAACGTCAATGCTAAATTGAGACAAAAAGTTCAAGGGCAAGGCAAAGAAGGTTAAGAGTAAGTAATATGGCAACATATTCAAAATTATATATACATTATAGAAATCAATGCTCATTCAGTTATAAAGTTCACTAGTTATATAAATTTTTTAAAAAACTGGCTACTTGTTCCTAAAATAGTGCATTTTTGTATATTTTGATTAAAATTACAAAGTAAACCTTCATATCTAAACAAATGAGCATCAGTTTTCATTAAGAACGCGTAAAAAGGAAGAAAATCATACCAAGTTTAATAATATCTATAGCCGTCTTGCACTTGACCTTTTGCATTTAATTTCTCAATCTGGAAGGTCTCTCAAATCAATACACATTTCAAACGCACAAGTGATCCCAAAAGGGGAGGTAACTCTTTGAGCGATAACTCTTCTGATATAGGCGCGATGTCATTTTTCACCTAATCCGAATAAATTTTAAGATATGTTTCAGGAGTACATAATGTAAATGGTTATTTAAACATAGTGTTTCTGTTTTATTTATTTTAAAAGAGACAAGACGGTTACGATGAGTCGCCCGCATTTCCTCTGTCGTAATTATGGATGTAAACAAAAACCGTTGTGTATCATTTTTCTTGGTTTACCGCATTCGCGGAGTTAGTGAGCTCTTAATAGTTTTTAGGAATTTGAGCAAAATATATAAGAGCTAGTTGTACACAATTATTTGAGGGGTTGGGTGTCAATTAAGCCCCTGATATTATAATTTTTTCTCATAATATATATTAAAAAATAAGATATGGAGTATTTCTTCATTATGATTTAATGTCAGATGAATGCATGTGCTGCCTGTGCCCAATGACTGCATATTATATAGCACTGCTGGGGTCTGTAAATATTATTCTGGGAGAGGGGGGTTCAAAGGGGTAACTTTATTCTGTTTGCCAGGGGCCAGGTACCAAGGTGTTTTACTATGTAAATTGTGAATTAAATTTGAATTGTCCACTGGGACTATACATGTATATCTGCCGATGTATGAGGCCTTTTCCCATCCTCATAAGCAATCAACAATATGCACCTTTGTATTACACTTTTATTTTTAACACTCATTAAAATTTACTTTTATTTCTATTCAACACATGCATATGCAGAATGATTAAGATTAAGGAGAAGGGGGGGGGGGTAGCATATCTATTCATTCACAAAATAAATTCTAATTGCTCATTTCTCATTACCGAGAAAGAAAAGAGGGTGTGTAAATCCTGCGACAAGGCGATCAAAAGCCAATTTTGGTTAACATCAATTAGAATTTAAATAAGTCTGAATTATCCTATGTGAGAGACTCTCTCTCCCACCCATTTACATCCTTAATACATGCAGCATATAGGAATTTAATATAGCTAACTTCAGTAAATTTCCTTCCCCTTCCACTTCTCAAACAAAATTATGAATATAAAAACAATTATATTTGGTTCATTTGTTTTATTTATTCAAGAAGATAAAAGGTTTTTGTGAAAAAAAAAATCTGACAACATTTAAACCTTACATATGCATGCACACTAAAAATTGCAATTTCTTTATATGCTGTCAATGTGTTTTTTGTATGTCATTGACTTCTTAGTTCTGCATGCACCTCTTCTCTCTCCTAAAACACAGTCTTCCTGTTCTTATAGTTCAGGTTTTTCTTTTCATCATTTCATCTTTTATATCCACAGGATAAGTGTGTGGGTAAATTGTCACCAATAAGAACATCATTTATGTAAATCCCAAAACAAAGCAGGTAGCCAGGTACCAGCTAAAATGAAAATTATATATATTTCAGTGAGTTTAATTTGTAATCAAAATGACTGAAAGACTGAAATGGAGTATTTTCTACAATTTGACAGACAATGGAATTTATTAATCTTGATAAACATTTCAATACATGCTAAATGCATATCTAGACATATATGTTTAGCATTTCATTTAGATTTAATTTTGCACAAATTCAAATACAGCTTTGAAACAGCTTTTCAGTTTGATTTGAAATTATTAGCATTCTCACCCCTGATATGGGCATGGTAATTTACTTGCACCTCTTTATTTTACCCGGCCTGACCTTAAAAGTGCACCTCTCTCTCTCTCTCTCTCTCTCTCTCTCTCTCTCTCCTCTCTCTCTCTCTCTCAAACATTACTGATTTTATACAAGATTAGTATTATTTTAATGCTGGTGCAGTCAGTGTGAAAACATACCATTTATTGTTGATATGTTGATGAGCAATTTGTAAACATGAACTATTCAAAATTGTAGGTTTATAATTAACAAAGGTTTTTCTCAATCATTTTAAAACATGAAACCATTCGTACATGAAAATGCTTTTCTAATTGAACTGTCTCATAGAATTATCAGATTTATCACTATTTCAATGATGAATTATATATTGTACTTATACATGTATGTTATTTACTTACATTTTCTTCAAGCCTCTTTTTCAAATCAGTGTGGCACTTTTCAATTTTACTCTGCAAATAACAGAAAATAATTATGGGAAGTTATCATGGTTATACAAATTTACATGCATAGGACATGTCAACAGTAATTTGTACATTTTGTTAAAGGTCTATATATATTTTGTATGGATGGGTAAAATGACCAACACTTTAAATATATATTTGAAAGTTACACATACACATTCTAAACAAACATACCATATGACCATACACATGTAGATTCCTCATTTAAAGAAAATCAGATGGAGACATGCAGTCATTTGTTTATTATTATTTGTTTTTTTTATTACCAATAGTACAGAAACATAAGTATGAATCCATGTGACAAGATTTCAAACAGTGTTATGACAGTAATATTTTGAGTTATAAAAAACTAGCAATAAGATTTAATGTGCATGAACATCTTATCAATTGGATGAATGTGTATGAAATATAAATGAACTGTCATAGAAGAATTTTGAACACAGAAGAAAGGTGTTATTGATCAGCTGTTCATCAATTTTCAGAAAATGAAATCAGCTGTTTTAATTAATCTTTTAGCCTGTACTGTACTGATTTTCAGAAAATCAAATCAGCTGTTTTCACACTTAACAACTGTTGTGTAAAGCTAACTAAGTATTGTCAGTACAAGTACTATGAGCTGATTCGTGTCGATTGGTTCAGATGAAAAAGATCAACAATTTAACGGACTGGTAACATTGTATAAATGTAAACAATGCAGTCTTTCCTCATGTTTTGAACGAAACAACACACTAAGTCGATCAGAAATTCATCAACTGTATAAAATCACAATAAAATAGTTATTTAGCTATCTGGTACATAACAAATACACTGTATAACTATTCTACATATCTGATAAATCATCAAAAGATCGCCTTATCATCGGGAATACCAGCTACACGTGTTTACATCGTCTGACGAGCGCTTTTAGGACGCAGATTCACACCCATACGACAGATGCGTAATGGAAATTCTTCGTATATTCTGATTGTTGTAAACTTATAAAAACACACATGAGAGATTCGTAGTAATATTTGTCTTAAGAAGTATTAAATCAGTCGTATTTTTTGCTTAAATTGCCGTTTTCGGTATATTTTCCTAATATGGAAATACAGAGGCGGGGCATATATTATGACGTCATATCTCATTATCCCTTCATTAGCATATCAAAACGATGTGTAGCCTTATCTGTCCTGCGTACAACCATTCATTTTAATATGTTATACTAATATGTTATATAAATGTTCAAAAGAACGCGTTCTAATGGGTTTATTAATGTTCAAAAGAACAAGTTGATGGGGTTACATTAATATGAGTTTACTACTGAGAACATTTTGGAATATTTATTTAAATTTCAGGTAAACCATCATTGATAAATGTAAGGTCGTCATTTAAAAATGGTGATATTACATTTACCTGGAATGTATCAACAAACGAACCACCTACAACTATTCATATTAAATACAATAACAGTTGGACGGAGTTACAATACAAGACACACTGTAAAAAATGTGTTCTTGTATGAATTAATTTTCATTGATGTGACGAACTCCGGGGGTTTCGATAGATGGAACTACACAGGTATATCTTACACACTTTTTTTTTATATTAATTCAGGTAAGTATACATGTACATGATCAAAGTTTAATTGAAATAGGGTAAATATACTCACATGTATACATACAATTACAGTTGCATTAAGCATATGTAATATTACTTCTTGATTATGTGTTTTAATTATAGTTAAAAAGGTTCAACTACAAGAAGGGGATTCAGTTACAATGAAGTGGCCAAACTTAATTCAGTCTTTCGGATACAACATTTATCACTCGTTAAAAAAAACAAGAACTATTATGCAGATAGAAAACAGTGGAGCTACATATGAAGGAAAGAATCACTCATCGAAGTATGTCTACATCAACAGTCAATGTCCTTTAACAAGTATTTCTTTTGACATACGGAATATAACTTAAGACGATGTTGGATACAACAGACAAGTTCTCTATAAATCGTGGAGTTTTTCTTATTGTTGAAGGTAAATAATTAAAAGTTACAAATTCGATACGTTGAGCCAAACATTTTTCTAATCTTATATATTATGCTTTCGAGGTAAATTCAATGATACTTTACTCAAGGTGTTCACCTTATCCTAAGACATGCATATGCAAATTCGATATTCATTTGTATGCATAAGTGTTTACAAATTCGTATCAAGCTGTGTATAAGTTAAGAGGATTGTATGTTTATCAAACATGCATGACATGCAGGGCTTTAAGAAACAAAAATACAATTAAACAAATCATATACATTCTTTTAGGATATCATTGCCTGTAAATTGTCCTGTGACTAAGAAAATATATGATAATGAATAAAAAGGGTTATATTTTTCTTCTATATCTGTATTAAAATACTCTTGATATCTATTGAGATGACCAGTCAAGCTAATATATGTTTAAGTCAAATTTAAACATCAACTTTAAAACAGTTTTATTTAATAGGATAAATTGATAACATGTTGGAAATAATTGACATGCATAAATTTGAAGTGCTACAACAATACAATACATAAAAATTAAATTGACAAACAAATGATTGAATGTAGCTTCCTTATCACGCTTCCTGTTTTTGTCATCAACAATTTTAATTTTAGAGATGCAAATAATCCGACCGCTTTTAATAAAGTCAGAACGATAGAATTTCAACCTCCAAGAAAATTAAACAAACCGAGGATGATATGATAATGCATGTGATATTTAATGATGAAGTTTGCAAATTTGATTAATGTTTCACAGTTCATCTTAATTGCAGCGAAGCCTTTAAAACCAAAGATAAAGGGAAACCTAAGCGTATATGTGACTAAATACATAGAGCTGATTTGTTCAAGTAAATCAACCTCAGCACCTGATTACTATTTCAAACGCACCCCTTTGGTCTACACTTGGTTTGTAAACAATTCAAAAATGGAGGGAAAAACCAAAGAGACCCTGAGATTAAAGATAAATGAACATCATGAATACAAAAGGTACTCGTGTTCAGCGACAGAAGAAAATCTGGAGTCAGAAAGAAGTGACCAAGTGTAGATCAACCATCTGTGTAAGCATTTTAAATTTCTTCAAAAAATTCTATCTAAAATCAATACCCCAAAGGTATTAATGTTGTCAATCTCAATGTAGTCAAAACCCGTCATGATACGAAAGTATCTTATAATCAGGCTTGGGTTAATGCTAAATGTAATGGTAATGTATTGCAATGCATTACATGTTATCAAAGAAATGCTAGTAATGTGTAATGCCACAATTTTAGCATAATAAGTAATGGTAATGTAATGCATTACTTTCCAAAATCCAAAATGCTGGCATTACATGGCATTACTTTGCATTATTATGATTATTTATGCATGTTCATTTTTAAAACTGTGATGAATTGAACAACTGAAATTGCATCTGATAAAAAAATATTTGGAAGAATTACATAATAATACTTGAGATAAAAATATTTTAGTTGTATTATTTAAAAGTATAAAAGAACTCAATATAAATAGCTATAAGCACAATTAATAACATTTTTAAAAGTGTTGTTAAAACGAGTTTGAAATCATTTGAAAAAATTTACTCCAATTAATTGTGTATTAAATTAATTCTCTACTGTGATGAATGTGTCAACAGCACTCATTTCCAATGCCCATCCCGATAATCTTAATATTAAAACAATACGTTGTTTTAAAAAAAGCTAAACACCTCTATCCCCTTCTTTTGGCTGTGACCTACTTATATCTAGAGGACAGACATCCACCTTTAAAAGCTAAAATGAATGTGCTGTCCGACCATGATTTCTGGAAGTTTAAAAATCAATTCCATTATCATAACCCATTTGAAAATAATCTCTCTCTCTCTCTTTCTTTCTTTCTCTCTCAATATCTGTGTTTTAAATAAAGTACATTAGTTTGGACTGATAGAAAATACAATTTCTCTTATTGTCTGAACACTTGACTTATCTTAAGTTAAAGATTGCCAAACAGTATCTTTTGATCCCAGATTTCACTGCTCCTGTAGAAGTTTATTCAATACAGCTTGAAAGATTTTCAAATCCGACAGAATGCAGTTAAAAGATGAAACCTTTGAAACTTTCATGATAAAAAAGTGCAACATTTATCTTGTTTAAGTCATTTAATTTGAACCTGATACTGAACATGAACCTGTAGATTTGTGAAATTGTGTTTTATATATGAAACATTTGCTAATCTCTTACGGTTTATTTTTTAAAAACTTATTATTGTCTTTTCACAAAGCAATGGTAATGGTAATGCATTACTTTACTCAAGTAATGGTAATATAATGCATTACTCCAAGAAAGTTAAGTAATGATAATGGTGAATTAATGCCCAAATCCATGAATTAATGGTAATGTAATGCATTACCTTACAATGTAATTCACCCCAAGCCTGATTATAATAATAAATTAATAGAAAGATAGTTATCATAAATAACCGCATAGAATCAGAACATTCATTGTACGTGATCGTTTTATTTATAGCAAAATAGTTTTACATGTGTGTATATCATTAAAACATTCCTTAAACCATTTTTTAAACATTTAAAAGACAACAAAACCGTTAATTCCGGTAAGAAAAAAACAAATGACTTTAAAACCAAATCTCACATAGACATTTCCAATATGCAATTATTGAAACTTACACATATCAATACAAACGTGTTTATGCAGGAGCCGTTTTTGCGTTACATTTTTACTAGAGTAAAGTATGCCGCTTTACATCGACCACTGTTATGTTTTTTATGAGAAAATTCTCCAATACTTTTATTCGAAATGACTGTAGCATCGTTTGTGTTTCTACGTTTTTTTATCATTAGAACATCATTCTCTTATGTAATATCATTAAAAATGTAAACAAATTTAAAAACAAAAGCTAAAAGATTAAATGTTTAAACACTTGTGTTTTTTTAATTACATTGGGGGGGGGGGGGGGGTCATTTGCTATTTAAATGACAGCATAAGCTGCCTCGTTACCTTTTCGGGTCTATTGTGATTTTTGTCAGAAGACGTACGCCGTAATTCACAGAATAAGTCCTGTTCTGTTCCACGCCGTTCCATGGAAGGATACTGATTATCAGATGTCTGTAACTACGAACCCCCTGCTGTATGACGACATTTTTGACACTGATTGCCTGATCATCAATGTCCAGCCACGAAACATTTTTACCGACTGACCCACCTGAAAAATGGTACTTAAAAAGATTTATACATCTGAAAAGGTCTACTTTAAAATACAATGTACGAAACATTATAAGTGTAAAAAAATTAAAAAGAAAAGTTTAATCATGCGCAGATTTAAAATGGTTTTGTTTGACCAGGAGGGGTTAGAACAATCTCTTTTTATGGCTGAAAATTCTAACTGTTTTAATTAATTTTAAAAGTGGAAAATTATCAAATTTAACGAGATTATCAACGGGATCCCAATCACCTTCCTGAAAAAGACCATCAATCTACGCATAGGGTTGTACATAGCGATTTCTAACACAATACGTTTATGTCCACTTTGACACTTTCTGTTCCCAGTCCAACCGCCATTCCTACACAGTCAAATGTCGCTGTATCAGAACACTGCATCCCACGGTTGGAGCTATAGTTTGACCAAGGACGAGTTACCTCTGAAAGGATGGCTGTCCTGAACCTTACTAAGTCGTACCCTGGGTGTCAGGTTACCATTTACAATGCACGATACAAGCAATGTTGTTCCTTCACGTATAACTGCCTGTATTCGTCGTTCTCTATTGATGTATACAAATGGAAGATCCATATCTAAAATTCATATCAATGTATCAGGGTTTTTTTTTTTTTGGTGTTTTTTTTTTTTTTTGCATTCTTAAAAATATTTTTTGTGAAAAAATTGTGCTTATGACAAGCTCGAAGTTTTTTTAATTGTTTTCTTTAAAGCTTAAAGTCTTGTAATGATTTTATAAAATAAACCACAAATATTTAAATTATAAAAAAATTTTTAACATTTTTTCTATATTTTATACAAAGCTTTTCTTCTAATAATTGGTCATGCCCGTTTACCATTTACCCCTTGCCCTGTTTAAAGGGACCTAGACACGATTTCAGATGAAAATTGTATTTCTAAATTTTTATCTATAAAATAGTTTATTTGTGTATTTTGAATGATTTACCAAAATTTTAATGTTAGAAGTCAATTTACAAGCGAGATACAGAGGAAAGAAGTCGTTGTTATGTAAACAAAGCTCGAGTCTTATATTTGTTTACAAATAATGCAAAGTACAAAAATTGTCTTTTTTTTTGACAATAAACTTGTGGAAACGAGATATACTTATCCAATGGGTTCATTGATAATTTTATCAACGACAAAAGCTACATTAGATTGAAATTATACCAAAACGACGAATTTGTAAACAAAAACAGGATTTGAGCTTTGTTTACAAACAAAGAATTCTGACCCCTCTTACTCGATTGTAACTCGTTATTCGACTTTCAAATTTTGACAAAGCATTAAAACATCAATATAGACGGTTCTAGACATTAACAATGAAAAAATAAATTTTGAAAAAGCTGAATGACACCATTTCTCTGCTCACGATATGTCGCAATGTTTGTTCTCCTTGTACCAAAGCATAACTGGATCCCATGAAGTCGGTATATGACCATGTGACGTCACAGGGTGGGTTACAGTCCGCTGTGCAGTCATATGGACCTATTACCTTACCTTCAGTTTTTATGACTTTATTTTCTTTCTGAATTGTTGGTTGAGGGATGATGTCGATTGTTTCAGGTCCGTCCGAAATAACAGAGCAAGTGATATCTTAAACAACACAATACTACCTTCAGAACCCGCATTAAACATTTCTTTAAATATTTACATCTTTCTTTAAAAATAAATTAGTGATTTGATCGAATATAGTAGGTAAAAGAAACTAAATTATTGGTTATGTACATCATACCCTAGGATAAAGGAAATACCCAAATCGTCTTATATGGGAATTTGATATTGAACACATCAAAATGACATTGATTTTTGATCTAGGGATGCCAATAAGGAACATGTATTTTTAAACCAAAACTCTTAGAATATTTGTTTTAATTGTGGTCTTGGTTATCTTGCATAGGATTGAGAACAGATATTAATTTACAACAGAAACCATTGCACGACTTCTATTTTGATCAAAATTTCCAATCAGTCCAATCTTCTCTAATCTTTTTAAGTGCGTTATACAATTTCTTGTTCACTAAGACAAGGTTCATCCACAGTCATATGATATCGATATTTTCACAATTAGTACATAATTATAGCTGCTTTTGAGGTCAATACGATTATTAAGCTACCTGAGAGGTACAATATTTTACTTAGAGGGTAGCTAAATCGTCGTATTGATCGAAAAAAAATCAGTAATAATTATTTTATTATATGATTTAGCGACGAATTGATACATTCATTTCAAACTGAGTGTTATCAAGCGAAGATTTTAGTTTTAAATCATAGCCGAACATGTTGAGAAACGCGATATTTCATTAGAAGATCTATGTTTTAGTCCAATGTAGAATGTCCAATGTAGAGAAATTCAAATGTTACATTGACCTCCTAGGTCACGTGTAGGTGATTATAACATTCTTTTTCTAGATAGTTGGATAAGAGCCAATAAGAGAGCTAGGAATTAATCGATCATATAATAAAATGTTTTACTTACATTTTATAACCATTACGAACTTTAACTCACACAATAGAATGATGCGCAAAGCCTCGCTTTGAATTGACTCCAGAAAGTCTTCTGCAGTGCACGTGATGGTTTTATTCATAAAACTTCTTGTGACTTTTATTCTAAGTGTACTGTCGGTATCACTTAGTGTCTCATTACCTACAAACCAGGTTTAGGACAAGGTGACGAGCTTGGAGTAGTAGTCAGGGGACGATGTTGAGTTACTGGAACAGGTCAGCTTAATTGATGTACCAACCTCTACATCATCATGTTTGGTATGTCTGTCTGTTCTTAGCATCGGCTGTGATGGTTTTCTGTCAACACATTGAAATAGCCCTTAATACATAGCACGATATATTAAAAACGCAAATGAATGGATGGTGGGGAAATTTTCACAATGTGTTAAACTTATTTATCTTGTAATTTCTTAAGGAATATCCTTAAAGTTTGCAACCAGTGTAAACGTGAGTTAAACTATTTTCTTAAAATATTTCAAATGACCTTAATCAGTTTTTTGTTCAATTACGTAGATATTGTTCTTAAATTTAAAGAATATTTATATAAAATTTACTTCATGTATTTTATATTCAAATTACAAGTTACTGTTAACACATAGGGTTCTCCTTTTATGCCTTTCTTTCAGCCTGTCTGTCTGTTTGTTTGTCTGTCTGTGTCTTCCTCTCTATTTCGTCTTAAAATCAAACACACAGGTACGTGTATATAATATTTTACTTGTAATTAACCAACATATATTTACGATAGACAACGAAAATCACTCCCTGTCTAGATAAAGCATCATCAGTTGTGTCACCACAAGAGTAATACGCTGCGTCAGAGGAATTTACTTCCCTTATTTCTAACGTCGTCTTTTCTTAGCCAGGTAGTCCATAGTAAAGAGCATAATTTGATGTCTTCCTGATAACGTGACTGTTTTCTTTCAACAATATCTGTTTAACATTAGTGTCATTATTTCTCCATTTTATGATAAAAATAAAAGTCGCCTTTTTTGTACATTCTGTTGGAAACGTCATATTTATGGACTTGCCAGCTTAAGTTTCAAACTTCAAGACTGAAAGACAAATAAATATATTTACATTTGCAAATATTTTTCCTTATATGAACCTATAGAATAGCGAAAACGTTCAATTCTGATTGAAATTTTCAATGACAGTGCTTACTGCACGAGCTAATCGTTTGAAGATTGCATTAAATGTTAAATATGTTTTGAGAAAATTCGGGGTTGTTTTGAGTTGTTTTAAGGACAAATACGATTTGAATAAAGAGAAGTTCAAATCAATTTTTATCATATGTACATTAATCTTAACGACAGAATCACTGACATTCAGACGGAAAGATAGCGATTCAGTTTTTAAAGGAATACAAACCTTCATATGTATGTTGATAATTTAACCTTGTCCTTTGGTCAAAAACAGTTATCCTTACAGAGTTATACATCAGTATATCCGCAATGTTGTATTGGGTCCCATTCACCCTGACCCATGGGTCATTTCTCCCATCCCTGCTCACAAAGATCTCGTAATCATTCTGAGAGGTGTTTGTCCACACAAAGGCAAAGTCTCCATTCCAAAACCTGGCAGTTATCGCCAATGCAACAGCTGTTAGAATAAATATTTTGTGCTGGGTTTTTTTCTCTTTTAAACATAATCGATATCAGTTTAATCATCAAAAACATTAAATACATATACATGTATACTAATTTAAAGCACCCGGCTCAGTGTTCATAAGCGTTAGGCCAGTAAACCAAAGATCGCTTGTTCAAGCCCCGTAAAATGGTTACTGTCACCATGGACAACAAATATGCTATATAAAGGCGTTTTGTATGTAACCAACCGTGGCGTGGTTTGACAAGTATGAGATTTAAAATTCCTGGAGGAGCTATTGTTTTATTTCAATACCAATGTTTTAAATCTTATAGTGATCGGATTGAATAAACAATTCAAAAGAAAGAAAAAAAACAAACAATAAAAAACAAGCAAACAAAAAAACCCCACATGTTTAAAAAATGTATGGTATTTTTTTTCTTTTTGAAATCGTCGTTCTTAAAACTTTCAGGTCTTTGTAACTCAAGAAGACTTGAACGTGATATCATTCGAAGATATCGGCAAGGCAACAGCTGTTAAGAAATATGTTGTGTTTTTTTTAACATAATCGATATCAGTTCAATCATCAAAAACATTTGAATACATATACAATTGTTTTAAAGCACATGGCTCAGTAGTCATAAGCGTAAGGCCAGTAAACCAAAGGTCGCTTGCTCAAGCCCCGGGAAATAGTTACTGACACCATGTACAACAAACCTGATATATCCAACAAATAGGTATATAGTATGTCATCAACCGTGACGTGATTTCACAAAGAGGAAGTTTTAAATTCCTAGAGGCGTTATATCTTAATTTATGTACCAATGTTTTAAATCTAAATATGATCGGATTGAATAAACAATTTAAAATAAAAAAAAAA
>WFKH01011926.1:42699561-42741461 GCA_016163765.1 Magallana hongkongensis
AGTTTCTGTAATATCACAAATGTTGGATAGATTTTTATATATTATAGTAGTAAATTATTATTTTTAGCGAAATGTGGAACATTCTTATAATCAATAACCTTTTTTGTTTCCCCATTCAATTACGAATCACCCATACTACGGAGCAAACTTGTTCGTCCCTGGCACTGCGTTATAAAGGTGATTTACTGAATATGTGTTCCTTCGTTCAAATGTATCTTTATAGATGGACCGGACAGGTTAACCATTACTCCAGAACCTATGTTGAACATCAATGGCAAACTAACGGTAAGGGAAGGGGAGACTCTTGGTCCCTTTGTTTGTACAGCGGATTGCAATCCACCGTGTAATATAACATGGAAAATAAAAACATCCGATGGATTCAGCGATGCTCGGTCAGAGATGGGGACGGTTTTTAAACAAGAAGTTGAGGAAAATATGTTATTATTCCGATGCATAGCAGATCGGGGAGAATATACATTAAAAATTGGCTTTCAACTTGATATCAAATGTAAGTATTTTTCTGCAACATAAACTTGTGTACATATTGTTGTAATCATACTCGAATGCCCCTTTGCATTGCCTTGAGTCTTTGACAATATACACCGGGTACCTCATGAATTTGTAAACAGCTGTGGGGAAAAGGGGTGATTCAATAACATGAAAAATTATACCGATTTAATAAACAAACGATGCAATGTTTTGGTTTAAGATTTCAATGATTTGTTGGAAAACAAATTACATGAAAATCAGATACATCTGTATTAAAGTGAGAAAAAAAATTAAGAAACGTTTATATTTAACAGGTTTGATAAAATATTGTAGTATAAAGCATTAAAGTAATCAATGGCTTTTATAATAAAGAAAATACTTGTTTACATATACTAAAATTAATGCAAGATATACCTAGAGGCACATTTTATAGATTTTGGGATCATTATGACTAATTATGTTTTTTGACGAAAAAAAACATATTATAATTATCAAATGGATATGGATGTAAAGCTCTTTAATCAAACCTGAGACATGAATTAGTTTATGTCAAGGGTTTAGGAAAAAAGAGCTGTCTCACTCATAGGTAGGTGTTTTATAATACCGTATAATGTATATATGTAAAATATTAATGTAGTGATATATTCAGTTATTTTTGGAAGCTACAGGCTAAGATACATAGGACAAACAATCGCTACAGTAAAGGTTATCGTCAAAGGTAAAAAAAAAAATTAAGAATATGTAGTCAAATCCTGAAACATATGCACTGAAAACGCAGGTTAATTGTGCGTTGACTTTTTTTGATAGTTAGATATTGAAACACAAACACATTATATAGTTGCCAATAATAACTCACTTTTTCATGTTTTCGCAGTCATACTTTTGATCGATGAGTGATTCACATTGGAGAGTTTTGTTTGATATAACATTAGGTGACTCGTGTTGTGTAGAAGCTTATGAAACCTTTATAAATGGCCAGATTTGTGAAAGATGTCTTACTGAGACTTAAAATACGTACTTTATGTGATTTGCTCAATAGTATGTTTACCTTTGACAGTTATTGTATTACAGGTATAATTATCTTATTTTATCGTTATATCTGTGTTTCAGACATTCCTCAAACACCTTTAAACTTCACTGGCTACTCCTTCACAAATAGATACATCAATCTTACGTGGATTTCTGGATTCAATGGGGGTTACGATCAATTCTTTATTTTGTATCCGAACGAGGGCTTAACATGGACAGAAGTAAGAAATTTAACAGACCCTGGTGAGGGCAGAGAAGTAAAATTTGATCATGGGCCCTTGACCCCTGGAAGTGAATACTGGTTCCGGTTGCAAAGTTGTAACAAAATTAATTGCTCGTCAACCCCTGCTGATGTAAGGGCGGTTGTTAAAGGTAATTTACTAAAACATTTTTATTTTTAATTTCATTTTTTGACATTAAATGGTATTTATTGAAATACTGTGTTAGTAACCTTGAAATAGGATAACATGGCATTAGCAGTAATCTACATGCTGCTTTTGGCGCTCAACGGTGAAAAATGACCTGAATTTGATTTATTAATTAGCACTGTACAATGCTAATATCAATTCCTATTGATACAAAAGTTCGAACGAAACCAAGGGCAATTTGATATTGATTTTAAATTGTATTTAGTCATTCAATATTATTCAGTTGACCATGCAATTTGAAGAAGTTACTTAATGGAAGTTGTACATAAATATATGTGATTTTGTTCTTTCAAACGATAAGCTGTTTTAAATTTATCTTGAAGGTGAATCATGCGCCACCCTTAGAGAAAAACGTAAGTTTCAAATTGCTTTTCAAATAAAAAAACAACAAAAACATGTACAGTACAAAAATATCAGTACAACCCTGATATAATTCATTAGTATATATTATTAATAAATTGTTAAAGTAATAGGATAATTTATCCTACCTTATTTCAGAGGACGGAGCCAGACCCACAGATCCAATCGTTGTTATCTGTATTCTTTCAACTCTTTTCGGGATTACATGTCTAGTAGTGGCAGTAATTGTAATCTTTAAAACTCGATGTGGAAATAAACATCAAAGGGATACATATGGCGACCAGAATATTCAGTTAGAGGAGAAACTCATAACGCAGCATTACGAGAATGTACAAGGTACCGAAGCAGATGGTGACATCACAGTACAATATACTGACGTAGAAGGGGATTACACAACATTGGATCGTCCTGACCAGGAAACCGTCTACGATGAGTTAAAGTCAATTTAAACAATTTCAACGTTTGATCGATGTATGATGTGTAATCTAATGTAATTCAGAGCGAAAATTAATGAGTTACTCTTCTTTCATCATTTGTTTACTAGTAACATTATTTCGTCCCATTAATATTATGAATGTTATATGTTTTCATTATTTTATTAACATATTATTGCTGAAAATTTTCCTTACATTACACCAATGAATTAGAACAGAAGAACAAGGTACGTTATTGGCCGAAATAGGCCGTGTTTCAAATATGCACAGCACAAAACATTTCAAAAAGCCTTGAATTTATAAAATCCAAGGGTATATAACTTATATGTGTGACTTAAACATAAACATCATGAAATTTAAGCTGAAAACTGTTCCGTTTTTAGCAAGACGTCGAAATTTTAAACGCAACGCCATGTATATTAACACGAGAAATTACCGATTTGCTGTTAACCTGTGTTGTAAAACATACCGGTATCTTTGCATGAGTTTCGGGCTTGTTAAACGCAGATCACAAGTTTAAATCTGCATGCGGCCTGTTTCATTGAACTTTTTTAATTATAAGTGTTTAAATACAAAATTGTATATATTTTCGCCTATATGACTTACATCTATATACTTCTGATGCATTGTGCTACATTCTATCTGTTAAAATCAAGCAGTTTTCTGTCGATTTGAGAAACTATTCAAAGGTGTAGTGAGTCAGTTAAATTCAAATACCTTACTGCTTCCATTGGTTATTCACCAAAGTACAGGAAGCAAAATAATTTTCTAAAGCGTTCAAAAACTTTCGGATCAGAATTTTTAATTTTAAATGCATGAACAATGAACTCGAAGAAGGTAAGGGGAAAGGGGGAGGGGTGTCCTCGACTGTCAGCAAATTTGATAAGCAACCTCAATTAAAAAAATATCATTGAATAAAAAAGAAATGGAAATAAGAATGATTGGACTGGACTAAAAAACATGTTAAAAACAAATTAGATCTGTTCATGTTTCACAGTATTGTTTGCACACACATATACACTTCACTTCAACTTTCACACACACACACACAAACACACACAAGTAAAATGTTCTCTACCTCTCTCTCTCTCTCTCTCTCTCTCTCAGTTTTTTTTTTAAATGATGTCTAAATAAAATGTTTAAAGTGTATGATAAAGATGAAGTCAAGAACCAAGATCACGGAAGGAACTCTATCTAAATGTTTAAAGTGTCTAATAAAGATGGAGTCAAACACTTTAATACAGGATCATGTAAGGAACTTTATCTAAATGTTTAAAGTGTCTTATAAAGATTGAGTCAACAAATTTAAGACAAGATCAAGGAAGGAACTTTATCTACCGATCCACTGATTCTACGCGCTATAAAAATGAATATACATGTACTACATGCAAAGTGTAGGAGCGGAAGTGTACGGTTTTGGGTAGCGCTGTTTGTCGAAGCGAATAAACAAATAGAAGACGTAGCTCTGCGAACATACCAATATTTTAATTAAATGAACTGATAAATGGATGTAAAAAAAACTTCCTTAACAATTCAATACGTCATGGTAATAAACTGGCACAAGCATAAAACCTTGTATTTCTTTTGCAACATGATTTTCAATGAACATTTTGACAATCAATATCCAAGGTTACATTCAAAAATTGAAATCAATATTATGTACAAAATGCAATCATTACGACTGAATAGGGGACATGTAGAGGTAGATATATACCTCAAGAAAGTAATCTGACCTGGAGTTTGGTGTCATTGCAAATTAAAGTAGTAAAAATTCCTCAGAATATCATCATGTCATTATTTAAATTATTTAAATATTTTTTAATAAGTTTCTGTTTATATATTCGACCTTCCCGATGTTGACCAAAGTTTTTGACTGACATGTGTCTACCTGATGATCCAGGCACAAATGTTTCGTCCTTTTTAGCCATTTTTTGTTTTAGTTACTTAGATTTCTTAAAGCATTTTTTTTAAATTCTGAATTATCTTACCTTGGAAAAAACACCAATTAAAAAAACAAAAAATGATTTTTTTTTTCTTTACGCAGTAATGCAATGTGCCATGTTTGGTTGAGATAAGCGTAGTGGTTCGAAAGAATATTTAAAATGAAGAGAAAACGGACAAATAGGGGGACGGGCTAAAAGACAGACAAACAGACAGACCAACGAACAAGGGACAAAAAGTTGTAAACTTAATATGAATACTCACGTAATATGGATACGTTCACCAACATATGCAAAATTATTTACATTGTAGAGTAGGCGAACGCTTTTTATCTATTCATCACTAATTTTCTTTGTGTTTATCTTTTATTTTGTTTTAATTGTTCCATATTTAATATTTGTTTATCATTTTTCAATTTTTATTTTATTTTTAAATACATATTATGTTTTTTACTCTTTTATATTATAATTTTGTCTATTACACTTTCCTTACTTTTATTTTTCTGACTTTTGAGAGCGCGTTTAATCATTGACAACGATTTATACACTAGTGTAATGTCCCTATTTATTTTTAACATAAGCAGCTCTTTATCGCTATCTAAAACCAAAACTGTGTTATTATTATATTAATGAATTCAATATAATGTTCATACCCGTAAAGCATAAAAAATAGTCAACAGTTTAATAGTTTTGACGACCTTGTACAGATTAGCTTTGTAGAGATAAGCTTTAGTTTTGTACTGATTAGCTTTGTACAGATTAGCAGATGAGGTTAAAATACGACATGATTAATGAGTTTCTTGTCGACAAATGTTCAAGCTTGTACTATAACTATTAAAATTCAAATTTGATTTTGAGTCTCATAGTTGTGTGTATGTATCATTGCATATAACATACATTAATACTGTGTTGAATGCTGTGCATACTGGTATTTTTTTTTCGTTCATTTTTTATTGTTCCCAATTCAAAAACCGTTAACAAATTACTTAGTATTGCTCTTTTTTTTTTTTCTTTTTTTTTTGTTTTGTTTACAGATGTGGGCTCTGTACTTAGTCAGTAGATAAGGATTTAGTTATCCGTATCTTGCGTTAAAACTTTATTTTACAATCACCGTTATTAATTTTTCTGCATGTTAAGTATTTTTTTAATTCATATCTTTCATATTCACAATAATGTATCCAAAGCAAATGCAGAAATATGAAAATAAACGTCATATAGAAATCAATTTTTTATGTTTTATTTTGCATATATGACGAGATTCATAAAGATAGTTAGAATAAACAGATTAATGACATGTGGTGATAACGAACAGTGTTCAAATTCAAAAGTCCAAAGAGAAATTACAAAACAGGAGCAGATCAAACACGGACCTCTAAAACAATTGAGGTAGGATCAGGTGCCATAGAGGACTAGGCATCCTCTGCCGACCGGTCACACCTGCCGTGCGCCCAATGTCATATCGGTAAAAATGTTATAATCGGGAAAATTGTTGTAATTTGGGTAAAGTATCATGATCGGGAAAAACGGAGAAAAATCCGTGGACAATTTGGTATTCAATCAATAATCCAAAGCAGAGCAAACACGGATCTCTGGAAAACCTCAGAGACAATTCATTGCGCACAAGTTTGAATAGATATACGTGAATTATTGGTTACAAATGTATGTAGATGGTTAGAATAAGGAAATTGATGAATTTCAGATGCGTTTAAATAAATGCATGTATTACGTTTTGTTTTTCCTAGAACATACAGCCTCCATAACCATTATTTAAATATATGTCGTTACAAACACGTGAGTTATTGATTTGAAATAGACATAATAACAAATGTATGTAGATAGTAAAGATAGCAGGATTCATACCCCTTACAGCGGGTAAAAACATTTGTTTTTCGGTTTACGTGTATGTGCCCACTTTCACTATTACGAACTCATCATAACAAACAAGGGAACATCGGGGTACAGTACCGACCAGACCCAACCTAACACCAGAGTAAACCCCAACTAAACCCCGGGTTTACTTTCGAGATTTACTCCGGGTTTAATTTGTGTCCAGTTGGGGTTTACTTTGGGTCCACCCAGGGTTTACTTTGAGTTTACTCGCGGTTTACTTTTATGGTCCCCTTTAAACATTGAAATGTGAAGCAGACCCGTCTTTTATCTAATTATCTTACTGCCAGTAATTTACACCCCTTGTATATTCCAAATACACATGTAGCGTCTGCCTCAGGGGTCTACTACTGATTTGTTCTGAGTTTACTCTGTGGGTTTACTTTGGGTTTAATATGGGTTTACTTTTGGTTAACTCTGGTTCTGCGCTAGTAAACCCAGGGTTTACTTTCTAATAGGTTGGTTTTGATCGGTACTGTATATTTAAACTATTGCTGAGTTTAATGTATAACTTATCAAATCGATTAAACAAATACAATGCGGCATTTCAAACACAACTAAGTGATTTTACTACGAATGGAAACAACAACACAAACCACTTAAGTAAAAACGTATATTAAATAAATAATGAAAATAAGATGAAGCTGACAGACCACAAGAACACAAGACAGACAACGTGCAACTGGCCTCGGCCTGGTTAATAAAAACAACAAAGAGAGAAATACGCGGATCCCAAACCCGATCAAAATTAACATTTAAATTTACCCCCGAAATACACTACACAACAAATGTTCATTCATACCATGCAGAATTGAAATGTTGCTAGGTGATGTCTAATGTTTCTAACCAAGTGATTTCCTAAATTTTAGAAAGGAGCGGATGTACTAAAATAAGAATATCTTCGAGTATGTAAAGCGATATAACATGACTCTCAAATGTTTATAATATATTTCATATTTCTTAAGCAACTGATGCGTTTATCAAAGATTATATATTGACACGGCTGTAAAATGAGGTACGCATTGGCTTTTGATTTAAGAGAAGCCAGTTGAAATATTGTTCAATCATTAAATGGATATTTTATGATTTTCCATTTGTCTGATTATTTCGTTTTGCTCTTTACTGGTGCATATTTTGTCTATGAAGTCTGAAAAAAACCCACTTGTTAATGTGGTACGAAATGATTTTTACAATGTTTATTTATAATTGCCAGCTTAATGTTTTGCCTTGCTTAAAAATGAATGTATTCAAATACTGTATTTCTTTGAATTAGATTCTTTAACATCTTCATAAACTTTTATCATACGTTACTTTGTATAAATGCTCGAATAAATAATTACTTAAAGAAAAAATAATAATAACCCATTGTGTTTACTGTTACACGCATGCCTTATTTTCATTCTTTGTAAATGAAAGTCAAGGCGCCCGATGAATTGTATCTTAGTTACAATCCGTGTTCAACGGAATTGTTAAGAATATCACTTACCGGTTTAATGTTTTATTGCAATTCATCATCCGGTAAAAGAAAAACAACAAATTTTGCAGGAGTACATATCGATGTGTTGGCATTGATTAGTCTACATTCAAGGAAGATGGTAAGTTTTGTTGTTTGTAATGAAAATGCGCGCGCTTATTTTTAAAAGGTTTCGGAAAGCTAATCCGATGTTATGTACAAATTTCAACTAGAACTGTCCTAATGGGACTAATACCCCCTGCAAGGCTAATTTCAAATGGTACAAATAATTGAATTGAATAATAAAGGTTTGGAACACATACAAAAAAAAATTTCTAGAATTGTAAAAAAAAAATTAGTTAACAAAGAAAAATTAAAATCAAAATTGTCAGAATTTCACTGTAAATACATATTTTTTTTAATTATTATTTGTTTTAAAGAAAAACCAACAAAATGACAATAACCCCTCCCTTTGCAGTAAATTGAAATACCAGTAGCCAAGCAATGCTCTTCTGTTGATAAAACTTTGAATATCTTTCTAATAAGAGTCTTGACAGATGCAATTAGTTGTTTCAAATTTTCCTCACTTTCTCCTAGGGTACAATTGAATCCCATAGGACTATGATTTTCTTTGAGCTTGTTAAATTTAATAAACTCCCAAAACATTACCACAATTACCATACTATGTAAAAATATGTAAAAAAGAAAATTTAATATTACAAACAATTTTAAAATTGCCAAAACAGTAATTCTGAATTTCATTTAAATGCCCTATAGGGTCACTTCATCAATTTACTTGACTAATAAATTTAAACAACTTCTAAAAATAGTTAACTTCTTTATTAATAATGATAATATTTATTTCCTTATAATGATAGAAACTTTTGGTTTACATGAAACAGTTTTAAAATAGCCCCAAAACCACCGCCCATTTTACAGATTATCAATTTTCCCTAAACACATGCTCCATCTAAACCATGGCTCAGATAATGGTCCCCTTGGGACAAATGAATTCAGCCACACTTGTCTTTGATGTTCTTATTAGCTCCTAAGAACTTTTCATTGACAAACAAAAATTTTGCATTGTCAGTTGATAAAATACTTATAAAAAATAAATTTAGTTAAGACATAAAGACAAAAAACCTCCATCTGGATGTATAAATATAAATATATCTTTGAGTGTTTTAATACTATTAATTAATTAGTAAAATCTGTAAGGATTACCTCCCTTATATATATATAGAATAAGGAAAATGAAAACTGTCATAAAATCATTAAATCTTGTCTGATCTTTAAAAAAATTGCAGGTGCACATCTTCAGATGGTGTTCAACATATGTGCAAATTTTCAGACTGTTCCATGCAGTAGTAAAAAATTCTATAGGGGGGACAAAGTTGCGTCTACAGACAGACGGACAGACAGACGGACAGACAGACAGACGGACAAACGGACAGGGTGAAACCAATATACCCCCCTTAACTTCGTTTGCGGGGGTATAAAAATACATATGCACATAGTGATGTAGCATAGTGTTCATGTGCTTTATTCCAGTACTGATTGCATTGCACAACAAAGCTAAATTGTAAACAGCATGCTTTTTATGTGGTAGGCGAACAGATGTATGGCATGTTGTAAATGTTGGTTTTCCTTGGTATTCTATTAGAATATCGTAAAAAATATATACAGTGGTTAAATTAGAATATTTATCTTAATTATAAAAATGAAAAAAAAAAAAAACACGAAACACTTGGAACAATTTATTGACAACATGTAGGTAAACATTGCACATGCAACACCTAAACAATTATAAAAATAATGCTTTCTACGTGATATTGTATTATACGTGAAAAATACGTTAGCCTAATTCCAGGGAATTTATATCAAGTAGAAAAATGTATATGGGAAATATGAAAACTGTTTTTAAACAGTTAACTTTATGATAACCCGAAAAATAAATTGATACCAAGAAGTTCAGCACTGATATAAAAAAAAAGAATGAAAACATTTATAAGTTAATAATTTTAATTAAATACAACTTTTATAATCGTTATATCACTGAAATATTTAAAACCAATCCCATTTTTTAGATACCTTGCGTTTTTTAGTTTATCCAGAATACATCATAAATATATTGGCAAGTGCAGGAGACGATCTTCATTGAATTTCAAAGATTTAATTAACCTTTGGTCAGAACACTCATTTCCAAATAGAAATTTTGAAATTGAATGGTTTCACAAAAAAAAAAAAAAACAACAACAACAAAAAACAAAAAAAAAAAGATCACGGATAGTAACTATTATGGCCTTTGTTTGTAAAATGTACATACAAAACAATTCACACATTTAATTCCTGTATATACATGTACCCGTATGTAATCGTTTATATTTTGAAATACATACTTTACTTTTTGCATTCAATAGTAATACATGTATATGGATGCTTATTAGGACGTTTAAGATAAGTCAGTCTCGGTGTAAGGCAATTTTCATTTAAATAAATTCTCATGTTTGCTAATTAATATATGTTCATGTTTTTTAATCGACAGAGAGTTGTAACTAATTTTATGAAAACTGACATAAAATAAAAATTTTATTCGCAGATTCTTTATTTCGTATTTACCTCTGATTTCGCTTTCTGAATATTTAGCTTTGCCTACGCACGATAATTTGCAACAAACACATTAGATAAAAATGTTGTTTTGCATGATAGACTCTGGACAAAAAAAAATGTAAAAAAAACAAGACGAGAGTACAGTTGATAAGTGCGATTGTAATAATGTACTTCTGAATAAATTACTTCTGTATTGCACATATGTATGGTAACAGTTTAAAGAAAACAGCACTGACCAGGGTACTTGTATTTCAACCGATGTTCGTATTCTTAACAAGTGTACAACAAATATCAGCACAAGGGAAAATAATGTATCTTTTCAATGCAATTCCAGTAATAAAAATCAACATTTACTTAAAACTAATGAAACTAATGAGACTAATGAAACATTCCTCAAATAAATATTCAGAATATACTCATTATCATGAAAATGAAATAAAAATACACCACTAAGTGACACCAAGTGACAATTAATTAATGATGGATTGCTCAATATTTTAGCAAATTCAGTTTGTTCATTATTTGTTCATCTAGTTTTGTATGTCTGACTGTCTTGCTGGTCTGTGTATTCACTGGACTGTTCTGATCATTTTTTTTCAACACCCTGCAATGTTGAAAAAGTAAAATATTACATGTATGAATCATTTCATAAAACCATATACATGTTCGCATTTTGTATAGAATACCAAATATAGACATAATCAAATGTGGCTGAATGTTTTGGGGTTTTTTTTTCAAATAAGAAACAAAACCCTGGTGTGTTTATGTTACATTTACAAAATTTCAAAAGTGAAAAAGAGGAAATGACATTTAATTAAGATCGTAAGTGAAACCGATTAATGTTAATTTCACTTGGAATCTTAGTCTATATTTGTATGCACTAATTAACAGCTGCAACTGAATTAGACATGGCATAACAGGGCTCAACATTAACTAAAATATTAACCTGTTCTTCGGTCACGTTGCTTACTTGTCTGAATGTTATTCAAACTTGTATTTTGAAAAGGAAGGAAAATTATGAAATGCCATAAATAAATGATAGAAATTTATGAGAGTATGGTTGGTCTGCACATTATTTACTGTCACAAAATATTTTATTAAAAATTATCTTTATTGTTGTTGTTATCAAAAAAAGTGTATATCAGTACTGGGTATTTGTCAGTATCAAAAAATATCTTTTGAATATTTAATAAAAATAATACATTGTTAAAAAATATATTTCTATTGTATATTATATAATATCACTCCAGAGAGGAATATTCTACTCAATCTACTGGTGTGTATATTAGTGATATGCCATTGACAAGTAGATTTAGTACACTTATTCCAGTAACTTAGCTATTATATAGCTTGGATATAGGTTTTCAACCTTCTCTAAAAATTCAGATTTCTCTTATTTTTACTTTTAGTTTGATCTGATCTTCTTTCTGTTCCATTACAGAGAAAAAAATAATATGATATTTTATGAGGTCCATCATCATATCATAATTGTTGAGAAAAATGATTTGTCAATCAGACAAGTGTTTGTGAAGATTGACTTGTCCAAAATACAAAATCAGCTGGACACAGCAACTGGACAAGTGTTATTGTTGAGCCCTGCATGATAGATAATATACTATCAACTGATTTGAATATCAACATGTGACATCAATTTTTCATTAATTTTATTTAAAATTATCAACTCACATTTTCTGTACGATGATGTCTTCCTTTTGACAGACTCTGTTGTGATGATAAGGGCCAAAGTCAGTTATTTCTGCAGCATGCGCAAAATCCTACATTTTAAACATTCCCAAATTACTTCGTTAGAACATTGTATCAATAAAATGGCATTACTTTCAGACAAGAACCATTATAATATTTTTTTACTTTAATACTGTTACATGTACATGTATATTATATACTTTAAATTAAGAAGTATGTCCCTAATTCCTATTTTCATCACTGTTTGCTTAATTAAAATGGCTCAATATACTTTAAAAGTTTATCAAATCAGCAGAAAAATGCCTTAGGTATACATGAAACATAACGTGATGCAAAAGAAGTATACAAATCAAAGGGAGAAAAAAAAATTTTGAAGGAAGTATTTTTTATTGCCTTAAGTATCAATATACAGCTAGCCTAAAATAAAAAAAAAATAATAAAACCACTGAGATTTCACATTGCAAATAACATGAAAGTACCTGGGTGATATTGTTAGTAATCGGAGAGCGGTGTTCAGGGGATAAGTTTGTTTGCCAGAAGAATCTGATGCCTAATTTTGGTAACTTTACTTTGTACATTTAGACCTGAGGTGTATTTATTGAGAAAATCAACTAAAAGCGATGGAAGTTGAAACAGACGATAGATTGGTTGAAGCTTATTTGATTTGGGTGTGAATATACATACCTATGCCTATTGGAATAGGGACTGCTATGCACTGCATGTTATCTCCATAAACTGCCTTTTAATGATCCTATTTTTCACTTGTTCATGTGGGTTCTCAAAATGAGTAAATTCTACATAATGGGGATATAGGTCTGGTAATTCAAACATATATATTCCAGAAAACTTCGGTCAATTTAAACCACATCACTGACAGCAGATCTGATGTTTGCATAGAATGGCCATGATGGATTTCTGTTATAAAAATGTTTATTCCAGCTTTCAACTGCCTGCTTAAAATTATTTGATAGTATTTACTGTGCCTGTTTTTATCTATTTTATTAGCTAAATTTATGAAACACAAACCGATGGTATCGTTATCTGTACATTTCAGTGAAACCAATTTATGTGTACAAATACATTGATAACTTGCTTATAAAATTAAACCAATGTCATGATCAAAGCTACATACATTTAGGACGCATACTAGTTATTTATATGATAGTACTCTATATGTCATTTTGGCCATAAGCAAAATGTTTCAATGTCGCTGCTAATGAATGAGTATGTACTGTCAAAATGTACCCACAGAGAATCTTCATATGGAACACTCTTTCAAGTCAGAGAGATAAAATTCAATTTCATGACAGTGCGTGGCCACGTATTTTTGGTCTTTACAGAGAATTGATGTTAAGAGACAATTTGTTTCAATGTAAGATGTGTGTACCTGTATTCTTTTGAACTGTCTTTGTCAATACAACATTAAACCCCCAAAAAAGTTTGCTGAGATTTGTTAACATCAGAATGATAAAAAAAGCATAAAACATATTTGAATGTAGTTTCAGTTCAACTCTTTTCAAGTCAACACGCTAGAGAGAGAGAGAGAGAGAGAGAGAGAGAGAGAGAGAGAGAGAGAGAGAGAGAGAGAGAGAGGAGAGAGAGAGAGAGAGAGAGAGAGATTCGTTTTCTTCCGTGTGAAGAAAATTTTCAAAACGAAGATTGATTAAGGTCTTCCGTTTCAAATGGAAGACCCTATTGTTTTTGTACTGTTTCTTATTAAGATCTTCCGTTTCCAACGGAAGACCTTATTGTTTTCGTACTGTTTCTTATTATTTTTTTCCCCAAATTTTGTGCAAGCGATTTCTCAATTACTGTTTGACCGATTTCAACAATTTTTTCACAGGTGACTGAACTTGATGTTAACTTGATGTTAATTTTCGATGTTTTTTTTTTCTGTCGTCACTTCCGGTTACGATTTTCGGCGGATTTTGTAAATTTTTACGACCTATTTTGTGTATATCTGATTTCAGAAACTATCAGAGATAAAACTATGAAATTTTCAGGATAGGTAGACTATAGTTTGAAGTTGTGCACTATTTTTTTGTTTTACGCCAGTGGCGTCATTTCTCAAAGCTCGTCCTCGCACGATAACTGGGTACGAATTTTAAATCAAAATTTTAATATGTTATGATCTGTATCTTTTTAACAGTTGATATTTTGTTAATACATATATAACAAAAGTGGTAGACTATCAAAAGTTCTTTCCAACGAAATCAACAAAAAAGGGGTTGATTCCTTTAATTAGGGGTCAATAGACTCGTAAACTTTATTATAAATAACTTAAAAACGATCAAGATTTTATGATACATTAAAGAAGCAAAGTTATTAATCGTAACAAAATCTATTTCAAAATTTCATTGCTTTACCCATTTATTACGTAATTAGGGATTTTTGAGGGGGCAAAGTCCTCAAAACCAGACGTATTTTGTTAAGCATTGTAGAAGAGAAAATGTCTGCATTGATGATTCTAATCGATTCCACTTATTTAAACACCAATGTGTGCCCCCAAAAAGGATCTACAGGGCAGGCCCCTAAAATATTCAATCATCTGTGTCTAAAAAAATGAACAACAGTTTTAGATCGATGTAAGAATAAAAAATGTTAGTATTCTTGAGACCTTTTTTATGAAATCAAGAAAAAGGGGCTGGTCCCTTTAATAAGGGGCGAAGACACTCGTTAACTCTATTACAAATAACTTTAAAATGATAAAGATTTTGTAATGCATTATAGAAGCAAAGTTGTTGATCGTAACAATATCTGTTTGAAAAATGTATTGCCACACCCATTTATCTCATAATTAGGGTTTTTAGGGGACAAAGTCCTTAAACTTTGACGCAATATATCTAGAGAAGGAGACATATTTTCTAAAGCTTTGTAGAAGATAAAATGTCTGCATTGATGATTCTAATCGATTCCACTAATCAATACACCAATGTCTACCCCCATTACGAATCTACAGGGCTGGCCCCTAAAATATTCAATCATTTCTATCTCAAAAATAAACAACAATTTTAGATATATGTAAGAACAAAATATGATATTATTCTTAAGACCTTTCGTATGAAATTAAGAGAAAGGGGCTGGTCCCCCTAGTAAGGGGCCAAGACACTCGTAAACTCTATTACAAAAAACTAAAAAACGATAAAGATTTTGCATTATAGAAGCAGAGTTGTTGATCGTAACAATATTTGTTTGAAATAATTATTGCCACGCCCATTGATGACGTTATTAGGGAATTTTAGGGGACAAAGTTCTTAAAATTTTACGCAATATATCTAGAGAAGGAGACATATTTTGTTAAGCATTGTAGAAGAGAAAATGTCTGCATTGATGATTCTAATCGATTCCACTAATCAAAACACCAATGTCTTTCCCCATTAAGGATCTACAGGGCTGGCCCCTAAAATATTCAATTATTCGTATCTCAAAAATGAACAACAGTTTTATATAGGTGTAAGAACAAAAAAAATTTAGTATTCTTGAGACCTTTCGTATGAAATCATAAAAAGGGGCTGGACCCATTATTTAGGGACCAAGAGACTCGTAAAGTCTAATACAAATAACAAAAACGATAAAAAAAGATTCTGTAATGCATTATAGAAGCAAAGTTTTTGATCTTAACAATATATGTTTAAAAAACTCACTGCCACGCCCATGTTTTCAACGTAATTAGGGATTTTATTCATGATATGAAAGTGGCGGGGGGGGGGGGGGGGGGTTGGTTCTGAAATTATATCGATGGTTCATCGTATAATATAAAAGAAATCGAACGGAAGACCTTCTCGTTGCTCGAGATCGTATCTAGTTGTTTTTACATTCGTATCTGTATAGTAGAGTTTATATTAGTATAATTGTTAGGCTGTCTACCTCATGCTTTTTTTTTTGAATTTCAATAGTTTCACTATATTCTTACAAGAATTTAATATTGGTAATATCAGAGCTTTAGAATGTGTCTGAGCAGGCTGAAAAATACCTTCATTCAAATTAGGAATAAAACCTCTCTAATGATACAATGATCGATAAAAATATTAAATGATCGATAAAAATATTAAAGTCATGTTTTAACTCTGAAGTATACAATTTTATTTACTTGATATTATGTCTACAGGGTATTCATGTCTACATTTGGAGTCTTCCGCACAAGAATATATGATATGTTTCTAATTAGACCCTGCTTTGAATTTTGAGTTGAAAATTCACAATCTATTTTTTTTTTTTAAATAGATACATTCGGTCATCCTTTCCAGTCCCCCATGAACCTCGAGCGAGTCTAAACATCCATTAAACAATGTAAAAATTAAACGTTAGTAAACAAACACCCACACCATAACAAAAACATCTAACTCTGTAATTCCTATAAAATTCTTAACCCAGCAGATGTTAAATCAACAAGAAATATTTGTAACTTCATACGTGATGCACTTAACATAAGAAAATCTATGTACTATCTATATTTGTATACTGTATGTATGACTTTCGCCCCATGTGGTTTTTGTCAATAAATTGAATTGTAATTCAAACAAAATTCTGGTAAAAAGAAAAGGAAAAAAAAAACAAGTGAAAGGTAAAACATTTGGGATTCCATTCTGTTAAAAGGATTTATATTGTCTGGACTAAAAAAAATAACATACATCAGTGACAGTGTGCACGTACTTTCATGTACATCTAGACTAAATGTTAACCAGTTAACATGCTGACATTTTAACCACTAAAGACAAGGAACTTTAGAATGAGTAAAAAGACTTACCTTCTTCAGTAACATCCACATAAATCACACTTTTAAATGTCCATCTTTTCTCTTTTATTACTCGTAACTCTTATCAGCTTATCAACAGCTGATCAGTGGAAACGTAAACATCTGCCGACAGTACTGTGACTGTCAGAATTTCCTCGTAAACGATTCAAACAAGTCTGAAGAATATATCCCTCCTTATACAAATACGAAGTAGTGTTCCCTGTACATGGTCATGTGCTTCACTGTGGATTGAAAGTGCATGTGAACGTACAACATGTACGGAGAAAAAATACACAACTTCTCTTCTCCGTTTCGGCATCCATGGCTCTGTCTTTCCCACAATGCCGTTCGTCACTGTTTATGTTTGGTGTTACAGACAGGGAGGCCCCGACAGAGATTTGCTCTGCGCGGACACATAGCAAGTTTAAATAAGTAGTTGTGTATGTTCATTGCATTTATAAATGATTTAGATAAACAGAGTAAAACCGTGAAATTTAATCACAACAATAACAATAAATGCTACGCCCTGAAACGGCATTGTTCGCTTGTGTGTCTATGTAGACAATTAACTCGTTCATGTACGATTCTCGCATATTTGTTTTTATGAGCCCTTTTTTCTTTATTTCATCTAAAAGCCCTCGTTATTCTAAACAACTTTTCTTCTATATGTTTTAACAAAATATTTTTAGTTTAAAAGTTATAATACAAAAAGCAACAAAATTTCAGCCCCGAAAAAACCTGAAACTTTGGCGACAAATAGCTCAAAAACCAAAGAAGAAAGAACCTGGTTCACTTGTGACTTATTTTGGCCCTCGGATAGGGTAAAATTTCAAAGTTGTCGGAACAAATATCTGTGCATATATAAATACTTTCTGGTTTTACCTGTTATCAAAAATGTATAAGTACTTGGGATGGCCCAAGTGTATATGCTAAATAAATTGCGATAAAATGCCGTGGGAATGCATATTTCCGGAAAAATACACGAAATGCTGTGAATGTTTTGGAAATTTGGATAGGTCCGCATGAAATCACCATCGCCAAATTTTGTCATATTGAACAACTTACTTATCTTGAGGTGTATGCAAAAAATCGTGATGGTGATATTGTGCGGACCATGTTTATTTTTTAAAAAAACCGTATTCTGATAACGTCAATATAACGTTATCGTGTATCAATAATAACGTTAGATAAATAAATCGGATAAGTATAAATCATACTTAAAATGTTAATAACATTTAAACATTAAAAAGTATGTGTATTAAAAATATTAAACATGAAAGGAAGACTAACTATATGTCCGAAAATCTTGTCTTATTGCATGCACAATCTACTTCCGCGTCTCCGTAGCCTAGCGACTTTAGACATTATACCAACTGAAGATATCGAAGATACGATAACAAGTAATGCATGGTATAATTCGCCAAGGATAGTTTTACATAAATCTTTTTCAAATTTGTAAAAAAAAATAGCTGTTCATCGTGATTTTCTCAAATCACGGTAATTGGACCATAGAAAAACGTGAAATAACTTCATGCTTTGTATGGGGCTATCACTTGCAAATTACACAGTCATGTAGTTCTACCGACTGTATATTTATTTTACAAAGAAATGAAATCGTGTACATACACAATTATGTGTTAGGAAATTTAAATACTATTAGTGTAAGATTCATGCCTTTTAATTGTTTATTTACATTTATTTATGTAGGATAAACATAGTTAAAACAGTTTAAAGTTCACACATCGTACCTGTCGATGTGAAATGAATTTTACGCTTTCTGCAGTAGGATATTTTAATGCACTATGTAATTCAATTCGGATCTATCAGAGTTAGAAATGATAAGGATGTTGAAAAGTTTTTTGTTAAATCTACGATTGTATGAATCATGTAAACAGACGACACTTATGAAGTACATGCACCTATAAATTAGATATGACGTCACTGTAATATGACGTAAGTAATACAAGACTTGTTAAAATTTCACCCAAACATTTAATCTTATATACGATGTTAATTATTCTGCGAAAATTTATACAAGTAGTTGGTTTTAAAATAGAAGGTAAACTATCTTTATTGTATGAATGACGCGGTCTTTATAATATTTTTTTTTCTACAACTAGACTTTAACCTATGAACGCACAGGTTGTTGGATCAAGATCAACAAAATTTTAATTTTAAGTATAAGTTATGAAGTATTAGCTGATTAAAGTATTGTCGGAGTTATATACTTTTTACTACCTATCTCTCTTAAAAAAAAATTTCAAGAGATTTCCCCTTTCATGGAATGTATGGTCTTTAACACCCCCATCCCAACCCCAACTCCCGTTTTCTCTTCTTATGGTTTAATAAAGTGGTTACCTTTTGTGTATGTGGGATGAATTCTTATTTTTGACCGCTAATTAATAGTCACCATTCAAAAGAAAGTTTCCAAAACCAGTCTTTAATATTTTTCCATACATTTGTCAAGCGTCGATTCATTTTCCGATGTATGCCTGCTCCCCCCCCCTAAAAAAACCCCATATGTTTTAATGTATGTTATGACTAATTAATCCCATGTTACTTGCAAACCCCAAATCTTGATATGCGTGTATTTATTTTTTCTATTCTTCGTCTTTATGTGTTTAATAATTTATTTTTATTTCTCAATGTATTGAATAACAGCAAGGTCATATGCAAAACTTGTAAAGTTCTTTAAAGCTGAAAATCTATCGGACGAAATCTAAGATGCAAGGGCAATTTTTTGAGCCATCTACATAAACGGAAAATTCCCAATTTTATAGCATAACGAACTCCTAATATAAATATACGGTAATGAATTTTCTTTGAGATTTGAGCCACACCTAAGTAAATTCTAAAATATATCCTGGACTACAATTTACTCCATACTCTATCTAACTCTCTCAAAACAATATTTCAAATGTAAAGTAATTTTCCTTATCTAATCGGTCAAAATGACGGGTAAATAAATATAAAACTACCAAATCAAGAAGTTAACATTTTTACAAGCAGGATTTAAATTTTTGCAAACACCTTTAATTGGATTTAACAAATCGATTCACATTTGACAAGATCTTAGCGAATTGTAAGGGTAGGCTAATTAACGAAGAATTTTAAGATGAGTAACTTACGATAAAGTCTCAGACAGCTATTTATTTACATCTATGATTTCCAATTTATTGTTCATCGAAAAACTGTTTTAATTTCATTAATAAAAAAATGATAACTAGCATTTACATACCTCTAATATTTTTTTCCGAAAGTTTTTATAGTTATTATTTTTATACAATCGAACTATGCTTACGTTTTCAACGCAAAGAAATTAAAGGTAAAGAGTGGAGATTCGGGGAAATTTTCTCTTAGACTACTTATAAATTGGTCATTTTTAAATATTGTTTTGTATCTTTTGTTTGAAAGCCAAATATAAATGGACCTGTGAATATTTATTCAGACCGGTAAATTTCATCAAATCACCGGTCCACCTGACTAGTAATTTTTTTTTTATCTTTCTTATAATGCCTGGAACCGAAAAACGATAATATCCCCGTGTATTATACAAAAAGAGAGCAAAGTTCAACGAAAGAAGAAAAAGTTGCAAATAATAAAAAATATGGAGGGTAATCGTGTAAAAAAATCCAGACCTGTAAACTTGAAGTTAGAATATGCAATCGTGTTCATGCGCGGATCCAGAAAATTTTTCCAGGGGAGTCCGGTACCCCCCGACCCCCCTCCCCTCTCTAGATCCGCGCATGGTGTTGGTGTGTGAGCTGTGTAATTCTGATCGTATAACCTATAAAAACCCGGGCATAAACACTTCAAGATTTGACTCTGTTCCTTTATATTAAGCACATTTTGCAACTTAATTGTTTTTGTTAGTTAATTTAATCTTCAACTTTGCACATTTTTAATTCATAATTTCTGCATTTGTTTCTTCATCATCGGATATAGCACATCTGACATGTTACAAATCAGCAAATGTAAAGTTTACAAGTTTGTCGAATTTTGACATGACCTTACATATGTGTATGGCAAATGCTTGGTGTGGGGGAAAAGGCATGCCGGAATAGACCAAAATAAGCATAATATTCAGTTTAACTGTGATAATAAACGATACTATTTTCTTTGGATCGAGAATATTATTTTGAGAAAAAAATATTGAGGTTTGATTCAAGAATAGGTGAATGTATGTAAAAATCGATGCCCAGGTACACCGGTGTGACGAAAGCGCTACTTTCTGTAATATAATTCCCATGGTATTATACGATAAGGGTTAACATTTACTACAAAAAGAAATGTCTAATAACGCTTCAATAATTTGACATGTAATTTAAACTGGAAAGTATAAGTTGAATACGTAAGGCGGAAATGAGAGGGATCAATAATTTTTTTGTATATAATATGCATATCAATAATCTCACCGAAAGAGAAACATAAAACTCGTATGATCCGTAAAACCCGAAAGGACTGAATGCATCACAAGATAGAATTGTCTACCGGTATTGTTATCTGAAATGATTTTCTCTGAAGATTTTTGAAAAACAATGTATATACGCAAATTCAAAATGAATGCAGAATGAAAAAGGTATGCCGGTGTCTCGAGTATACATACTGCGCAATTTGTATGCATGCGACGTTATCATAAAGAATAATGACGTCATGACGTTTCTGGTGCACCTGACACGAAAAACAATGGTATTTTTCAACAGCTCTATACTGAAAACTATTAATGCTAGGATATAAAATTAAGCTGATTCTCAAAGGGCGTTTCCTAGACTATGTTTGGAAAACATATGGTTAAATTTTGAGGCGGGGCCGATTTTGACCACAAGTGAACCATGTTCTTTACTAAAACTTTCATGCAAGCACAACTACAACACGTTAGCTACAATTTCTTTTTTTTTTTAATTTCGCCATTTATTTATTCCTTACAAACAAGAATATAATAACATGTCGTTCATGAGATTAACATATCAGTACTACCACACAACATTGCATACGTCGAAAAAAGATTTACAATTTATAACAGGATTTCATGAATTAAAAATATTACATGTACACTGTACATGTATATGTGTTTATCAGAAAAAAAAAATGAAAAAATCCTTGTATTGATAATTTACATAAGATTAGAGTGGATACTCAATATCTATATACATATACAACCACAGTACAACACCGTAGATACAAGGCAGCATAATTCATACAAATACATGTGTTTTTATCTGGCCCACACATATCAAAGGGTTTCACTACCATCCATTAAAGTCTGTGTCCATGTTAGAAACCCTTGGTATACAACTGAGGGACTGTCTCCCTCGGAGGGTGGGCGTATATATAAATATATATAAATATATATATATAAAACAGTTAGAAGTATAAATACATATTCATAGCATAAGTGCAAAATTTTGAAAAAGCTTTTTTTCTTTCATTTGATGTAAAAAAGATAGAACTGAACAATATGACAAAGTATTCTCTTTAATAGACATTCTCAACGATTAACTTGTTTCTTCTAAATTTTCAATTCTACAGTACATTTTGTATTTGTAAATTCTGAATGCTATAAAAGAGAGGAAGATATTATAAAGCTTTTTTGTTTCGTTGTTATCTACAAAAAACCCAACAATGACATTTTTCCAAACAATAGTAAAATTTAAACATTGGCTTGCCATATGCCAAACATGTTTTACATTTACAGAATCAAAAATTAGATGTTGTGCATTTTCTATCTCGGTTCTACATATTTTGCATTTGTTATTTACCCCTTAATCCACTTACTGATTAACAGATTATTACTAAGTAAATTGTTTAGAAGTTTATAATTAAATTCAGCTAAACTTTTATCTTTGACATTTTTAATTTTGTTGAAATATATTGATTTCCAAACTTCCTTATCTGAGATTTGGAAATCCCTGCCAAGCTTTCCTTGTGAAACTGGACTATGAAATTTGAGCTTTACAAGCTTCGAATAAAAACATTTCGTTTTATATTCTTCGTCCTTCTGTTACATTTTGATATAGGGAATTTTAGAAAAATCATACATGAATTCGAATTTCTTAAACACGTTTTGTATTATTTTATATTCGCAGATCCAATTACTTTCTTTGTTTAACCTATCTAATATTTCTGTTGTACTTTTTAAGGTTCCGTTTTATTTAAAAATGTCTTTAACGTACAATATTCTGCTTTTAATCCATTCATCAAAGCATAACGTTTTAGCTTTAAAAGTGAAGAAAGTATTTGACCAAATTGGTTGCAATTAAAATGATTCGGTATTTATTGACCTGGCATTATTTTGATTGAAATCTTTACATAAATTAAAACAGGTAAAAACTTGTTTATAGAATTCTGGAAAGTTTTTTAGTATACCATAATTTTCAGTCGATATTTCTGTTGTGCTCATTAAATAGTTTATATTAATATTCAGCGCTTTACAGAGACTATCTATATATTTTTTTACAACGTGATTTGTTGTAAGTAGGCGGGCAATCCACGTTGCCTTTATAGCCTTTAATTTAGAGTCTCTATCGGTAATGCTATACCCCCATCCATAATATCACCTATCATCGTGTTTCGTTTGATTCTGTCTGTTTTATTCCATATGAAATTGTATATTAATCTATTTATATCATTCACATAATTTCTGTCTGCAAGTTCTAAAATACTGGCTACATATATAAGTTTAGGTAAGGCAATAGAATTAACTACAGTAACTTTACCGAATAATGTTAATTTTCTCTTTTTCCATGATTCAAACAATATTTCCATATCGTGATAAATCTTCATCCAGTTTTTATTATAACACTCGATTTTATGATGTCCCACAAAAATACCTAAGCATTTTACAGCCTGTTTATCTACTTTAATACCCTCTAAATTATCGAACTGGTCTTTTAAATTTCCAAACAATATGCATTCAGTTTTTGATAGGTTTATCTTTGATCCAGCTAATTTGCAAAATTTATCTATGGTGTCAATTGCATGTTTCATAGATTCTATATCTCCTAATGTAACCGTCATGTCGTCCGCATGCTGCACGTTTTTTATTTCATCTTGTAAATTTTTTGAGGTAAATCCATGTATTAAATTATTTTCTTTAATTTACTTGATAAAATTCCGCAACAAATAAATATAATATAGCAGAAATCGGGAATCCTTGCCTTATTCCTCTATTCATTGTGCATGTTTTTGATATCCACCCATTATTCTTTAAACGGAAAACGGGATTTTTAAAAAGGATTTTTATCCATTTTATAAAATCTGGACCGAAATAAAAAAATTTCAAAGTTTTAAAAAGAAAGTTCCATTCAACTGAGTCGAAAGCTTCTTCAAAGTCTATGAATAGTAGTATACCGTTTTGATTATTATTTTCACAATGTTCGAAAATATCAAGTATAAGCCTTGCGTTGCTTCCAATATATCTCCCTTTTATATATGCTGTTTGTTCATTTCCTATATCGTTATCAATAACTTTTTGAAGACGGCGAGCAAATATAAAGGCAATTAATTTGTAATCAGTATTAGTGAGACTAATTTGTCTATAGTTTGTAAGCAGTGACCGTTCTCCTTTTTTGTGAATTAAAGATAATACGGCAAGTTGTTGTGAAAATGTCATTTCGTCTGAACTGAATATTTCTTTAAGCATATTATGAAAAAGTATTGATATTTTATCCCAGAAACATTGATAGAATTCTACTGGTAATCCGTCTAAACCTGGTGATTTATTATATTTCATGTTCATTACGGTATCTCTACACTCTTCTAAGCTTGGAAATTGATCACATGTATTTTTCACATTTTCAGATAAACACATGACATTACTATTTTGTATGTAGTTTTCAATATCAGAACTACTTATATTTTTGCTACGATAGAGTTTTTCATAAAAGCTACACATTTCACCTAATATGTCATCATCAGTAGTAAGGGTTTCATTATTATTATTTTTTAGTTCATAAATAGTATTCTGTGTCTGGTGCTTTTTTTCCAAACCTAAAAAGAATTTCGTGTTTTTCTTCCCTTCATTTATCCATTTTGCACGAGATCTAATTTGAGCGCCTTTTGCTCTTCTATCGTATAATTCGCTTAGTTTTCTTTCAAGAGTTCGCTTTTTATTCATATTCATTTCTAAATAAGGTAACGATTCTATCTCGATTATTTCTTTTTCTATGTTTTTAATCTGATCTTTGTAACTCTTTTGACTTTTTATTGAATAATGAATAGAAAATCGTTTAACCTCCTGTTTTAAGTTTTCCCATTTTTGCATAAAAGTAACGCGTGATAAGCTGAAATTTTGAATAATGTCATATATTTTTTGCCTTATAATCCGTTTTTTCAAGTAGAGATGTATTAAGTTTCCAATAACCTGTTCCTGTTTCATTTTTTTGTAATTTAACGTTAAATCGTATAGCCTTATGATCTGACATTCTCGTCCCGTTTGTATGTGTACCGGGGATTTTAGGAACTAAGATATTTTTAGCTTTTAAATATAAATACTTGCTTAGAAAAATGAAATCAATTCTACTTTTTGGTGTATTAGTAGCATCGCACCATGTAAAACCGTCTGTATCATTATGCTTATCCTTCCATATATCAACAACATTTAATTGTGCTAAAATTTCATTAAGTAACTTAGAACTCCTATCTTTTTAATTGGAAATTAAATAACTCTACGGATAATAGTTCTAAGTTACTTAGCTACAATTTCGCCAAATTTCATGCACCTATCATCTGTAGTTCCCGAGATCAACTCTGGACAAAAGACCCCCCAATTTTCAATTTAAGGGCAATAACTCATAACCGGAAGTGAATTTTAAAAATTTTAAAAAAAACCGTTTTTAGACCTTAACATTATCTACATACCCTGAAAGTTTCATAACAATCAGTTAAATAATCTTCGAGAAACGGGCTGCACAAAATTTGCGGGAAAAAAAAATAATAAAAAGAAACAGTAGAATAACAGAAGGGTTTTCGTTCTCAACTAATAATAATAAGAAGAAAAGTGGAAAGAAACAATAGAATAATATTAGGGTCTTCCGCTGAAGACGGAAGACCCTAACAAGAGGGTCGGAAACGGAAGACCCTAAAAATAAAAATAAAGAAAAGAAACAATAGAATAACAAGAGGGTCTTCCGTTGGAAACGGAAGACCCTAATAATGGTATCTTTTTATCCAAATGTTAAAGATGGTTTATTCTGTGATGGTTGTAATAGATTTTGGTGTTAAATTAATCGTCTTTTAAAATTCTGATGATTATTTTGTTTTAGTAACATAAACAAATGTAATTTTGAAAAAATAAAATGTTAAGAATGATTTATTTCTGGTATTTTGATATATTCAATCACGGAAAAGTTAAAATGCATTTATTGTAATTTTAAAATTATCGATTGAGGTCAATCGAGTTAAAGAGTTTCTTTGTATTTATTACTTAAGTGGAATTTAGAAAGTTTAGAAAATGAGTGCTATTAATAATTAAGGAATACTCTGTCTCTTGAGTGTAACTGATATATGTTAAAGTCAATTAAAGATAGTTTATGAATCAGATAATGACCTTATTTATCGGTAATCGGTAGTATCCTAAGTGCAAAATCAATATGTAACTGAAATGAGTGCATCGTAGGACAACGATTCTCTTTACAATTCTAGTATAATGGTAATACAAATGAAACAGTTTCTCCACCTGGCATCTGTATTTTTTTTATTTGTCTTCTATGAATATTTGAGAAGGTAAAGCATTTAATAAAAGTCGAAAGAAGAAATCGATTAAATACTACGTGTATGATAAACTAAGGCATTTACCCTGCATGTCTGGATTGAGTGCCTGTGTGAGAACCTTTGTCGCTCCAAACTGTCCTAATGCAATTCTAAGAATTCAATATAAATTGGTAGGCATTAAAATTAGTTTGAGTTCTGAGTTTTAAGATATTTGCATACAATGTATCTAATGCCAAAAAAAACCCCAGAAGAAACAAACATGAATTAATATGCAGTATGTGATAAAAAAAAAATAATAATATCGGCATGATGATATATGCATCAAAAACTTAGCATAAAGCTTACTTTTGAATGAGATACTCTGAGAAGCAAATTTAAATTATACATTAATGGAAAATTGTTAATAAAAAATATTTAATACTGACGCCACAAACCTGTGTAACCCTAAACAAAATATTAGATTTTGTAAACTGTATAAATATCCACGGTCTTATCAATATATCTATAAATATCGAAGCATTGTGTAGTTCAAAATATGTAAATTAAATTTGAGAACCCTGATATAAAGGTCGCCTTTACTCAACGCCGTACTTTCGCTCTTTTTTCGGTCACTACTGTTATGTTTATTCATTGCTTGATTTTACTACAAGTCATTTGTAAAGGAGTTTAGTCAATTTCCAAAGATATTTATGGCATTACGGTCTTTGCGTTGCAATAAAAAATTCATTGTTTTCTTACGCTAACTTCTCTTCAAATATCGTGAATTTATGCTTGTCAGATAAGATTCATAAATATGCAAGGACTTGTCTAAAATTAAAAGACAGTATTTTCAATTGAACGAAGCATCTCTTCCCCCTCTCTTCTCTCCTCTCTCTCTCCCTTTCTCTTTCACAATCTTTAAGATTTCAAAACAAAATATAACCTATGATATCTGACGGTATAAGTAGCCATTGATGATCGTAAACCACTGGCTGATTTAAAAAAAAATGTTTGAAAAGAATTAACAAGAAGCTTAGTCGGTAACACACAGACACGATAATCTTAATATTAAGGTCCGGAATCGTACAACATGGGAAATATCATTTGCATTGCTTTTTATCTTTAGACAACAGTTTTGGCCAGTTTATGACAGAAACGAGTAAGTTCAAGAATTGTTAACTTTTTTGGTCCACATAAGTACAAGACAGCGGGACACCCATTAAGATATCTCAGAGAAATAAAGAAACCGTCACTTGATGGTGATAAAGTAGGTATGGACAATCAGTATCGCCAAACAGAAAGCGTGCTACCTTACACGTCTTGTGACGGAATTTTTTGTATCTTCAATGTAACCTGGGGTTAGGAAACACGTGGTAACGTACAATATTGAACAAATGACTACCAAAATATACTGTTTACAACAAACACGCGAACACAAGAAGAAATGTTTTTTTCTCTTTTAATCATGACTGCATGTTTGTCTATTGATCTCCTTTCAACATAAGCGTGTATATAAATATACAACTACCATTAAATTGAGAACAATAGACAAATTTGCGCCATCTATATATTAAGTCTGTAAATAAGTGGGCTTCCTCATTATCATTTGGATATTTTAGAAAATTGAATAACATCTGCTTATAACTTCCAACTTCGTAAATACGAATTTTTAATAATATTTATTACATAAAGTTGCAGTTAGGGTAGTACTGTCATGGAAAGCCTAGTTTTAGATTATAGATATACATTCTAACAATTCATAAACCCAAGAAAAAATATATGTTTACATGCTGGTTATTTTGTTATTACCTCTTACAAAGGTGTACCCCTTCCAGAAATGATTGAAAATGATGAAATTTTCAAAACATCCGTTTCCTCTAAAAATAATTATCAATTATTAATAAAGGATAACTGGATGTATAAAATAGAGTATAAACATTTGTTTAAACCATATCACATCAATATTTTTTCGCAAATTGTACATTTATTGGGCCTAACATATTAGAATACAGTGCGACAATATTTTATGCATGAGTCAGTTTTGGTCATTTTAAACTATTTTTATGGACTCAAACTTAAATTTATTTATCTGTTTTATTTTCGCCCCTTTCGCCCTCGTCAGCAGGCGATTTAAGACGGGGGTCAATTCGAATGTTTCAAATTATTTTTCTTTAAACACAACCGTCTCTTGGCAAATTCAAGACAGTGTGAACCTGTTTGCAAATGTAAAACTGCGAAAATAACACGGGTCAAAATTAAGCCTGTACACAGTATTTTGCGGCGACTACTCTTAGTTTCCATTTCTTGTGAAGGTTGAAATAATTTTTAAAAGGAAGGGGAGTTTCTCATTTTTCACAAATAAAATATGCTAAAAATTCACATGCCCGATCATTCCACTGCCCGTTATAAAAAATATCCACACAATCGCGAATTTTGATCTGATATTGAAAATCGTTCGGATTGGTAGATTCCCAATTCGTATAAGTGAAAGGTGTTTTCGAGTGTCCCCATACAAATTGTCCCTCTGTCTCGATGTCAGTTCCACCAGTCCAAGAGGTACAGTTGTATTTGTCTGTACAGACTAAAAAAAAGAAATGTGTAATATCATATATATATATATATATATATATATATATATATATATATATATATAGACGTGATCTGATTTTGAGCGATTCTGAAATATACTAAGTAACTATTAAATAAATAAGACATTGTTTTCAACTGCTAGTCTTTCTTGAAAATATGTCATGAAATTTTGCCTACAGACATCCTGTAATATGTACTCTTCAATCCATTTATTCTCGTCTTCATTATTAATTTCAACAAGGTACGCACCACACCTTTTGCACTCACTCTACAATAAAACAATATAATGATTTATTACCAGTACAAAACATGTATGTTACATATTGCTTAAGTCCTAGTACCCAATTTTCACTCTTCGGAACCATTAAACCACATTTTCGTATTCTCTCTTGCATTTATTTTGAATCTATAAACCTTGTATTTATATGTATTTGTTTGAAACCTCTGTTAGTATTACCGAAAACGTTTCGTTTTGTTCTGATTTGCAACATACAAATGACATACCATGGCATCAGGCCAAGTTAGCTTTGTTTGGTTCAGGAGGTAATAATGTCCATTATACTGCATCCAGTCACCGTCACATTCTGTTACAAACATACATCATACAGTTAAACAGACTTGTAGCTTACGTATATGCTTCCATACTCTAATTTACTGCAATATATCTATGTACATGTGTAATCACATCGCTTTTTTAAAGTATATTTGACCACCAATTAATTACGTGTGTACTTCTTCAAGTTTTAACAAAAAACACATTTTATTTTTCAAACTATTTCATTACTATTTTCATTATGCTTACTTTATCATTTATATTTTATATATCTAATAATTGTCATCAATATAGCAAGAGGCCAATAGGTCTTAACGGTCACTTGAGTACCATATCCCATACACAAACTTGTCGAGGAGTCTCATGTATGCATTTAATTTTCATTCTGGAGTAGACAAGTTATAATATTGTAATGATGACCACCTTCCTGCCTGAAATCTTTCAAAAAGGACTATGAAACCTATAGTTTTAGCGAAAAATTTATAATAATAGAGTGCATGACCTGATATTGAAAAGGTGCAAGATTCTGATAGAAAATAATTTTACCATATTTGTTAACTTTCAAGATAAGTTTTATGTGTATATGATTTCATAGATAAACTAAAACAAGGTGGCTAGTATACATGTTTCATTTAAAACAACCTCTCATCCCCCATCCCCGCGGCCAGACAGAAACTCTCCATGGGGCATTTAAACAAACAAATACACAGCTTTATAATTCTCTAATATCTCCTGTTCCAGCTTTTGAATATTCAACCTATTATTACATATTATCACCATCTGTTATATATACATATACCAAAATCAATTTACATGTACTGCTTATCAGTGATTTAGGTTAGCCAATTATTACTTTACTATTAACAAGTCTATTTGTTTATTAAAAAAGTTCAAAAACTGTTTTTGTTTCAAATGATAAATATACATAACTCATCTGACCATACAACTTCTTAATTACATTATATTCAATGATGTAAATTACTAAATATGAACAAGCAAAGGAAGATAACTCCATAATGAAGAAGCATGGAAAGATAACTCCATTAACTGCCTGAACTCTTTCAAAATGCTTTCACAATATCTCAACTTTTATAGACAGCTTCATTCTTGTTCTTTTCTAAATATGCGAATTTACTCATTTCTTTCATTGAAATTCCTAAGCAGAATAAAATAATAAAATAATAGGACAAATATGCACCCCCCCCGCCCTTACCCTTGCCTTACATATAAGTGACATAAATTATTATCAAAGATGACAGCCTAATGTTTTTTTTTCTAAATATGCAGTCAGTTTTTATTCTGTGTCAGTAGATGTCTTTTAAACATTATATACATTAACACTAAATGACCATTTTGACCACACCATGCATTAAGAACCCCTACCCTATACACTGTATGAGTGTTTTGGCCCTGCCCTAGATTCAAATCCCTACATTGGGAGACATGAATTTAAATATATATTTCCTCTCTTTATATGCAATCAGTTTTATTCAGCAGAAGTCAGAAAGACGATTTTTAAAACATTATATGCATTAACACTATATGACTATTTTGATCTAGATTCAGATCCCCTACCGCGGGGGACATGAAATTTAAAATTTTGGTAGAGGTCTTCCTGGTCTACAAATTTATGAATTCGGTGTTCCTTAAAAGTGTGTGGGAGTAGAGAAGATAATTTTTGACCATTATATGCATTTACAGTATACATCCATTTTGGCCCAATCAAAACCCAGACTCCATGGGACACAAAATTTATTTTTTGTAAAGGACTTCCTGGTTAACATAATTATGAAGTCAGTTTTTGTAACAGATGTGTGAGAGTAAAGAAAAAAGATTTTTTAACATAATATGCTTTAGCACTAAATGGCCATATTGCCCCCCCCCCCCCCCTACGGTCTGAACCCCTAACCCAGGGGCCATGAATTTCACAATTTAGGTAGAGGAGTTTGTGGACATCATAATCATGCATTCAGTTTGGGACTAAAGAAGAAGATTTTCTAAGATTAATACATTTTCACTATATGGCTATATTGGCCCCGCCCTAGGGCCTGATACCTTGACCCAGGGGCCATGAATTTCACAATTTTGGTAGAGAGTTACTGGACATCATAACCATGCATTTAGTTTTTAACAAATATATAGTGGAGTAAAGAAGAAAATTTTCCAAGATTTAATACATTTTTACTAGATTCTCATATTGGCCCCACCCTAGAGCCTAAACCCCTGACATAGGGGCCATGAATTTCACAATTTTGGTAGAAAGCTTCATTAACATCATAACCATGCATTCAGTTTTTTCCTCACATGTGTGGGAGTAGAGAAGAAGATTTTTGAAAATTTGGCCCCACCAGTGGCGCCCCGGGGCTGGTAGAGCCATGAATTTCACAATTTAGATTCCTCTTACCATAGAGATGCTTCCAACGAAAAAAATAACCATTGGCCAAGTAGTTTTCAAGAAGAAGTTAAAAATGTAAAATGTTAACGCACGACGACGGACGAAAACAGATAGCAATAGGTCACATGAGTTTACTCAGGTGACCTAAAAATAGAGTCGTAGGTCCAAAGCATTGTATTTAAATATAGTATTTTTATCATCTACAGAAAATTGCTGATCAATTAATAATTGTTAAATATTTCATAATTAGTTTTTTAACAAGAAGATAACAATTTTTTTTTTTAAAAACTAACTTAATAAATATTTTCACTTACCACGCGGTGTTGTGTAATAAATCCATCCGTTCTCATTCACCGTTTCCGTTGTGTTACAGAAATCAAACACGCGACATCTCCTGGAGGCCTCTAAATAACCAATACACGAACAGGATGGTCCACACATTAAAGCACAGGCAAAAAATGATTCTGCTGTGTATTCTTCTGAGATGATCACTTTTAGAAATACGTCGGTGTATAGAGGTTGTTCTGTAAAATGTTTAGCTATGATATCGGAATGAATAATGACGAGTTTCATCCACATGCACCAGAAGATTAAATGGAATGGAAGTGTCGCCATTATAATGGCGTGTGTAAACGGACTTTGCTTGATGTCATATTTACCTGGGTAATACGATACTAGATTGGTTAATCATAAATGTTTAATGAGGTTATAAGTAATGTACATTTCATGAACATTCGAAATCAATGAATGACGTTTATTGCCATCAAAAGGGATTTGCTTTGTCTACAAGTTGCATTTCTATCAATATATTGATGCAATAATTTGACACCTTTAAGAGTTAATATTTGATTGACTCATAAATTTGGGTCGACCATCGAAAAAAGTGGGTTAGGTTCTAAGTTAGTCAGGTCAAATTAGTAAAATAGTAAAATAGATACTGTGGAATCATTAAAATTCGTGGGGGCCAATTTTCGTGGATTGATTAAATTTTACAGGTTCGTGGGGACGTAATTTCGTGTATTCTCTTATACTTACAAAAGGAAATATGACTTTATAACACTTATTTATTTATTCGTGGAGGATATTAATTCGTGGATGAGAGGTACCCACGAATTCCACGAAAATTGAGCCACCACGAAATCTAATGATTCCACAGTATGCCATAAAGACGGAGCCCGATCGCTTCACTCCCTCTCCCTTTTCAAATCTTATGATCTATTTTTTTTATTTTTATATTAAAATATAGGTAACATTATCACAAGGTTTAACAACTAAATACGTCAGTTTTTTTTTTCTGAATTAATTATGCTGAGGATGGCGGATATCATAGTATCAAAGGTAATACGAATAAATTTATTGTGTTTTGAATAGAAAAAAATATTAGTTGATAAAAGGTAATCTTTAAAGTATTCTTTGATACGTAACTAAAGATCGCTAATTGTCATGAACTCTTATTCTTTGAGTATCAGTCATATTTTATTGAACAATTGCACGCAATGAACTTAATGGTGTGTTTTAATGAACTTGTATCCGTCTTCATACGAAGGGCTGAACTATTTTCACATCATTTTGAAGATATTGTTTTATGTAAATGTGTCTGTATATATCTTTTTCTTTTTTGCAAAGAAATTATTTACAAATGACATCTCAGCTAAATATACTTGTGTAAGGTATCTCACTCGTTACGTTTTAAGTTCACTGTGCACATAATAATTTGCATGTAAATAAGCATAAATTTATCAAATACGAACAGAAAGATTTTTACTCTATTATTAAACAACATTCATGAATAAAAAAAGAATCCAACATTAATAAATAGGTAAGTTTTGTTGGGAACTATTTTTTATGCAGAAGATCTAGAGAAAAATTATCAAAATCAATTAATCAACATTAACACTTAATATTTTTTCATGCACGCAAACTTTCAACGTAAAATTTTCAAAACATATTCTGTAGGACCTGTTTTACATCTAGAAATCAATATTAAAGAATTTGATTCATTTTTACCATAAAACCATGCAAATATAGAGGAAAATTCTGAATTTTTAGCTTAATTTTGCAATAAGTTTACGTTTTAAAATCTTTTTTAAAAACTACATCGCTGACCCCTTTTGTTTTATTTTGTCAATAACATGCTGAGAACATATGGACAAAAAGCATTGAATTTATTAAAAGTTTGATATTCCGATTTTTTTTTTCAATTCAAATTGTAACTAATGAAAAATATGCCAGTTTTAAGTGCAAATAGGTCATAAAAAATTACGCAACTTTTAATAGATTATATTCTCAATCAGAGTATTCAACCTGATCATTGTGCATAATTTTAAACAATATTTGATGTTATTGTTCCGCTTTGTTATAAATACTGGCAACAGATGTCAATACAGCAAAAAAATGCATTTTAACTGCAAAAAGGTCAAATTCAGTGCGCCCTAACTCAGAGGGATGATAACTGACTCACCCTTTTTTGTATTAATATTTTGTCTACATATTTCAAAGATATACTTTCTGAGAAATGCTCGATACAATCAAATTCAGAAATGAGATACCTTTACGAAAAACATGTATTCATTTCCTTTTGTAATGACATTGAAAGTCATCATTAGCAGGTGTCTGTAGTTGAAAGTGATTAGAGTAGTTTTATTTCAAATCTAAATAGCAATTTGATTCGATAATGTTTAAGGTATCCATTGTACAAATAGGTAAAAATTTGACCCCATATTTTCATGTTACAAAATTAATATATGGGTCATGAGAGATTAAAAAAAAATAGGTCATCAGGGGCAACAACTCATTTGGGGAGGTAACTCTTGACCAAAACATATATATATTGAAAATTGCTAATTTTGTGATCCAAGAAGTTTATTTTTTCCAAGTCACATATTTATCATTATACATTCATAAAAAATTAATTAAATTCAGTCTAATAATAAGACATTTACGGTAAATTTGTAAACAAGAGTTGTTTAAGAAGCCAAAAAATGTGTACATGGAGTATAAAATGTGTACCTTACATGCACAATAAATTCTAATAGTCACATGTTTAAGAATTCTTTTACCATGAATATGATGAAACAATACTATTTTGAAAATAGTAAATAAGCACATATTAACTTATAAGTAAAAATATTTCAACATATTAAAGGGACTTGGACACGATTTGAGCTATTAAAATTTTTAATTTTATTTTTCCATTTTTATTGCTTAGAATGGTTAATATGGATATATTTAATGCTTTGTCAAAACTTGTAAGTCAAATATTGAGTTATAAGCAAGATACAGAGTTTGAAATTCTTTGTTTTGTAAACAAAGCCCGAGTCTTGTTATTGTTTACATATGTGTTGTACTGGTATAAGTTTCAATCAAATGTTGCTTTTTTCTGTTGTTAATATTATTTATGAAGTTAAACCCTTCCATTGTGAGCCACCGGCACCACATCACTGAACTTCTTCAGCCATTCCAGGAAGTTGTCCAAGGCTTCTGTGATGGGGATTGCTGCTACTCTCTGTCCCCTTACGTAAAGTGATGATCCATCAAAGACAATACCTAATTTAATTGGACATATTTTATTGATTAAAATCAGAGGGATTAAACACAAGTTCTAATTAACCTAGGTGATCTTTTCCCAACTAAAACATTTTATAACATATTGCCAATAATACATTCGTGGAAAGTCTACTACATACAATTTTTCATTGTAAATGTAAACATTCATATTAACACACATCATGTTATGTAACAAAAAAGAACAAAATGTATGCTTACTCCATTTCATTCTCACATGCCAAACCGCTTTCTTTTATCATACTATCTTCAGCAAAATTTTCTATCAGTTCACCAACTCTTCTCTCCATAACCTTTATGACACAAACATCATTACATGTAAATAATTCTATGATTTGGATTTTTCTCACAAATTTAGTCTAGACTAAGCATTTAATAAACTTACCTTTAGGCTTCTTTCATTTATAGAAGGAAGATTTAAGGTTGTCAGAATGTTGTTCATCCTTAGGGGGCCTCCCACACTGTCTATCATAGCTACAAAGGCAATTACATGGAGTGATCACTGAGTCTGATGAAAGTTTGGCACAGTGACAATTTTCCTTTAAAAAAATCACAATTAATATTAAGTATCAACAAAAACAAATAAAAATGAGCATTTCCCTGTTCCAATCTCTGTGTTAATGCAGAAATTCGGCATCTCTTTCGATTGTTTCATTTTGTGTGTAGTCTCGTATGCGGTTTATAAACAAATCATTTCCACACTGCAGGAATATAAATCCGCCTAACCCAAGTTTCATTTCACCTTTCACTGGCTTTGATTGTCTTATTCGCAAAAACAATGGCCCAAAATGACATTTGGAACATGATTTTAGGCCCGATACCAGACCATCAAACTCAATGATCCGCCTTCCGTTCTTCCATCCATCTATAGAAATCTTCTTACTAGTTAAAATCTTCGTATTTCCCTGGAAACACTCCTCACATCCATGTACCGAGTCGCAAACGTGTCCCTTTACGCAATTGTGTTCTTCAATAACGGTAGGTTGCGGTAAACATCGTGTTTTCTTGAACCGTCCCTTCCTTGTGCGAATTTTCGATGGGGCCGCCATTTTGAATTCTTCAACCGATTTGACATCGATTTATTTAAAAAAGCGAAATAAATTACCAAATTACACATAATATTGTTCTTTTTCAATGTTTAGTTTTTCTTATAAACAAAAAGATATTAATTTATACGTGAAACAGTCATTAAAAATAAAAAAGCATTTTATTCCGGAAACTACCGAGATCTCACCGAAGTTTACCGAAAATTTCCCCCTATTTGTACAATGGATACCTTAAACCATGTTAATTGCAATCGATTATCTTAGGCCAAATATCATTAAATCTGAGTGGTTTACGTTGTAGTAGATTTAATATAGGGGAGATTAGGTATAATTGCTTTTGTAAATTTAATTAAACATGGCTGACTTCGTATATTATGTGAATACATTGAAGCGCAAGATGGCATTGGGTAGATTGCATTTGCTGATCTCTATCTTTTCTATGGTGGCTGAATATAACATTTCTGTAAGTGCAACTACTTTGATATTTTAATGAAGCTGTTAATGCATGTTACCTTTTTTTTAAATAATTAATACATGCTTAGACATTTTATTGCGAAAATAACGGATATTTTGTAGATGTTTACTTTTTAAACTTTTTTGCTAGATTTTTTAAATACACCTTCCTTTTCGTAAATACAATTTATAATGTCAATATCTTTTACTTGGGGAAACATATCTTTTATTATTGTAAAAATAAATTTAAACAATATACAAATCGTTGAATTATATCTAGACTTGTTAAATGACGCATTGGTATAATATCAATATTGCAAATGACAAATTATATCTTCGGTTCCATTACATTTCAAAATGCGTTGTGTTGCAAAAAACCGATTTAAACGATACAAGAACACTATACAATAAGAAGAGCATACCACTTCATAAACTTTACAGTGCAGAATTCTGAAATTGTACGAGCTACCAAGAGATCAGCAATACAGCCGTTGTTCCTTAGTACTTCATCTGTTGGACAAGATTCCGACTATTTCGGACGGTTTTAAGGACCCTCTGATACTAAAGCCAAGTTTTGGGGAGACGAACTAGTTTCTTTTGAAAATGGTAAGTAAGATGATATCCAAACAGTTATTAGTTGTCTTGGTAACTTCCATGGTAAAGAACTGCGATAACGATGATACTGATAACTTAAGTTTTTACTAGTTTATTTGAAATACGGTTGTTTTTATAAAAAATGCCATCCAAGAAAAGTAGCAAGTTCAGTAGTCAATTGACTAAAACAAATAAACTATTGAAAAATTATTTGATGAGCGCATTATTGAATATTCGAAAAAAGGAACTTTATTTAAATACAAACCTGCTTAATGTATCGTTCCTGAAATTAGGTTTTGTTTAATAAATACTTCTATACTTTCAAACCTCTTGCTACCGACATTCAAAGATAAATTTTATATTGTTTAAAATGAAAAAAAAAATGAATTGTTTTTCTTAATGTTAAATATCTGTGAACAAGTTGGGCGACAGCAATGAATTTGAAGCCTACCTTAGAAACGGCCATTCCAATTACAACCGTTGGCTCATCTTAAAGTCTGATGCCACTCATGAAACGTTACAGGTACTTCTAAACTACAACTACGCCAATCGCTCTCAAACCATGTTCATTGAAATCAGCTACGAAGTCGGGATAGAGAAGACAGAGAGAGGTTACCGAACGGAATACATAGGAACAATGAAAAACTGCGGGTACCATAATGTCGTTAATGAGTTCTTCGTCGTTGGCTTGGGGGTAAACAATACTGAAAAGATAGCTTCACGGCATCTGGAATCAACCGATATAATGCATGATGAATATCTAAAATACGTTGATACATACAAAGGTAAAGAAAATGATATGTACTACGCTATTTTGAATCATCAAGCAATGGAAGAAGATGGCGTCACTGTTGTAGGCATCCGCTTTGAATTGTGGGTTTATGACCAAGATGCCTACACTGGAGATACTATTGCTGGCGTTCGCATTTGGAAATTCAATATTCTATAGATTTTGTAAACGAAAAGTTATATAAAACATTAGCAGGAATGAACTTCTGTTCAGATATGTTTCTATTAAAGTTTTGAAATGCTACTTATTCATTAAAGTATGCAATGCTTTTAGGTGTAATTGGTTTTTTTTTATACTAATAGAAGAAGCCAGAACTACACAAATACAAAACACATCTACAATTTCCTCAATTTTACCGGGACTTTGTTTCACGTAATCATATGATTTATTCAAAAGCGCTTAGCGTCCATTTAAAAAAAAACATTGAATGATTTATTTTTTTTCATTGTACGACTTAAAAATTCCCATTATATTTATTTTATAAAAAAAACAGTCGGAATTAACGATATCCGCCGATGTCAACGAAACCATGCCACAATATTACAAGAAGCATTTTGACAAACAGGCGGTATATAATTGTCGCAATGTATCACACTGTACTTGGTAACAATATATATTTAATTTGTAAATTGGGAAAGTTTTACAAACATATTTGCTTTAAAAACAAAAAACTGCTCAATTGAACGCCAGGTCAGCCCCTTTGTTAACAGTGACATGTAACTATATATTATTTTAATGCGCCATCCTAAATTAACTGACTTAAAAACAAATCGCTCTTGTGTGTCCTAATATTTTCCTACCTATGTGCCTCAATAATTGATGAGTGGTCTTTTATATGTTACGGATGCTTTCGTTTCTGCAACTTTAATTCAGATATTTAGTTTCCTGCCTTTTTGTGGACTGAGGACTATCAGCATATCTTCTAGAATTGTAATTACAAAATTCATACGTCGTATCATAAGGAAATGTCAACTTACGTTCTTATAAAGCTGAGCACCACTCATAAAAAAGCATCGTCACACCCCCCTCGATTTCACCCTATTGCACACTCGTGGCGACGTGTAGTATTCCTTGTGTGGTCTTATATTTTGTGCGTTAATGTCTTACTACAAGTGCATTTTGTGTTTGTGAATATTGCATTAACCTGTATATTTGATGTTAGTATTTTTCTAGCTTGGAAACAGGGTGTAAAAATTTGATAACTTCATAGACATAGATTAAGACCCTAGGCCACTATTACAAGATGACACAATTAAGACTCGAGTATTTTTTTAAATTTAATTTTCCAGATCTAATATCTTAACAAATACCTTTTTAATGACTAACAAATTCTTTTGATGGAATTTTTAAACAATGTTTTTATTATTCAATATAACAGATAACCTTAGTGACTGTTGAAGAACACTCACCCCACCACACATTTAAAATGAATTGTTTGTTCTTTCTTCAGGTTTGCGAGAACTTTAACCTTGCTACCGTATGAATGTTTTTCGCGAGAAGGGTTATTGTCATTAATCTTGTCCCATTCGTGAACGCAGACACCATGATAAAATAAATTGTTTTGATGGGACAATCTTCATATGGAAAAATGTAGTGCATTCTTCTAACTTCTTTGCATAAAGCAATATGGCGACAAACAAATGGGGTATAGTTCTGTTTACGGCGACCATATTTATAGGAAGTAGCAAATGCGTAAGTCTTAATAAGTAATAATTATTGAACAGCAACGGAAAACTACGTTGATCTTATCAATTACTATAGTTTTATACAGTGTATAAGTTTGATATCTTTATCATTGTGTTTATGACATACCACTCGGGCCGCTAAATAGTACAGTGAAAGTAAAATTAAAAAAAATTTAAGTATACAATAGGTCAATAACAGGGCATGCTATATGTAATCATTGCTCATTATCTATTTAATGCTACATGTGGGAATGATTGATTAACCGTATTAATGCCCCAATTTCCGTTCAAAATAATTTCACTAAATGTTAAGGCAATTATTGCTTTTATACATGTAACTCATTCTATAATTTAAATGGCGAGAAAGAAATCATGCGTTTATCTTATTTTATGACTCATGTTATTGTATATAAGTTTATACGAGCACTCGAGTGTAGAAGATGGTTCTACAAGTTACGAAGTTGTAAAAGTGCAAGATGGCTTTCAGTGGAATTAACTTTGTGTTTGCTTTGGTTTTTCTTCTGTCAGGAAACCCTGGATCTGTAAGTAACATATTTTACAGTGATGATACTAACTTCAGTTATTTTATGTTATTTTAAATATTTTACAGTTAACAATGCCACAGTGATTTCAGGTGTTCTATTTCCTTCAAGCTCAGAACTCTTTAAATCACAAACAGTTCCAAGCTTGTTATGTCTTTGTTGGATGTTTTCTATACCCTTGAAAACTCGCTATTAAGTATTTGGTATTAAATATAAAAAAATTATTCATTACTTTATGTTCAAAATTCAAATTTAAAATCAAATATATTAAATATTGATAATCAATAAATGTACAGAACAAAATAGCGAAAACGACTTTAAAGCCTGTCTCTTGAGGGTATCCGGTCGATATATTTAAGCATAAAATGTCATTTCTGCTCCTTTCACTGCTTTTCGTTTCTTCATTACACTTTACTTTTATCCTTGACAACAAAGCATAAACACAGGCACAATGTTAAATAGCTCTTTTCAGATACTCTTAGTAAACGCCGGGATCGCATGGCGTTCTTTCTGCATAAGATTCCATAGTCAATTATAGTTAGCCTGGTGGATGCAATCTCTTACCGAACAATTATGACTTACTCTTCAGAGTCTCCATCTCTTCCGACATTGTTGTACAAATTGTTGACATACATTTTCAAGCGAACTCCTTTTATTCGAAAAATTGTGATCAATTTACACACACAATCGTAACCGCTTGGGGCCGTCATTTTTTTTTTTTTTAACCTGTTTATCCTTGTCATCGTTGGCATATTAGACGTGGAAGACAAATTATCCTCTATAATATATCGTATTCACATTAGTTTTTTCTTTGTTAAAGTCGTTGTATGCAGTATTTTTATGTTGTCCTTTGAATAGAAATAACGACATCAAGAGACAATAAAAAAAATGATATAATGATTCTTGAAATCGATCGATTTTCCAATTATT
>WFKH01011926.1:42797505-42821136 GCA_016163765.1 Magallana hongkongensis
GTTTAATAATGTAAAATGTTTATACCTGCACTCTTTGATTTCAAAAAATCATTCGGACTGATTCAGTTAAAATCACTGGTTTTAAAGCAAACTGCTAGCAAAAGTAAAACTAAAACAGCTGTAAAGGAAAAATATTCCTCTCAGTGTTCACAAGTTTTCTTTCAAGCCTACGTTACATGTAGGATAACAAGCCTTCTAGGTAATGAACTCATATCGTTACTTGCTTATTTTACACAATTTAAAGAGTGTTTAAAACACATATTTAGATACTGAATACATGATATCTATACAGATGGTCTTTATGAACGAAAACCAACTACATTCGAATACGTGTTGCTTATTTTAAAACACAAAAAGGTTTAACGAGGCCGAGTACAGTTCGAGTACACACGCTTTCGCGCAGCGTTTCATTTGCATTGTGACGTCACTTTTTTGCTTGGTTGACGCCATAACGTTATGGTTTCAACTGCAGATATTCAGCGAAATTTGTCGAAAAAAATCTCGTTTGAGGCATAAAATTGATATTATATTGTAGCATAAACATAAATATCTTGAATTAAAAGCTATTTTTGGGGTCGGGTCGAAAACGTGAAGAGGGTTCAGCAAGCCTAGCCCTCTGTTACGTTTTCTTACCCCGCCTAAATATAACTTATAGTACATGTATTTCAAAACAAAAACCACGTATTTTATATTTATGACCCTTACTATAAAGATCACCATTTCTGCCTTTGTCAAATAAGAAATGGCCATTATCTGACATATCTGGGAAATTGGGCATAAAAAATAAACTTTGATAAGACCCCTGGAACAAACCAGGAGGTAAAAGGTTTGTTGTTTTTTGTTTTGTTTTGTTTTGGGTTTTTTTGTTGATCATTTGATGCCTTTTAGCAATAACTTTCATATGTGGAACAGAAAAAAAAATCACTAGGGCAGAAATTAAAAAAAATATGCAAAAAATGTCCAAAATTGACACTTTTCAAGCATAATCCAATAGTGTCCTATGTTAAAAATTAACAAACCTTGAGATGACCCCCTAAAAAGCGACGTGGTAAATGTCTGATTTTTTATCTTAAAATAATAATTATATCAGTAGAAATTCATGTAAAAAATTTCATTAAAAAATCTAGGGCAGAACAAATTTGACCCGGCCTCGTTAAGTTATGTATGTTCTAAATTTAAATGATTTCAACGTAAGTTAATAACATGAATTGATTTCTGTTACAACATCCACTTCCACAGTCCTGAGTAACTGCAGTGGTTAGTTGCATAAATGACAAAAGAAACTGTAAAATATTCTTTTTAATTTTCCATCAGTGTCTTTACATGCTTTGTTAAATGATAAAATTGCTTTTGTTTTATTATTTATTTTTTTTAGGTTGAATTTATGAATTTTTTTTCAATAGTTGCTTAAATATATTGTATTTATTGGAAAAAGGAGAAAAAACCTATTGCTCTTCTTCTTCGGTTGGTAAATGTTTTTGTTTAAGATTTCTAAGATACCATTTAAATAAATATTTCTTTGCCAAAACTCGTAAAATGTGGCTCAAATAAAAAGTCAAATCATTTAAATTTTTTTCTACAAAAAATTCCGGGGGAAAATCTGCGTTTCTTATATAAAATGTCACAGAATTACATCTTATTTCTTTGTTGAATTGAATTTCATTCAAGATGAATCTAAAACGAAAACATGCATCTTTCATTTTAAAACCATATTATCAAACACAGTTATATTGTATGCATTCTGCAAAATAAAAATCCTTTGGGAAAAAACTACTCAACAGACAACAAATTCCTCAAATAGTGAGAAGAAACGAAATCCGTACAACAGATGAGAGGAATTTTACTGATGGACTTCACGTTAACATTGATCAAAAATGACGTCATATGTAGCACAATCTTTCAATTCGTTGTTTTTTTTTTATAAACAATTTTCATTCTCAAAAACATATGAATGTTTGTTAAAGCTGCTTGGTCCGATTTTATATCAAATGTTGTGCACGCTACTAAACGATGGTTATGCTAAGTATATGTATAATAATACACATTGCAGTATTTTTCCCAGTCAATTAAGCCAAATTACAATGAAAAAAATTATGTACAAAATTTGCTAACAAAACAAACGACATAAAAGGGTATCGCGTTATTTCGCCTTATGTTAAAATTCACCCCTGACGTCAAGACGGGTATGGTTGTAAATTACGACTTTTACATCGCTATAAATAAAAGTCGTAATGTAGGCAAATTACAAATAAACCTGTGTACGTTTTGTTCGCTAATATTTCTGAAGTTTTCTTTGTTTACAATCGATGCATAGCATGCGGGTTGAATAACTCCAATCATTCGGGGGACGAAACCAAACGGTTCCCCTTTCTAAACATTCCCATGATGCATTTTGGTTTGTTTTTTTGTTTGCCCAAAGAGAAATTATTTTTATTTACTTTGAATATTTCTAACTTTGAAAGGAGACCGATTCTGCTGGTGTAAATATGAGAAAGTCCATAACTTTATAAGATAAATGGTTTGTATGGAAAATTATTTGATACTGTAATAACAAAAAAATCGGACCAAGCAGCTTTAAATTAGCTGAATGAAAATTTACACCATATACATTCATTAAAGTGCATTATTTTGTTCAATATATTCAATCAAAAGTTAATCAAAAAGAAAATGGTATCAGATATTATGGAACACCCTGTATGGAACACCTTGTATATATCTGAAGGGGAATCGCCATCATGGTCTTTTTTTCAATGAATATTTGTTAGTTTTCTATCAAAATTATTTTTTCTTGAAGTCCTATTTTTGATATCATACTAGCAAACACAATTCAATAAAATGGAAACATCGAGGTTTTTGATTTCTTAGGATACACTGATTCTGATTTTGCGTTTTATTACGTTGGTATATTCTATCATTGTCATGAAAATTGGCAGGTTTTATTTGATGGTTGTATATATATGCAAACGACTACGTTTAAATGATTGACCGATTTAAAAAAGTGTTCAACATTAACAATTCGTTTTATGAAAACGAATCTAGAAAATGAATGAGCTCGAGCTCGATTGCGATTGCTCGATAAATGCCGGAAAGAATAGATATAACACCATTAAATTTGTTATTGGTAATGCATTATTTTTCTTGTATTCTCTATGTTATATCCAACATTATATCATATCATCTTTAATGTAAACCTTAAGGACAGGGCATTGTATACCTTGTCTCCACACATTTGTTTTAATAATTAGGATGTTGTTTACTCGAGGTTTAAATTCTAACTTTTTAAGACGGTTGGATTCTGAAATCAAATGTTTTAAAGCTTAACCCAAAATCCAAAACAAAAATTCGGGGGTCTTATGGTTATTGTAGCATTTAACATTATTTTTTTCTGCTGTGAATTGCAACTTACAGATACAATGCTTTTCCTCTATTATTTTTATATCGGAATAAACCATGGCACCAAAGATAAACGTACCTTATTTAAAATAAATAAAATTAAACTAATAATAAAGAAAAAGTTCCAAATGTTATCATGTAATTAATATTCTGCACGTTTTGCTCTAATACAACGGTGTTTTCAGACATTACAGATTTGAATATGAATGATGTATGTTTAAAGTCTTTAACGTTTGCTCAAATTATAAAATACTTTTTAAAAAAAAAAATAAACATGTTTTTAGAAGATACATGTAAAATCAACTTTATAAGTCAATAATGTAAAATTTTAGATAAGGCATGAATAAAGCTAACTCTGGGCTAATATTAGAGTTCATTTTTTCTGAATTTTAAAGCATTATTTGCTAAATATGCCAAAATTTGTCGATATAATCAATACAAAATGGTTTTTTTCGAATTCTTTTTTTAGAAAGCTAAAGGTACGGTACTCTAAAAATATCGAAATGAGAAAAATAATCACTTTCTTTTTGAAAATATTTCAAAACAAACTATAGTTCCTTCATTCCTCTTTAAGTATGTACATTTCCCTAAACTATTTTATGGAATATAGTTTAATTGACATTGTATAGTATGAATATACGTGAAGAACTATTTTTGATGCAAAATTTTTAGATTAGGGGTGACACAAAATGTGTAAGCAAAATCAGAGGAACGATCTTCTTTAAATCGTTTTGAAAAGTGCAAATAGATTACAGAATCTAACATATTAATAAAAGATTATAAAGGTACATCATTTGTTTAACTTCCTTATTTGTTAAATAGATGAAATGCAATTGTTGAGCATATTAACTACGTGCCGAACAAAATCGCTACCTTATATTTGTCTATGATACCAAATTTACAATGTCATATACAGTTTTTTTCAGCTTGACGTAATTGAAATATTAAGGTTATTTTAACAGTTAATATATTTTTTTTACTAACTTAAAACCTTAAATAAAAAGAAGCGTGATTTACCTCCATTTTTTAAGAGAGAGATGTTGTAATACAAATGACGCCGGTAAAGTACGTTGTGGACTTCGAATGAACCCTGACTTATCTAGATATAATTACTACATTAATATTAATGTTGCAGATGCCAAACTGACGTTTTATTTGCCATCTTCCAAATGTTAAGTACAATATTTTGCACTAATTTAATGGTCAAAACCTTTTAATAAGGTCATAACCTGCTTGTATAGCATTTATGAATTCATCATTGGGAGACCTGTTTATCACAATTGCTGCTAATTTAATTGATGATTGTTATTTTCTGATATTTCATTCATTCGTTTAAATTTGTTAAACACAATTAAGTGAATTTACTATAAATATGACAAATAAAAAGTTGTAAAAGTTGTGTACAATTTAGGCAGTCATAGATACACAGAATGGCATTGAAAGAATTGTTGTATCTTTTCATGGTTACAGTAATCGTACTGTCTGGAAACCACAAATGCGTAAGTTTTGTTTTTTTAAATTCTAAATCCAGTCTTTAATTTTTTATTATATGTTCATATCTTTTAACCATACCACTAAAACATAAAAATATATGTGAACAATTGAATTTTAAAGAAATTGTTTCTACAACATAGTGATATTTGCAAAGATTATTTCTGTACGAATCCGAGGTGTAATACAAATATTTTGTAAATACGTGCGATTTCTAATGACATTTTACTGACTTATTTTGTTGAAAACCGTTGTACTGTTTAAGCCATATAACATGTACATTTACATGTGAGGGATTAAAAAAACACTTCCACAAGTTTGTTTTATAGGGCCAGAGAACATTCAAATTTTCCTCAAGAAAGTGTTGCCTCAACAAGATTATCAGTCATCGAAAACGTTACTGAACTTCAGTAATGTAAGGAGGAGTAAATTTGTAAAAAGGAAATATATAAAATTTGAAGTGATCCATGTAGAATGACTATGGGTTTTTTTTTTTCTCAATTTCTAAAAAAAAGTTTAACGTCTCTGTCATTCAGTCACATTTCAGAACATTTCAGTTCACATAAAGTGACTGAATAATATAGCTACAACCAGAGTTGTTCCTAGTCGGTAGAGTTTGCAGTGCTTCTCAAGGCTTTAGGTCCGTGATATGCATGCAATTTCCAATGAAAGTGAATCGATCATCGTTCATTTATCGTTATTGGTCTATATATATGTGTGTGTGTTTGTCTGTGTGTGTGTAATTTGTGTGTTCTTCATATTCCTATAAAATTCACACAACTACATATTGCACATTGCCTAAAGTGATGTTAAACACGGGAAGCTGTCATTTTTAATTGTATCCTTGCTATTCATTTGTGTGTTGATCTACAGTTTTAAAACTGAAATATATGCAATTTTGTTTTTACGATTCTGTATGTTAATTGATCACGTAAATGCAGCTTACCTTTACAAAATATTGCAGATTGCTGAAACCGTTCGCAGCCTCGGGAAGCCATTATTACAAACTTTGTTTCTAACTGCCGTACCGGTAAACGACAGCGACACAACCTATACAGGCGTCTTTCTAGCTCCATCCGACACACAGTTTGAATACGACGGTAAAATAGAAGACGTCACACAAGGTTTGTCGCTCTTTTTTTTTTTTTTTACACATTTTTGACACTTTTCTAAGATGACTGGATGGTCTTGACCATTGTAGAATACATTAATCCTCTTGAGCAGAAAAGTTGTCTATGAAGATGTAAAATTTCTATGATGTTCTTCTTAACTTTTTTTAATTGTATCATACTTAATACTAGGTAAGCTCTAGTTGATCACATCTCTTTATTTTAGGTAAGCTTTATGTGCCGTCGTGCTTATTCAATCACGTTGTCATCTACTGTAATTTTCTTTGTTCACAATTATCCTAGATATTTCATTCTGTAATCGTTTATAACACAGACTGAATCCTCTCTGTTAAGTCTTTTTGATTTGATCAACTATAGATAAGACAAATCATAACTCAACTCACATCAATTATTGTGCTTCACACAACAAGAAATTTTAATCATATTTTAAAGATTTATAAAAAAAAAAAAAAAGTTGTATAATTCTCAAAACATATATAAAATTATTGATTTTCTCCTCAGGCAAAAATGATGTGGTTGCAGCAATTTTGTCAAATAGCTATGACAACTACAAAAGGTGGTTAACCGTTAAGTCTGAGTCCAAACGAGAAACCGTGCAACTTTACACCAATTACAACTCCAAGCTTCGCACTCAGGAATCCTTCGTTGAAAACAGCTGTGATGTAGGAATAGAAAAGATTCAGAATGACACACGCACCGAATATAAGACAACTGTGCGAAACTGCGCGGAGAGCGGAACTATTTCAAAGTATTTCATTGCTGTTATTCGCGACAAATCGGGAAAGGAGTTTAAACTATCTTCCCGAGACATAAGCACTCAAACGCCTTTTGTTGAGTATTATAAGTACCTTGACACCTACTATACAAAAGATGAAAATGGCATTTACTACGCCATTTTGAATTATCCCGCCATGAAAGCTGATGGCATCTCTTTGCAATTTCTCTGGTTTGTTTTGCTTGTTTCAGAAGGATACGACTTTTATGAAGGAGAAGCTATAGCTTTGGAACATGCTTGGTACTATGATCTTGAAATACAGTAAGGGATATAAAAGGTTGATTAATTTGGGGGAAAACATTATATTGAGTAGAATATAAACGTTCGTTGTGTACATTTATGAACATTGTTTTGATCACTTTGTTAAGTTTTCAAGAGTAAATTACTTGGGTCAAACTATAGATAAAACTTATTCACTTATTAAAAAATAACTCTACATTACTACGAAATCAATGAAATGATTTGCTTATGGATTATATTAGAGATTCATATACATGTGCTGATAAAAATAAACAAGATAATGCAGCCATATATTCTTTTATCTCTTTGTTTATTATGTTCATGAATGTTGATTTCATTGTGTGTTTTTTTATGCATTTAATTCTGAAATATAATGTGTATCAATTCCGTGTTTAAGTCGGATAAACTATTTTCTCTATATATAGAGGTGGAGTGGTTAGAAAGATCAACATTTTTAATTAAACTAACCTAAAAAGTAAAAGAAATTATTAAAAGGGTGCCTTATAAAGACTAAAATACACCCATCAACGCTCATGGTAAAAGTCATGTATTTCTAAATAAAGAAAGACGTCAAAGTATGCATATTTTAATCTGGTTTCATATGTTGGTAACACAATAAACAACAATTCTGTTTCGAGCGATGTGGCACTTAGTGTTTCTTTTTGTTTCACATTTTCCCTTATGCTTAACGTGTGCAATTCATAGAATTCCTAGATTGGTTTAAAGTCAATATCCTTAGGTTGACCAAAATTGTAACGTAAACGGCAAATAACCGCTGTTGTATTGAGTGCATGGTAAGAATATTATTGACGAACACAACATACCACAATAGTGGACTTTACATTTACAGCCTTATATCTACATGCCTTACCAGTAAGCCATGTGCTTCACCAGGTATATACTGGTAGACATGCTGTCAAAAGCTCATTTACTTAGGAGATACATGTACGGATGCTAAATCTTTGTTTACTCCTTAGTGTTTCATGTATATGTTTATATTATTAAACAAATGTTAAAAATGGGGTTTTGGGTTTTTTGAGTTTTTTTTGTTTTTTTGAAAAAAAAATATAGAGAGAAAGCTAATGCTACAGTACTTTAAAAATATTGAAATGAAAAAAATTATCATTTTCTTCTTGAAAATATTTCGCAACAAAATATAGTACCTTTCTAAACTCTATTAATATGTGGATTTTCTAATACTATTCGATTGAGTACAGTTTAATGGACATTGTATACCATAAATATATGAGTAGAACTAACATACAATGCAGAATTTTTAGACTGAGGTGACACAAAATCTTTAATCAATAACAGACGAACGAACCTGTTTAAATTGTTTCGAAAAGTACAAATACACTTTTAATTGTAACATGATAATGAAAGATTATAAAGTTGCATCATTTGTTTAAACTTACGTATTATTATATGAAATTACATAAAATGAAACTTTTGAGCATATTAATTAAGTGCCAAACATAATTGCTACCTTATATTTGTCTATGATATCAAATTTACAATGCCATAAAAAGTTTTATCAGCTTGATGTAATTGAAATATTAAGGTTATTTTAACATAGCTAATATATTTTCTTTACTAACTTAAAACCTTAAATAAAAGGAAGCGTGATTTCTCCTCCGGTTTTAAGAGACAGATGTGGTAATACAAATGACGCCGGTAAAGTAAGTTGTGGACTTCGAATGAACTCTGACTTATCTAGATACAATTACTACATTAATATTGCAGATGTTAAACTGACGTATCATTTGCCATCTTCCAAATGTTAAGTGCAATAATTTCACTAATTTAATGGTCGAAACGTTTTAATAAGGTCATTAACTGCTGTTTTAGCATTTCGAAAATTAAAATTAAAGATCTTTATTTTCTATTATTTCATTCATTCGTTTAAATTAATGACGCCATCACTCAAATATAAAACAAAATGTATGTGAACAATACATTTGGAAAGAAATGCACGAATTAATTTTATTTTCATTTTCATTTTTTAAAGTGTAAAATAAAATGTATAAGGTGTTGTGCCTGTATTAAAAATGTTAAACTGTCCTTTAAGTGTCAAAGGAGAAGTTTTGTAACCTGAGTTTACAACGGGTTGTGCTATAATTATAGAAAGTGCATAACTAAAATTAAAAAAAAACGCAAAGCGGAGGTTGATAATAGTTTTCGAAGGGTGTCTATTTCAACTGTTATCCTCCCAAATAAGCACTATTTATATAATGTAAGGTTCAATAGTCCATTTGCATTTTTAAAACGATTAAAATGTGTTACAATTTAAACCCTGAAAAAACAATATCATTAATTCAATTAAATCCTGCAAATTTTAAATTGTTGCGCGCCAAGAAAAACAAAAGCACTACTATGAACGTCATCCTGTAAGTTACCTAACATTAACAAAGGCGAAATCATTCGCTAACAACCATTGTAGATAAGAAACTTACTGACAGATTGTATGTAGTGCACAATGCTGATAATAAAGCTTACCTCTACTTTTAATTATGACGTAGTTTAAATCGGGCCGTTTAAGCAAGTTGAATGGAACTTTAAATTATCTAAACATGTTCATACTATATTAATATTAAAATTGCAGACGCGATACTGAGATCTCAATTGCCATCTTCCAAATGTTAAATACAATAATTTCATTAATTTAAGGGTCGAACCCTTTTTAGTCAGGTAATTACATGCTGTTAAGGCATTTATGAATTCAAAATTACAAGAGCTGTTTATCGCAATTGCCGTTTATTGTTGATCATATGTCTCATGCATTCGTTTAAATTCGTTTTTACACAATTACTCAATTAAGTGAATTTGCTATATATATACAGCAAAACTCGAATATAACGAACACGGATATAGCGAATTTGCGGCTATAACGAATTATTATTTATGTCCCGGCAGATTTCTTATATAAACCTATAGAAAATTGCTGTATATAACGAACACGGCTATAACGAATTTACGGGCTATAACGAAGTAATTTTAAGACCCCGCTGGCAAACTTTTAACGCATTTTATCATTTTTATAACGAATATTTTCCATTTCCGATTTCATTGAAGATCCATGCAATTTTAAGATGCATATATGAAATACTCAAATTCATATAGTATACGGAATTATTATTTAAAAAATTGAAGTGAAATGGTTATATTGACATTTTATTGTAAAGACGGTAATACTGATTTTATAACTTACGATAGTTTGGAAAACTCAGCTGATTATCTTTAAACGAATTCGCTATAAAATTTCTAACGAATTCGTTATAAAGGTATAGCGAATTACGGCTATAACGAAGTTTTTTCAATGGTCCCTTGAAATTCGTTATAAACGAGTTTTGCTGTATATATATATATATATATATATATATATATATATATATATATATATATATATATATGGCAGGTTATCTGTTGTAAAAGTTGATTACAATTAAGGCAGTCATAGATATACATGATGGCATTGAAAGAACTGTATCTTTTTATGGTTACAGTATTCGTACTGTCTGGAAACCACAAATGCGTAAGTTTATATTTGATTTGTTTTGTTTTATTACTTAAAAGCTAGTCTTTAACTTTTCATTCTATTATCATAATTTTTATCATAAAATAAAATGTATGTAAAACATTAATTTTAAAATAGATAGTTAATACAATAATTAATTTTATTTTATTTTCAATTTTGAGTGTAAAATAAACTCTATAAAGTGGTGTTTTGGTTTTAGGAATGTTAAACTGTCGTTTAATTCACTCAAAATCTTAAAAGGCTTCTAAATGACAATTACCATTAAGTTGAAAAATTAACTGGAGTTTACAACTCATTTTACTGTAATTATAGATAGTGTATGAAAAAATAAATTAAAAAAATTGTGACCGGCTTTCTGCCATATGAGACAACCTGCAAAATTTACTATTTGCATACACATTACACTTTGCACAATTTTGCACTTCTTTGTTAAAAATGCAATGACAGCTTCATGTAAATCCTTAATTTAAAGTGATATAACCAAGGAACATCATTTTGATGTATTTGACTACGGATTTATATAGTTACGTAGTGATTTAAATCATGGGCTTTTTTTCCTTTGCATGCGTATAAATTTTGTTCATAAATATACTACTAAACGTAAAGTTTATTCGTTCCTTGCTATTTCGGAAAGCAACAAAACAACGTGATTTATCATATTTAATGCATGTTGTACTTTTGGCCTAAGAAAAAAAACCCATTTCAACCGTATAAATTGCTTAATGATATGTATTGAGAGTTAAAAAGAATCCGAGGTATAATCAATGAAGTACACTAAAACGGTGGAATTTCTAATGACATTTAATGACACTTATTTTGTTAAAATCCTTTATATCGATGAAGCCAAATAATATGTACATGTATATGTAAATATTCATCTTAAAAATTTATCAAATAATTTAATATCTTATAACAGGGTTTTTTTGCTGTTGAAATCCGTTGTACCATTGAAGCAATATAATATGTGCATGTACATCTGTGGGATGATGAAATACTTTAGTACTTTCACAAGTTTGACTTACAGGACCAAACAATCTTTAAATCCCCAATTAGCAAATATTACATTAACGAGGTCAATGTTATCAGTCAAAGAAAACGCTATTGAACTTAATATATTTGTAATGCGGAATGAATTTGTAAAAGAGAAATACATAGTGAATGAAATGTGCACGGTAATAAATGTAAAATGTCAATTGTTGGGGTTTTTTTTCTCAGTTGCGACATTTCGGTTCTCATTAGTTGATTGAATAATAAAGCTTCATCAAGAATTTGTCTTTTTCGATAGGGTTTGCTAACAAAAAGCTTTTATTCTCAAATTATTTCGTTTCTACTACTCTGTATGTTGCTCACGTTTCTGCAGCTTTCATTAAACAACATATTGTAGATTGCTGAAACTGTCCGCTACCCTGGGAAGCCGTCATTTCAAACTCTGTCTCTGACTGCCATCCCGTTAAACGACAGCCATACCACCTATACAGGCGTCTTTGTAGCTCCATCCGACACACAATTTAGATACAAGGGAGAAATGATAGACGTCATAAAAGGTTTGTCGCTATATAAAATTTCGTAACACAATTTTTTTTAGATCTTGATCAATTTAGAATACATAAATCATCTTGATCAGAAGAGTGTTGAATGAAGATTAACAATTTTTATGATTTTCTTCTAATATATTTAGAATTGCATCATACGAAATACTAGTTAAGGGCTATTAACTCACATTTAAAAAAATAGGTATATCTGATGATTAAGTTCTAGACCACTCAGCCATATCTTAAGTCTAGTTAATATGAAAAACAATAGATATTCTATCACCTTGCCATCCACAATTATTTACTTTGTTCACAATAATCCTTAATATTTCATTTAGGTATTGTTTATACCACATATCAAACTCCTTTCTGTTAAGATTTTTGTTTTGATCAACTATAAAAAAATTTATCAATCAATTCACAGTATCGAATGTGCTTTGCACAAAAACCTACTGTGGAATCGTCATTGTTCGTGTAGGACCAATGTTCATGGCCTTCGTGGGTAACTCTTGCCCACGAATATACGTCTCCACGACCCTATACACAATCATTTGTTTAATATTTGTTAAAATTATCCTGATTACACTACCAACGAACCAGGAAAATTTTGGCTACCCACGAACATTGACCCCCACGAATAAAAATGATTCCACAGTAAGTTAAATCATAAAAAAGACTGATAAAAACGTTGTGTGTTTTGACAACAAACATTTAATAATTGATTTTTTTTTCAGGCGAAAACAATGTGGTTGAAGCAATTTTGTCAAATAACAACGATAAAAATGTCAACTATAGATATGGAAGGTGGTTAACTCTGAAGTCAGAGTCTGAGCAAGAAACCTTAAAACTTTACATCAATGGCAACTACAACTATCGCACCCAAACATTCGTTGAAAACAGCTGCGATTTCGGAATAGAAAAGATTCAGAAAGGCACACGTACCGAATATAAAGCAACTGTACGAAACTGCGCGGAGAGCAAACCTATTTCAAAATACTTTATTGCTGATCTTCACGACAAATCGGGAGACATTATTCAAATATCGTCTCGAAAGTTAAGACCTCAAGAAAATTACAATGTTTCAGAGTATTACAAGTACGTCGACAGTTACTATAAAAGTGATGAAGATGACATTTACTATGCCATTTTGAATTATCCCGCCATGGAGGCTGATGGTTTTATTCTACAAAGCTTTTCGTTTGTTTTGTATGTTTCAGAGGGATATGACTACACAGGAGACACCATAGCTGTGATTCAAGCTTGGGTCTATGATCTTTAAATACAATAAAAGCTTTTGAAGAGTGAATAGTTATGTAAAAGACTTATTATTTCGAATATGATATAAACCTTTATTCAGTATCTTTTCAAATATTTTAGATCGCTTTCTTTTACATTTTCAAGAGTGAAATACTTAGGTCAAACTATGACTATAATTATTGTTATTTTAGTCGAAGGTGTTTTTCATATTATTTTTTTTTTAAATTACTTGTAGATTACTACGAAATATAAATGGAACGATTCGCAAATGGATTATCTGAAATATACATGAAGTAATGAAATAAAACTAAATGATGCAGCCATAGACTCTTTTTTATTTAAAAAAAAATGAATAATGACTTTATTGTGTGCTTTCCTTTCTATATTTAACTCTGATTAATTTTGGATAAACAATTTCTTGGTCAAATCCGAGATATCATATTTTTCCACACATGTGTAGTGCTGGAAAAAAAAACATCAAAATATTTAAGTAAATAATCTTCAGAAGCAAAGTGAAATTTCAAGGAATGTGATTTTTAAAGGCTGCAATAAACATGTCAAAGCTTATTTCATAATAAACGTGTTTAATGACAAAAGATACTCAACTTCTACACAATTTTATCTATTTTCCATATATTGATAATAAAATCAAAATGATTTTTTTTTCTGAGCCATAGGGCAATTAGAAGGTTATTTTTTTCACTGTTTTCCTGGTGCTAAACGGATGCAAATCATTACGTACCGGTACCTATTCGCTGGTGGATGGATTAAAAGAGTGCAGATTAAGTATATTGTCTACAAACACAACAAAACACATAAGGAGACACAAACGGAGTTTGAACGAACAACATCCAGGTTATAAGTCTAACACGTACATGTGTTACCAGTTGGCTATGTGTTCTTATAAATATATAATAAAAATATTCATAAGAAATGGGGCCCACATCCCATTTATATAGGAGATACAAGTGAAAATATTTGATGTGACTCTCTTTAAACAAAAAATTAAACCCAGAACAAATATATATCAATTAATAGAAATAATTTATAATTAATAACTTATATCATAAATATTAATGAGTTCAAAGTTCATTGATATCAGCTCTTCCTCTATATTCCAGCCTTAATTCTACTACTTTACAATTTTGCTTTTTTGTACACCCTAACGGAGGAAAGTTTTGTCGATCCATTAAAATAGTCATCTGGTTAAATTATAACATATTCTGATGAAACAAAGTATAAGTGATTGGATCATTGTGATTATTTCCTAACTGACATTACACTGCTTGGTGTGACGTCACATTGGTCAAAGGAAAATTACATTATCAATTGTTGATAATTACTTTTTACCAAATGTCAAACTGTTCAGATACGTTTTGTTTTAAAACATTAGGGAATAAAAGTCTTCTTAGATTTTTGAGCATGTTCAAGATTACAATTTGTTTTGGGCAAGCAGTTCTTTAAAAAAGGAATTACAAAACCAAATTTGATTGGCTGATGGATGCAGTTTTTGGTGGATATGATATTAAAAGTTTAATTTGTATAATATATCAATGAATAAGTATCACACAACATATATAATGTTTAAAATTTATTGTACCTACACTCTTTGATTTAAAAAAGTCATTCGGGCTGATTCAGTGAATGCCACTTGTTTTAAAACAAAAGTAAAATTAAAACAGCTGTAAAAGAAATATATTTCTCTCAGTGTTCACACGTTTTCTTTCAAGCCTACGTTACATGTAGGATAACAAGGTTTCTAGGTAATGAAATCATATCGTTACTTGCTTATTTTACACAATTTAAAGAGTGTTTAAAAAACATATTTAGATATTGAATACATAATATCTACACAGATGGTCTTTATGAACTAAAACCAACTATATTTGAATACGTGTTGCTTATTTTAAAACACAAAAAGGTTCAAGTTATGTATGTTATAAATTTAAATGATTTCAACGAAACTTTATAACATGAATTGATTTCTGTTACAACATCCACTTCCACAGTCCTGAGTAACTATGTACAATGGTAGGTTGCATAACTGACAAAATAACTGTAAAGTATTTTTTTTAATTTTCCACCAGTACCTTTACATGCTTTGTTAAATGATAAAATTGGTTTTGTTTTACTATTTTTTTTATTTTTAGGTTTAATTTGTGGTTTTGTATAAGCCTTTTTCAATAGTTGCTTAAATACATTGTATTTATTGAAAGAAATGAAAAAAACTTACTGCTCTTCTCCTTCAGTTGGTAAATGCTTTTGTATACCATTTAATTAAATAAATTATTTCTTGGTCAAAACTCGTAAAATCTGGCTCAAAAATAAAACAAAATCATTAACCTTTTTTTCCACGAAAAATTCCGGGAGGAAATCTACGTTTCTTTAATTATAATGTCGAAGATTTACATCACATTTCTTTGTTGAATTGAATTTAATTCAAGATGAATCTAAAACGCATTTTCCATTTTAAAACCAAATTATCAAACACAGTTAAGAATACTTTGGGAAAACTACTCAACGAGCAACGAATTTCTCAAATAGGTACAGTAGTCTAAAAAATATCGAAATGAGAAAAATGATCACTTACGTTTGAAAATATTTCGAAACAAACTATAGTTCCATCATTCCTTTTTAAGTATGTAAATTTTCCTAACCTATTTTATGGAATACAGTTTAACAGAAATTGTAACGTATGAATGTACGTGAAGAACTAACTTTTGATGCAGAATTGTTAGATTGTCGGCTTACTTTACTGCTTTTATTGCCGCTCACATTCTTCTGTCTGTTTCTTTTCTTCTCATTCTTACTTTTCCAAGCTTTGAACCTGTTTCTTTCATACAGGAGTAAAGACCGGATTACCCTTTGAAAAAGATCAAAGGTTGTGTGCCGTCTATTCAAGAAATGTTTGCCGATTTTTTTTTTATCGAAGCTAGATTCGGCTCTGACTCTTTCAGATAAATTATTATTTTTTATAGCCAGGTCATCCCTTTTTCTCTTCACTTGATCACAATTATGGCTTTGGTTGTCCTTCTGATAAGGCAGACTCGATGAATGTGAGTGTTAACGAATCATATTTCATGAAGTCAGGTCATTTTGATGAAGGTTAACATTGCTCTGGGTTTGTCTCTAATGCTTCAAGAGCTCCCGGTTACTGCAATTATGCTAGTACAGTTTGCATATCGAGATATCACTTCATGGGGAAACTATCTGTATCTTCTGGGTGTTGCCACTTCAATAATATCTATTTCGTACAGCATCGGAAAGCCAGTGGATCTTTTGATATATGCAAACTTAAGCTCGACATTTAAAGAGGAATTGAAATACATGATATTCGGACGATGTGGGTCGTACCGAGGCGAACTCCAAGCGAGGTCAAAACTTCATATCCGTTGCAACATGTAATATTGTACAGTGTTTTAAGGTACTTTTATTTTTGAAGGCAGTGTATTTGTATTGTTGTCAATAGTCTCATTTGTTATAAATGCAGATTTGAGTAACAAAAAATTATCTGTCCACTGTTAGTTAAGGTCTGTTATGAGTGAGCGCAGAACTGCAACGAAATGAGGTGTTGTTATCGACTTGGAATAACGAATTAGTAGCATACTTCAAACTTGATGCAACAGAAGATTTTCGTTTGAAAGGATACTATTTTGAAGCCTAAGTTTATTTTATTTTTTTATTGTTGATCTGATTTATTTACATGTATTAGGAATAATGACACTTTGGGAAACTCAAAATTGTAAATGTTTTGATGTTTTATATTATGTTGTGATACTGTAGATTTTTTCTTAAATTTTGTTATCTTGTGATAAAACAAATATCTATATATCTATCTATCTATCTATCTATCTATCTATTTTTCTTTCCGTATGTCTTACTAAAGGTATCTTTTGTCTGCCTGCCTGTTTTCCTTTTGTTTATCTGTCTGGAAATCGATATCATATTGCTAACTTTCATTAAAACAGTTTAATCAATGGAATTAGTGTAATAATTTCAGCACAAACACAAACGATGCTATATTTTATGTAATAAATATGAAAAATGCTATTAAATTTGTTTTAAATTGTATGAATGGAAAAAAATACAATTTGATGATTTTGTTTAATTGTTATTATATTATTTATATTCATCAATAAACCGTTTAACGATTTATTGTATTTTCCGGGGATTCAAAATTCATCATGAAGAGAGTTATTGGAATGCTTATATGCAATTAAATTAAATGGCTGCCATTTTGATATTGTAGGAAGTAGGCACATTTTTACTTCTCTTCTGCCTTAAATGAAAATGTATTTGAAATATTTTTCCTATGATTTTATACCCCATTTTGTGACTTTTCCTCTTCTACTTTGATCTAAATACACGTATACAAATACTCAACGGAGTTTATACAATATAACCAAAATTTCTCGTTAATCAACACCACGTTAAAAGAAAAAAAAATTATTTGAAACACATGACGTATTGAAAGATTTTAATATAATGATTATTAATTCAACTAAAAAATAACGAACGAACTAAAATAAAATTAAGCTTTGTATAGCTAATCAGGAATATTAATATGTTTGCGTAAATAAGTTAACAGAAGTGTATTAGTTCTGACTGTAAATCAACGAAATATTAATGAACTAAACTTAAATAGAGCATAACTAATGAGCAATAATAAAATAATGTAAAAATGTGTTTTAAATAAGTCAGCAGAAGTGTCATTCTGACTTCACGCATAAGAAATGTTACATTGTAGCCTATTTAATGTAATGGTTTTTATTCTTGCGTATATAAACACCGGCTTCCATCAGCTTGTTATAATCTCTTATTTACACTCTAATGTATTCTAAAGTCGAGATTATAACAGGAAAATATTTCTTAGATTACGTTTAACCTAGAGATAGTCTTGTGATAAGGATGCAAAAACGGTTTAGCGATTTAAAATTGAATAACTTCTAAACATCTTGTGGTATAACTTCGCGCACAGATTACATTTGGCAGTACATTTGAAATGTTCCAATATGCGTAAATAGAAACTACGAAACGGCGGTTTCATTAAATAAAGTTGAATATCAATCATACTTACGGATTACAAGTACATACATTTAAGCACCATTTTATCGCACCGACTTGTTTTAATTAATATTTTCCGCGGTACGGAGATTAGCGGAAAATAATTGTTTTGTTGATTCGAGTAGAAAATTATATCCAATGAAATTCATAGTTACGAGTCACGTGGTGACGAGTGTATGATTGGTGTTCGATTAGCACGAGAAATCAATTCTAGCTCGTCTACTGACAAAGACGCATCAAATTTTCATCAATAAAAATTTTTTTTTTTATTTATATATTATGATTTAAATGTTTAGAATTTTCAAATTTTTGTTGCAAAGTTCCTACACTACCCTGGAGACGGCGCACATTTTGCGATTTTGACATGGTATGGAACACAGGTCACAGAGATTTTTCTATTTAATAGTTTTTTTTATTTCTGTTTTTTTCTGGCCGGTCACGTCGTCGATGAAAGGATCAAATAGTTTGTTTAAAAAAGGGTGATGCAGTGATTTTTTATGTTATATGTACATGATACATTTTTGTATTGTTCACAGTTTGAAATAAACTTCCGGCTCCCCTATATGCATTCTGGGCTAGTCGGCAAATATATAATAGCTTGTGATTTTTGTAAGAATAGATAAGACTATCTAATATACACTCATGTGTAGTTAAAAGTTGAGGTGGTAACGGGAAAAAAATGGATTTAACTTTCTATTCTTTCAGACATTCCTGTGATACGTGTAAAGAAGGGTTTAAAAGATTTATAATTTGTTTATCATTAATAGAACACCGTCGCACATAGATTATAATTGACCTGTTCTAATTCATGCGAAAACAGACAATAAACAACAATTTAATTATAAAGATGTGAACATCACACATACTGTATACACGGTTATTTTCGCCCCGTATTATTTTCGCCCTTCTTCACTTGTTAACTGTTTTGCCCGTTTTGAATTCGCCCAGACATAGTTGTGTTTAAAGAGAGATAATTTTAAACAATGGAATTAATACGCCCGCTAACGACAAGAGCGAGAGGAGCGGCAAAAAACGGGGCGAATATTTCCCTGAATACAGTATTTACATGTGTTTTAATTTCACTCCTAAAGATAAGATAAATACGATTTACATAATCCTCTAATGTAACAATATTTTAAAAGGAATACAATAAGATGATACAGCGGATATTCTACTTCTGTTGCGTTGCGTGCTAGTGTACCAAATTATATTGATGCCTGAATAGAATTGTTACCTTATTTTGGTTTTATTCAATACGATCATATATTATTATCATGTCCCTGGATAAGGAGGAACTATGTTTTACCATGGACGTCACAGCTATGGAGTATCCTAAAGGATACCATTCTATTAAACGTATCTACCAACTTAGGGCATAATGAAACAATAACGACGGGGTTTTTTTCTCTAAGAAGCTTTTAACTAGAAATATAGTTTAATATATCCATTCTTTTTTTTAACATAATTATATTAAGAAGACGGGGGAGTAAAATGATCACAATGCCCATTGTTTCAATCGTTATTCAATCATTAAAATCCATTTGATAAAAATAAAATACAATTTTGCAAAAGCACAATTTCTAACTACAGTTATTTTGAATATTTTCAATAACAGAAAGAAAAACCAAAAAAATAATTCTTTAAGTTTTGGTGGTATCAAACATTCAATCATTATATGTAGGTCGGGTTCCCTAACCACTTAACCATTTAGTCACAACAACGCAGTTAATAAAAAAGATATTTGTGACTTTGGCCCCGAGATTTTGGAATACTATTTTCCTGAACCGTTTATTTGTTGGGATACCAAATGTATAGTAGGACATCACTCAAAGTTTTTGTTGATTGAAATCGGTTCGATTTACATTAGATCGTAATTAGACTATAACAAAAATATGGCGCACAAACCCACTCTATAAAACAAATGGCATTGAAGCTCTAAAAAATGCTGCTATATGAAGATTTTGGTCCGCATACACTTATTCAAATCGATATATGCCAAGTACTGAAACTATTGAAGGTTTAACAATTGACGTTATGTTAAATATACATTGTTTGGAACGAAATTTTGGAAGAGTTTTCATGTTGATTTTTTTCAGTATCTTATACGTCCTAATGTAGGTATTTTACTCGCCTTATTCCCTTATCTTCGTTGAACAGTTTTTTTTCCCCGCACAAATCTCCATTTATGTTAGGAATCCTAATGATTCAGTTTTCAAATACTTAGAATTTTCTGTGATTTAACCAGGGGTTTTTAATTCATTAATGCTCAAATTATCAGACATTTCTTAAAATGTTTCACACTTTATATGAATTAAGGATTACCTATTTATTTTTATGCATATATAATGAAGTTATAAGAAACTAATCTTAAAATTACACTGTTGTCGAATAATGTTCAAATTCTCTACATTTACGATAAAGCATTTTTTATTATAATAACTTAAGTTTTCTTTTGATATGAATGATAAACATTTGTTAAATTTTGATGCATTCAGTCAGAATTTAAAATTGATATATAAAAAATTGTAAAGAAATTTGGGGGGAAATTTTAAAAACAGGTAAAAAATGAGTTTTCGATTTTATTATTTTTTTTTTTTGAATTTATTAAATATTGTTGAATTAGCGAAACATTCAAAATTTTATCACTGATGCACGTGTTCTACCTCGTGATTTTAAAATTCATAACTATGCGTCCAGATGGACTTATATTGCGCAATTAAGAAATACGTCAACGATATTTTTTTTAATTTCAAATATTGAGTATTTTGCCTCCTGGTTGGGTGCACTTTATAGAAATTAATATTTTATTTATAAGACAGCTTCTGTATTCAGATGAAATTGCAATACACTATTTAAGTAAAAGGGGCATTGACGGACAGATTGTTTTCTTTTTCGCAATAAAATAATTCAGTAAAATAAGACATTGATAGACATGCAGACTTTTCTTTTTGAGCATGCAAAAACAGAAGAAGTTTAAGCAAAAGGTATTGACAACACTTCATGTTTCTGATGAATGCAGATAAAGATATCAAATTAAGTGGTTTAACAACTTCACTCCTTTAGAAGGTCAATACACGTTAAGTTAAAGCCCAGCATGAGAAATCTATCAGGGATTTTTTTCTATAACCTCTTCAAATTCGTTTAAACCCCCTTTACTAGGTGACCTTATTCAGTTAATGACACACGTCACTCAATGAATTGAGCTTTCTCTCCCCAAAACGGGTAAAAAAGCATCACATCGTGATCTTGTCAATCAAATTATGCAACAGGGGTATATTTCAAAACCGCCATCACTAGGTGAAAATAATAAGGCCCAAAAATCTTACCCCCAAAAAACTCCATAATTCCATAACTCTGGTGATGAATTAAATCAGCTCAACACCTTCACTTCAAGAGTCCTTGTCAGTCAAATTTCTATGGTGAGAATGGTCGAGCTGGCTATAAATTGGACCGGGGGAGAGATGTGTCTCCACAGAGACGGCAGAGGGGGTAAAGATGTGGAAGCCATACGTCCTGTTACTGGTCCTTGTGGTCGTAGTCTTTGTAGAGTCCGCCGAGGAAAAGATTCATAAATCACGTAAGAACTTCCATTATCAATAATTTTTTAAAACACTGATAAAAGTAGCGGCAAAAAATCGATTGTCCTGTTCCTGAAACATATCTTTACGTATAATTCTCCTTTGAATAAAATATTAATTGTTTCGACTTTACATGATTTTTGAAGGGTTTTTTTTCTCGAATGTTTTGAATTTTTAAATAAAATTAAACTTTTGAATTCCGGTCTTTTTCGCAAATGATTAAGAAAAAACAACCATATTCCTTAACATTTTATGTTTAAAGATTGATTATCAAACACAGTCATTTTAGTTGTGTTAAATGTGTGGTTTACTTAATTTTATTTTGTAGATATAGCCGTGTACTTAATTGAATTTGATGACATAAAATTCATTAAACGACAAATGTAACATTTATTTGATTTAGAAATACACCAAAACATCGCTTGATTAAGGAACATGTAAACGTTCTTATAAAGAGAATAATATTTTCTTAAAATTGTGTTGGCTTTTTCTTTATGACGTTTACTGTTTCCAAGAATGTAAAATCACTAGGTTTTTTAATGAAAAAAATAAATTGTTATTTCTAATAGGGCCTTGTCTGCTCTTTGCCTGTGTTTATGAATTAATAGATTGCAACTGTAATTCTGCTAGGATATGTTCGTACTTTTTCTCCCTAAAATCGTAGAAATATTGCCAAACTTATTATAATTCTGAAAACTGTAGCACTTGAACATTTATATACGTATTTTTATTTTTTATTTTTTTTTACGTATTTAGCCCTTAAACCACGAGATTTAAAGGAGAAATCCAAGAATGAAGTAACCGAGGTAGTATTGTGTAGTGTTATTCTTTGATTCATTTAATTCTTCATATTTTTTTTTTGTAAATATATTCTGCCGATCTATTACAACGAGGTAAATAATTAAGCAATCACTCGTCGTTATCAATTTTTGGGAGTTGATTTTAATCAACTCTCCTATGCAGTTACTCTGGCAAACCGGAAGTAAAACAGTATTTAGACATAATCACAAATCATAAATGGAAAACCATCACCGCTGACAAGACTTAGAACTTGAAACTTAAACGATAAATTCGATGTAATGTATTCAAAAGCATTGTTTTTCAAGGAAACTTATTTATACACACCTTGAAAATTGTCAGATTTTAAATGATATGAACAATTAAGATATTTTTTGTAGTCGTATGTATTCCTTCGCCAGAGTTCAATAAGACCGGTTCTCTGTCATTGATTACCAAAGCGCCTTTTCTACAGCCTAGAACTTCATTTTTTAATTGGTTAAAAAAATTGGTTGGGTACAATTTTCCAGAAATATTTCGATTACTAATACACAATGCATCGTAAAGTTTGATTACGTTAATTCTATTTTAAAATATTACACAACATGATTCATATGGGGTTTCCCGTCTATAGCTGGGAATTCTTGTCGGAAAAGCCCGAGAATTCGTATAAGAAAAAAACTGTGAGTAATTATTCAAGTACAGCTAAGAAACTACTTGCCATGCGAATATACATATCGTTGATTTTAAAATAAATAATAGTCAATAAAATCAACTCCCGGCAGTACTTCAGTAATTTGATTTTTAAAATATGTGTGTGTGTGTGTGTGTGTGTGTGTGTGTGTGTGTGTGTGTGTGT
>WFKH01011926.1:42823710-42828710 GCA_016163765.1 Magallana hongkongensis
AACAGAAATTTGCAGGGAGTTCCCACAATTAATGCTTATTTATGTAAAATGCGTAGCGATTTCATACAGCTCCCAGCACTTTTTGATATAATGGGGATATAATGGTAACACATGTAAAATTTCAATATTTTTGATAAAGTGTATGCCCTTGCACTACTGCATTTTATCTGACCCATTTCACTTTCGTCGTCATTTGCGTGAAATTCAAACGCAACACTGACTAAGATCATGATTTTAATTTTCACTCATAAAATAATTAAACGCTGTGAATTTCATTTAAATAATGTTAGAATGTTGTTTCTGTTCACACCAGTTATCATAACAAAATTGTTAAATTGGGAAAAATTAATTCATCCGTTGCCCTTACCAATAACTATTGATATAAGGGCGGGGGGGGGGTGGTGTTAAGTGTAAGTTTGTAATTTACACATTTATGTTTTTTAATGTTTATGTTACTCTGCTGGTAAATAAATAAGAAATACCTTTAGTATATGATCAGGGTTACTTGTAATTATAATTAATATTTTTTGTAATAATTATAGAAAGCAAGAAAAATCAATCTTTTTCAAGAATTTATTATAATAATCAACTTGACAAATACAATGTACTTTTGAGATTGCTTTTCTGTGACAAACTGTTCAACAAGACTAGTGTTTTCTGATTTTTAGTTTTATTCAGTCATGATGTGGAATTTATGGAAATTGACCATTCTTCTTGCACACTACATGTACTTCTCCTCTGTCTTTTTGATGTAAGGTGGCAGTGCAGTTTATAAGAAAACCAATGCCTGAAATGATGAATATTTATCAATTTCAAATTTAATTTTACTTGATATCAATGAAAAATATTATAATAGGTTACATTATAGTAATATGATTTAAAAGAAAAACAGACCAAATATACATGAAGTTAGTGAGTAAAAGAAATATTTATAGAGTACCTACTTTTTTATCAACACCCAAAGAAAGTGTCTCCAGTGGACCATTTACTGCTTTAATAACCCTGAAATTGAATAATGTGTTATAATTAGCGAACAATTGTGCTGAAGATAGTTCATGAAAATAGAGGGTTACTTTATTATTGTACATACAAATGGCAGTTTTAATTTCATTAATATTACAACAGCCATAATCAAATGTTTACTGTTTAAAATATTGTGTGGAAATTCAGTTCAATACTGTAAATTTGTTTATTCCTACATGTAATCTTCCTAAAAGAAGGCTAAATGAAATAACACATTTCGATTTACATAAACAATAAACTATCTTGTCTATATTCAATCTAGATCCTCACAGTAATCTTTGTAGTGCTAGCACAGTGGTTGGACTTTCCATTGTTTACATTTTCTTTGAAAACGGAGGAAATGCGAGCTAATATTATTGCGATATAAGAGACCGGTAAAAAGCTACAATGAGCATCAATACTCTTAATGATCAAAATAAGTGAATCGCAGATCATTTGCTTTGCCTGATCGAGTCACCAAACTGATGTTTAAACACAATATTACATGAAAAACAAATGTAAACAAGTAAACAAAATCGAAGCCGAGGAATTTCCCTTCGTTTCTGTTTCATCCTACAGTATTAGACAATATAAAACAATATCTAGGGGAAGTACAGATAAATCCTACCTTGTTCAGTTGAATCCTCCACCGATTTCCGTTTACGCTGGTTGTAAATGAGTTAAATTCCCAGATATATCACTGAAGTCCACATGTTTATTCTGATCACAGCTGCAAGCGCTGATGTGACGTAGTCAATCTCGACACGGCATCAGACGACTTAGAAATTTCATAATTTCGCGAGATATAAAGAATATTTGAAGTTTTTATTTCAGTACACCTTTCTTGATACAATCAAACCTAATAATTGATCATATTCATTTTGGTAGATGTTTGTTAATTACCGAAATACAATATCTCGTAGAATCTCATGAATAAGGGGCGGGGCATATGCAAATTTTCCTTAATAACACGTGCTAGAATTCTGATACCTTCCTTAACATAGCTGATCATCTCAATGACTGTGTGCACACAACTATTAGCGACTGCGGGTAGGAAATAACAGTGTCCTAACAATATGCTTATGTTTCAGTTATTATACATTACTTAAAACTGAGGGTTGTGTAATGTTTCTCCACATACGCGGATACAGCACGCATGAATACAGCGTTTATTGACATGGTTTTTTTTACAGATTATATGCATGTTTGAAATGTACATTTACTTCTCTCTCTCTCTCTCTCTCTCTCTCTCTCTCTCTCTCTCTCTCTTTCTCTCTCTTTCTCTCTCTCTCTCTCAAGTCATGAGCAGTGAGTGTCTGAACTCTGCCTCTACGATGACATGTGGTGATAACGAACTGTGTACAAACTCAAAACTACAAAGAAAAAAATACAAAAAACCATCAGAGTAAACACGGATCCAAACAATTCGTTGAAACTTTTCTGCAGTTGTAGCCTTGCTTGTGCGTTGTTCTCTAACCTATATTGGATTCAAGGGTCAACCCAGAAATATGTCGATACTAAATATAAAGTTGCATTCCAATAAGCAAAAAAAAAATTGCTTAGCCTAGCTAAGAGCTCTCTCTCTCTCTCTCTCTCTCTCTCTCTCTCTCTCTAGTCCGAACGTCCGCCGTCACTTCCGTTCGTCACCGGATGGAAACAAAAAACAGTCAACTTTTAACTTTTTTGTTTTTTTTTTATGTTACTATTTGATAGAGACGCATAAATAACTTCAGAATATGAAATTTGTTTTAAAATCGATCCACGCATTCTCGAGATTTTGGGATTTAAAGTCCCGAAGCGAGACACCGCGTAGCTCAGTCGTTAGAGTAGTGGACTTGTGCCCAGGCGACCCGGGTTCAATCCCCAAGTGCCGAATGCTTTACAGAGTTTTACTATGTTATTATCACGAAGCCGATAACTGGTACAGTAAATCGTAAAAACTCGGCAAATTCGGGGCGTGCTAAAAAGCAAAAACAAGAGCCCCAGTTTAATGGAGTCATTATACAAAATATCTGGACAATCTAGTATAATACATGTAGATCCTGTATAAATAAAAATCCATTTTTCCCCTTGGATATTCTTATGTTTATAATCATTAGTCCCTTTTCCAACAGGATGATTCTATAGTCATATCACATGTTGAGCATTGCAGTTCTTAAAAAGATCCTAAACAATTGTTTATATATGGGATATAAACCTTCATGAAACTCTGAACCCCTTGTGAGGCCCAGGAATCGTCCAGGGGCCAAAGTCTAATCAATTTTAAAGAATCAGCAATATGTCAAAATGATTGCACGTAAGTAAAAATATATATGATAACATTTCAGCTTTTGTTAATATTTAAAATGTTTTCCTTTGTAAAATTGGATCGCCAATATCGCCCAACCCTATTCCTCAAGATTTTGATTTGAACACATTTGAATCTATATTATCTGAGGTTGCTTTCACTAAAGTTACAGCTTTCCAGGCAAATGGTTTTTTAGAAAAAGATTTTTAAAGATTTTTCCTTATATATTTTTTTGTAAATTTTTTGCTCCCCCCCCCCCCCCCCCCTCCCCACGTTGTGACCCTGTCGGGGTTCATGATTTTAACAAACTTGAATCTACCCTACCTGTGAATACTTAGACACAAGTTTCAGCTTTTCTAGCCAATCGGTTTCTGAGATAAAGATTTTGAAAGATTTACTCTATATATTCCTATGTAAAAATTCGACCCCCCCCACCATTGTGGCCCCACCGTACACCCGGGGATCATGATTTTCACAACTTTGAATTTGCACTACCTGAGGATGCTTCCACACAAGTTTCAGTTTTCCCGGCTGATTAGTTTGTGAGAAGAAGATTTTTAAGATTTACTCTATTATAATTATCTTATGTAAAAGTTTGATCCCCCCATTGTGGCCCCACCCTACCCCTGGGGATCACGATTTTCACAACTTTGAATCTGCACTACCTGAGGATGCTTCCACACAAGTTTCAGCTTTCTCGGCTGATTAGTTTGTGAGAAGATGATTTTTAAGATTTACTCTATTACAGTCCCTGAAACGTTCTACTTTCCCATTTTTTCGTGCGTTCACCGTGCGCTCACCGTGCGTTCACTTGCGCTCTCCGCTCCGCTCCGTTCGCGCTCACCGTTCACAAAGCGCTCACCGTGCGCTCACTATGCGTTCACAAAGCGTTCACAAAACGTTCACCGTTCGTTCAGCGTTTACTTATCGTTCAGTCCGTTTTCATTCATTTCCGAATACTCCAAAATGAACGGATCGGTTTTTGCGAGTCACAGCAAAATGATTTTAAAAAAAACCCGAGCGTAAAGGTAAAGGGAAACTTTTATTACTCATGAAACATTTTAATAAGAATTTAATCCGTAGAATTTAAAGAACACATTCTTGGGCAGGTCCGTTCTTTGTTGTTGTTTTTTTTGACTTCATACAGCGATAAATTACTACACAAATAATATTAATTGATTCATTCAAAGACTTCAGTCGTTTAAAAACAGGAGAATTTAATCAACGAACGATTCGACACATTATAGGATGGACTGTATAATTTTTTTTGTTCATCGAGAAATGAATCTAAAATCTAAAAACCGCATCGCAAACTTTATGAAAGCCTTCGGTTTGCGATGCGGTTTTTAGATTCATTTCTCGATGAGCAAAAAAAAAAATACTGTCATGCTTATAATTCAATTTTAAACACAAATAATGTTTATTTAAGCTAAATTAATTGTAAATAACAAAAATCAACAAGAAACAAACAAGTACATGTTATTAACACGCGGAGTGATTTTATTTAGGACATGTTGATTTGAACAAGTTGATTACTCTAGCTCCGGATGTACATTAACATTGATCGAAGTGTTGTAAAAAACAGAATTGTTGATAAATGATTTGGATGATAATTTTGTATTTTGTTCTTTGAACATTGATTGCTGAAGCAGGTATGTGCTCTGGTCGTCCGGAACACCGCTGGGCCCTGCACCGCCATTGCTGGCTAACG
>WFKH01011926.1:42833710-42878796 GCA_016163765.1 Magallana hongkongensis
AAATAAAATTGCAAATCTACAATCTTTTCTCTACTATCCCTGAAAGTTTGAACTCAATATCTTTTCTAGTTTAGGAGAAGTTAGAGTAACAAGACACCCCTCTAAAAATCGCTTAAACGTCAATTTCTCAAAAACGGAAGTGACGTCATCAATATAATAAAAAACCTAAAAGGTTTAGATCACTATCTATCAAATCTTAAAGTTTCATGAAATTTGGTCGAGCCGTTTCTGAGAAATCGCGCGCACAAAATCTGTAAGAAAAAAAAGAAAAATAATAATAATAATAATAATAATAGGGAAAAAGAAACCGAACGAAAACAATAAGGTCTTCCGTTGGAAACGGAAGACCTTAATAAGGAAATACTAAAAGAAAAAGTTAAAATTTAGCCGATAACTGGTACAGTGCCAGTATATATGTACATATTATCTTGTCTAATTACATGGGTTTACAACCTTTACATTTATTAAGGTAAGGTTTGTGGCTTGCATTTTTTTAGGAGTTGTATGAAAGTTTCATACAATTTTGTTCACTGTACTAAAGTCTTTTTTCTTATAAAATTCAATTGATTTTGCCGGACCCGTTTTTAAAAAATAAAAAGCCAAAGTTCATTATTTCAAACTGTCATGCTGATGAAATGTAAATAATTTTCTGAAAATATGTACATTTTATATGTGACTAGTATGAAGGATTTTTGTGCTTAATATGTTCGAAAATAATGTCAATATTTATATAATGATTCGTTTTTATTAAATTTTAATAAACTATTTAAAAATACAATGAAATGTAACAAAATTAAAAATTTTGGACTTCTTTATTGAAAACATCTTAATTGAAACTTTTGCAAGTCCACCGATTTCAGGAAAAACTTATCTTAGAATGTATGTAATCTGGTTTTTCTAAAACACTATTTAAAACTATATGTTACGAACTTTGTTTTTGTGGAAATTGATAAAATGCTTGTATCCTGTAACTTTTTCATAGTAAACTACAAAATTTTGTGAAATAAAAGAACTGAAGTCAATTTTGACGTCATATAAATTTTGACGTCATATCTGAGATAAAGGGTAGTTGGTGTTACACTGTAACGTCACAATGATATTTTGTGAGTTATTTCCCTGTAACCGCAAACCTTAATAAACAATAATACATAATTTGTCCATATTGTATCATGTTTTTTTTAATTGTCCGTGTTAATGTTGTGTAAGCAGTCTGATAATAACCACAGTTCTTAAACTTGCATACTCTTTAAAATCTGTCTTTGGATAAACGTGTTTATCAAAGCTTATAAATGTTCCATCTATATTGAATAAATCACTAACAAAAATAAATCCTGTTTTAACAAAACTTTTGAAAAATATTGATTTACTATCTACGGTAATTTGAGAATTGTAATATATATTTTAATTTGTAACTTAGAGTTTTCTTAGTGGAGTTTGCTCATCTTTTCAAAAATAACTTTTTAAATTTTTATATAGATTGTATGAATAATCTTTACCAGTTCTCCATATTTCAGAGATATTGATTTTAAAGGACTATGTATGATAATGGCCTAAAATTGCCCCCTAAAATGAACATCATCATATTACTGTAATTCTTTGTTTTCTTTGTACATATATATATGTGATGTTTTTATATAATGTTCATTTTGATTCAAGTTGCCCACAATTTAGAAATATGACATCGTAAAGACAACTTTCCCCCGCCATTTTTGCATTTTTAGCATAAAACAGCTTGTTTTCAAGCAGTTTTTCTTTCAGAAAACATAGAGCGCATGCTTGAACAAACAAAATATTTTAAATAGAGATATATCTAGCCAAGACTAATAAGTGACAAAAAAATTTACCTTGTTCAAGCATGCGCTCTATATTTCCCATTCGTAATAATATAAGAAAAATGTCAATTTTTGGACTGATTTTGAATGGATTATAGAAATAGCGTCACTTCTGACGTCATATACTGCCAATGAGTGTAAATAAATCAAATAAACAGGTGAAAAATACATTTTATATTAACTCTTTTAAAAAATAACATAACATTTTATTGTACCCGAAACACTTTAAAAAGTGGCTAATTATGGGGGCAAAATTTAACTCTTATCATATATAGTTCTTTATTCTAAAAGCTAAACCCATTTTGTGTCAGCTCTAATAAGTCATACGTCTTCTTATCCAAGTAGCTTTAATTGCTGCGATAAAATTCCAATAATCTATCGTTTTGAGACCCCCATGACTATAATCTTGTATGATTGTACTTTTCCTAACTTTATAAACTTTACAAACCCATAAGAAATGAAAAATATCATTTTCAAAAGTTTTTAAGTTTTTGGGTTGGGTAATTCTAGAATGAAATGATTAAACTTTGGTATTGTGAGTGTCTTTATGACCGTAATTCATCCAATCTGAGTTAATTTTCTTGACTTCCGTTTATTTAACAATTTTTTAATTACGGATAATTTTAATAAATAATTTTGTCCTCTATTTCATCTAGTGTTACTCAAAATTTATGTTGTCCCAACTAAGCTTCCATCATATGTGATTAAAAATATCCTTTGAAATTTTTTGCTGCCGATCTAAACCATTTTTGTTTTAAGAAAATTTATTTTTAATTTAATATTATACGCCTGATACTTGTGCAAAGAAGTCTAAAACCATAATATGGTTGCGGTGTATCATGAAATGTGGTGATAACGAACAATGTTGAAACTCAAAAGTCCAAAGGAAAATTACAAAACAGCAGCAAAGCAAACACGAACCTCTACAAAAATTAGAGGTAGGATCAGGTGCCATGGAGGAGTGAACATCCTCTACTGACACACCCGGCGGGTGCTCTTTGTCGTAATCGGGAAAACGGAAAAATCCGTAGATATTTCGGTGATTAATAATGGCCTAACAATAAGTATGAAAAACGTCAGTCAGCATTCGACCTTGTATTTGCTGACATTATCATTGACGTGGCATCTGCATATTGAGATATTTTGTATTCTTCTTCATCTATAAGTATACCTTTTATGTCTTTTTCATTCTTAAAATCTCGGCACAAAGAGGAAAGAGATATGAAGAAATTGGATCGTCTTGTCTGGGTAAATGTACTCTGAAATTGTACCGTACTGAATCAAACAAGCCCATATTCCATTATAGAAGGTTTCTATCCATTTTTAAAGGCGGGTTCAAAATTAAAAAAGTCTGATGTTTTTGAGAGAAAAAAACTCCACGAGAAAGTGTCAAAGGCCTTTTCAAAGTCGATTAACATTAACAGGCCGGGTATATTATTTTGCTCTGTATAATACATAAGGTCATGAATAAGTCTTATATTTTCCCTAAATAAATCTCTTCAAAAATCCCGTCTGATCCTTATTTATTAATTTATCTAGAACTATTTTCATACCTTCAGCTAACTCACGTCACATTGTTGACGTCACATTGTTGTGTCTGGAGCAGAACAAAATCTCTGCAAAGGAAGAGAAAATGTTTAAAATTGAATAGCAACAAAATATTGTAAGTAAACATTAGTAAAGCGAAGATTTTCAAAGAGTTTTTGAATGGTGAGATTGATAATTTTGAAGAGTTTAAATAGGTTAAATTGGTTGAGATGTTAGGCAACTTGTATAAATTGGTTTGCGTAGATCATCGCTTTTTGTGAATAAATGTGTCACTTGATAGTTCTCGGGAAAACAAAACACTTATCACTGTATTGAAAGTGCTAATCGAAAATGCGGTTGATTTGGATCACCGGCTATAATTTTGTCGGGTATCTCGAATTTACTGTCTGCACATTTAGACAAAAATGTATTATTAAACACTTTTTAATGAACTTTTACTAAAATTGCATCAAACTATTTGGGCAGTACTATTGTTATTTTTAAAGTTTATCTTATTTTTTTTCTTTTTCATTTATGAAGGCGTTTATCATCAGTCTGATTGTTAATGTTTTACTATTTATCCATTTAAGTGAACTTTGAAGTTGTCAATACATACCCACCCTCGTTTTGGAAAGCTAATTTTTGTTTGCATAGTAATTTTTTAAAAGCTACTCTTTGTTGTCATGTCGGCTATACTTAGATCACATGTATTGCGTATTGTGCATTTGATATTCAGCACTACAAATAATTTACGAATATTAAATTTTACAATACAAACGATACTACTTTATTCAGATAAAGTTGTCATTGTGCAAATGTCGGTTTCAGGAACAGTATTCATATAAAGACTTCCCATACAAAAGTCAGATTGAGGAATATATTGATTGAATAGCATTTTTGTTTGGTTAAGAGTGTTTTTCAAAAGGGGGGGGGGGGGGGCTAACCAAATCAAAGTACTGAAGTAATGAAAGATCGGCTCTGTTGATGTGTCTTTATCCATACAGTGTAGTAAAGACTGGCAATCTCTCTCATTCTCTCTCTCTCTCTCTCTCTCTCTCTCTCTCTCTCTCTCTCTCTCTTTCTATACTGTATTGGATGTAGGGCCGTCGGGGTCTTCAAAAAGATGCAGACTATATGCACTCTGCATGAACGACACACGTTTTCGATGTGTGGGCGAAGTAAGGCAGCACTGTCTGTGCAAATAATACGGATACCTTTGACATTATTTCAAGGCATACGTCTTATTTTATGTTTTATTGATTGTAGCTTCCTTTATTTTTTTTTTTTTTTACATACATTTTACTACAATGTGTAGTTCATGCATTAAGAAGTCCGTGCAACCCTAATGCCTCGATCGGAAAGCCACCGACTGTAATTTTCTCGACCGGTATATACACCCCAGTGGCAGTTGAGGAGTGATCGAAACTAATATGGCGACAAAATGCTTTTATGAATTAATGTCAGCTTTAATAAGAAAACATAGAAAAAATTACAATCTTCGCTAAATTTATTAGCAAACAAAAAGAAACCGATACATTTGACAAAATAAGGCTCTCTGTGAAACTATTTGGTATACCAGAAGCTGTGTTAGCGTTTTGTGTTATTTATTGTAACTTTGAAAATTTGCCTGCCTAGAACAAGGACTTTGCTTTCAGCATAGCCCGGATAAATATCACGACAAATACATGTATATGAATTTTTGATAACTATTAGAATCAAACAGTTTATAATGCTTATATTAGATTCGTGATACTTTTTAACATAAATAGCGACACATGATATTGTATGTTCATTTATAAATATTTACATCCACCAAATATGATTCCCTCTTTTTCTTACGGACATTGGTTGTGTATTCATAACTCTGTTGAAACTGACAGGACTGAAATCTACACGCCCCGTTTGTCGATTGGTTGAAACCTTCAACAACCTAAGAACAATCACAGAATGCACGAAATAATTATGATAATGTCAGACTCAAGTTCCCATAGAAGACAATTTGCCTGTTTCTTTTATGTAACATACTGATGTACTTAACAATAATTTAGTTAATTTTCTTAATTTTTACGATCAAGGAGAGATGTAAATATAAACAATAAAATGCTTTCCTTGATGATTCACGTGGGTTATGAATTGCATAATGCAATGTCGCAACCTTCTTATCCTGCATAAATCACCAAAAAAGCATTTTATTGTTGAATTAAAACGTAACCTGTCCTTAATTAAAATAATTATGATAGTATCAACAGTAATTTGTGTTGCTGAAGTAGAATTGTTGCAATATGTACATTTGGAAATATTCCTTACATTGATTAAGACCTTAATAAGTATAATATAACACTAAATATATACCCAAATCACTCATAACATTTCCATTGAACGCAACTCAATCATAACAAGAACGCGAATCAAGCATCGCAAGAACACCAACAATGAGAGGCCATGAAATCAAATTCTACGATTACTTACACTCCTTTATCACCTTTTCAACTAATAACGCCTCAATATTGATTATTAATAACTATATCATTAATATGTGAATGTTAAAATCATCATAACATAAAAAAAAAATGAATAAAACTTCATTTGTTGTTTTTTGGACGGATGGGCAAAAAAGTATAGCAATCGCCAAAAAATGTTGCAAACAAATTATAGCATTAACCAAAACAAATAGTAGCTCCTTTTCTTATAATAACACTGTTCATGTGAGTTTAGGTATGCTTTTCGCGGAAAATTGAGTAACAAGGTTTTCCACAATACCTCAAAACTAACTTTTCAGAAATATTTAGCGTTCTTTATCCCCTTTAAAGTTCTGCATTTTCAAACATAAACAAGAGTACCAAAATCAATATAGCTGGTGATCCAAATCAACTACATTTTCGATTAGCACTTTTCCGTACAGTGCTTATAAGATTTGTTACTGTCTCACTACATAAATATATCGGGTTGTTTAATCTGATAGACGGCTCCGCGATTGATCAACCCGATATATTTCTGTTGTAGCCGAGCCGTCTATGAGATTGATCAACCCGATACATTTCTGTAGTCGGTCAGTAACAAACCTAATAAGTAATAATTGTTATGGGTCAGAATAACCCTGAATTCCAGCAAAGATCAATCACAAAACTTAAACTTTAAACTTAATAATTTATTTACAGTAATATATATATAAATAAATACAAAAATACAACTTACACTATAAGAATCCTAACTAAAGAGTGTCCGTTACAATCTGCCGAATGGATCAAATCACAATGTCCCAGTAATTAAACTGTTCTCAGTTTAATGTCTTCGAACAAGAGTTCAAATGAGAGTCTCTTCTATGAGCACTGTTTACAGGTTATTTATACTAAAATATAAATCTAGCAAATTCTAGAAATTATACGTACAAGAAGTTACATGAATGACCTGGACACTCAAGAATGTTCTAGAAAGAATAACTGACCACTTTAGAATAGTCCAGAATATTCTATTATACAAACCTACTATATAACACCTCCCCCCTTAAAAAAGTTTGAGTGCCAATGAAAACTTAAATTGTCAAATTAAACAAGTACAACAAATAATAATCATGATACTCTTGACAAGGCATCTGCAATAACATTGTCTTTACCTTTGATATGTTTGATAATTATATTATACTTTTGTAACAACAAACTCCATCTAGTAAGTCTTTGATTCTTGTTTGACAATTTATGCAAAAATGTCAAGGGGTTGTGATCTGTATATACAAGGATAGGATGAACAGTAACATTTAAATAAACGTCAAAATGCTGTAAAGCTAACAACAAAGCAAGACATTCTTTTTCTATGGTAGAATAATTTTGTTGACATTTGGTAAGTTTCTTAGAAAAATAAGAAACAACCCTATCTACACTATCACTATGTTCTTGAAACAAAGCTGCCCCGATTCCTACATCACTAGCATCAACAGTAAGCTTAAATTGCTTAGAAAAATCTGGAATTGAGAGAACTGGACTACTAATAAGGACAGATTTTATTTTAGAAAACGATTTATCGCAGTCTTTTGTCCATTCAAAGTTAACCCTCTTTTGTAAAAGATTAGTGAGTGTATTAACTACAGAGGAGAAGTTAGGACAAAATTTTCTATAAAATCCTGCCATGCCCAAAAATCTCATTAATTCTTTCTTGTTTGTAGGAATCGGAAACTTTGCAATAGCCTCCACTTTAGCCATAATTGGACTATCATGACCTTGACCTACTTTATGACCTAAGTATTCTACATAAGCATGACGAAAATCACTTTTTACAAGGTTCACTGTTAAGTTTGCTTTAGCTAAAATGTCAATTGATACACACATGATTCAAAGATGTTCCTCCCATGTTTTGCTGTATATGATGACATCGTCAATGTAAGCCTCACATCCTTCGAGGTCCTGTAGAAGGGAATGAATCATTCTTTGGAATGTAGCTGGTGCGTTTTTCATGCCAAAGGGCATTACTTTGTACTGGTAAAGTCCATCTGGGGTTACAAAAGCCGAAATTTCTTTTGCTCTTTCTGTTAATGGAACTTGCCAGTAACCCTTCAACAGGTCAAATTTACTGACAAACTTGGCATTTCCTATTTTGTCAATACAGTCATCAATTCTAGGAATGGGGTAGGAATCAGTTTTCCTGACGGAATTCACTTTTCTAAAATCGGTGCATAATCGATAAGTACCGTCCTGTTTTGGTACAAGAATACATGGTCAGCTACAGTTACTTTTACTTGGCTCAATAATGTCATTGTCAAACATGTATTGTACTTCTCTTCTTAGGTACTGCAACTTTATAGGATTTAGTCGATAAGGATGTTGTTTGATAGGTAAAGAATCACCCACTATGACATCATGACAAGCTGCATTTGTTTTCTTTGGGACATCAGAGAAAAGTTGTTGATATTCATCCACCAGCTTTTTAACTTGTTCTTTTTGGTGAATGCTCAAATGTCCAACTTTGGTGTCAAAATCAGCAGAAATTGTTGAATTTTGTAAACGGGCACTTTGATGACAATCTTTCTCATTCATATCAATACCCATATCACTTTCAATACAATTTTGAACTTTCTTAACATTGGCTAAAGTGGAAACTGGTTTGACAAGATTTCGGTCACACCTTTCGTGATATTCTTTTAACATATTGATGTGACACACTTGTTTTTGTTTTCGCCTATCTGGTGTGCTAACTACATAGTTTACATCTCTAATCTTACTTTCAATTTTATAAGGACAATAATATCTGGCCTGTAAAGGATGTCCAGGAATAGGTAAAAATACAAGAACCTTATCTCCTGGCTTAAAATTACGATTTCTAGCATTTTTATCATACCATACTTTCATTTTCAATTGAGAACTTTTTAGATTTTCCTGTGCTAATTTATAAGCATTGTAAAGTTTTTCTTTAAAATCAGACACATAATCTAAAAGATTAAGATCACTAGTCTCAGTCAGCCACTTTTCCTTCAGCATCTTCAAAGGACCTCTAACTGTATGACCAAACACCAGTTCAAAAGGACTGAACCCAAGAGACTCTTGAACTGCCTCCCGTGCAGCAAATAGTACAAGATGAACTCCTTCATCCAGTCTTTCTCATACTGGTAACAATAGGTCTTCAGCATTGTTTTAAGTGTCTGATGAAAACGTTCCAACTCGCCCTGGGACTCTGGATGGTAGGCACTTGATTTATACTGCTTAATTCCCAACTCATGCATAACTTGCTGGAACAATCCTGGCATGAAATTCGAACCTTGATCAGACTGGATTGCCTTAGGTGCCCCCACAAAACTAAAAAACTTGGTTAGCGCCTTAACTATGGTCTTTGCCTTGATATTTCTAAGTGGTATGGCTTCTGGAAATCGTGTCGATGTACACATGATGGTAAGTAAATACTGGTTTCTGGATCTAGTCCTAGGCAAAGGTCCTACACAATCCACCAATACCCGGCTAAAAGGTTCTTCAAATACTGGAATTGGTTGGAGAGGTGCAGATGGAATCTTCTGATATGGTTTACCTACCATCTGGCAAACATGGCAAGACTTGCAAAACTCAGAAACATCCTTTCGCAATTTAGGCCAATAAAAATGACTCAAAATTTTATGACAAGTCTTATTGACACCTAAATGACCTGCCATAGGAGTTTCATGAGCTATAGCCATGATGTCCCTACGATACACAGCTGGGACTACTATCTGGTAAACAACACGCCACACTTCATCAGGGGAAGCCTCAGGTGGTCGCCATTTTCGCATAAGGATGCCATCCTTCAGGTAAAAGCATTCGCCGACTTTGATGACCTCTTCTGGTGGAAGGGCTCTTTTACTTAATTGAATGATATCAGGGTCTATATGTTGTTCAGCAAGTAATTGCTCTCGGCTGAGGATGTCATTTTCTTGTTTCAATGGTAGATTCAACTTATCATCATTGCCGATAAATCTAGGTAATGGTATATTCTTGACCATTTTTCTAATATTTTGTGGTTCAGTGATTGTTTTATAATCATCTATATTGGAAAAGAAAGTGTCATTTAAATCAATATCAGTTGAGGAATCTTTCGTAACTGCACCTGTAGAATGGTCAGCCTCTATTTCTAGTCTTCTGGCCATCGCTCTAGTAACAGCACAGGCTGGATATAAATCATCATCTTCATCATCTGATGTGACATTGGACGAAACTCTCTCACAGACTATAGGATCGGGTACAACCTTTCCACCGGCTAAATCATTGCCTAGCAATAAAGAAACGCCTGGAACAGGAAGAGTAGGTCGAACACCTACAGTAACAGGTCCAGTAATTAAATCTGACTTCAAACAAATTCTATGCAGAGGAACTTTAATGACGCCGAGCTCCACACCCTGTATTAAAACTGACCTACCAGTAAAGGTCTGCTCAGACAAAGGCAGTACACCATCTAACAATAAAGTCTGTGCAGCTCCAGTATCTCTCAAAATCTTAACAGGGTGAGTTTTGCTTGAGTCATCAATTGAAACAAATCACTGGAACAAAAAGGGCTTATAATCCTTCATAGAATCAGTAGAACTGGACTTTGAACCCTGAACTTCAGGAGTATCAGAACAAAATGAAACTAAGGCTCCTTGATCACCTCTAACTGCAGCACAGGCAAGTGGTTGATGTTTGTCAAGGTCATTTTTTCTTTTGAGTTTAAAACATTCACTGATAAGATGACCTTTTCTTTTGCAATAACTGCAAGTAGGAAGCGATCCTATTCCAGAAGAACCTTCAAAACGTCCTGGACCGGACCTAGAACCACCTTGTGGTGAGAGTGGGAACTTGTGGAAGACTGAGACTCTAGAACACTCTTGTTATAAGAGTCTGAACTTTTAGAATAATTATTTTGAGATCTTGTGAAAAAATTCTTTTTATGAGAAAGAGTGAAAGTATCCGATATGACTGCTGCCTCCTCAAGAGTTTTTACATTCTTATCTTCTAAATGTGTTTTTAAATCTTAAGGAACACAATCCTTAAACTCTTCTAACAGAATGACTTGACGTAAATTAGAAAAAGTTTTATCAAGTTTCTTTGACCTAAACCACTGATCAAACAAATCTTCTTTCTCTCGTGAGAATTCAACAAATGTTTGATTATCAAATTTTTTATACTTTCTAAACTTCTGTCTATACGCTTCTGGTACTTATTCATATGCCCTTAAAATAACTGACTTGACGTGTTCATAGTCTGAACTCTCAGCTACCCCAAGAGCAGAGTATACCTCAGCCGCTTTGCCAGTAAGTACACTTTGTAGCATAGTTGACCAAACCTTCTGCGGCCATTTTAGATTTTCTGCTATTTTTTCAAATAAAGGGAAATATTTGTCTACCGATTTTTCCTGATATTTTGGAACTAATCTAACATTTTTAGCTGCATCAGATTCAGCCCTAATAGAGGAATGTTCTGTTGTGTGCTGTAATTTTAGTTTCTCTAACTCAAAGTTCAGTTCACGCTCTTTTTCTCGTTCTTCACGCTCTTTTTCTCGTTCTTGTCTGTCTAATTTCTCTAATTCAAATTTCCTTTCACGCTCTCGGTCTTCTCTTTCCAATTTTTCTCGTTCTAATTGGATTTTTTCTAACTCTACTTGATACTGCATTTCTGACATTTTATAAGTTTCTAAGTTTAAAAATTTTTCCTCTATTAATTTGTTTGCAACTTTAGTTTTAATTTCTTGCTTCTTCATTGGAGATCTTACATCTAAACCAAAGTGCATACCTAATGCAACCAAGTCATCCTTTTTCAAAGTTTCAAAAACCTTAACCTCTGGCGAGGCAAGAAAGTCTGTGACCGATAATACCATGTTGATTTCTGCTGGATAATTAAATTATTAATTTAACAAAACAACAAAATTAAACTCAATCTGCAAATTAACAAAATTCGAGTATCCCGGACGAGCCCCCGATTCTGTTATGGGTCAGAATAACCTGAATTCCAGCAAAGATCAATCACAAAACTTAAACTTTAAACTTAATAATTTATTTACAGTAATATATATATAAATACAAAAATACAACTTACACTATAAGAATCCTAACTAAAGAGTGTCCGTTACAATCTGCCGAATGGATCAAATCACAATGTCCCAGTAATTAAACTGTTCTCAGTTTAATGTCTTCGAACAAGAGTTCAAATGAGAGTCTCTCCTATGAGCACTGTTTACAGGTTATTTATACTAAAATATAAATCTAGCAAATTCTAGAAATTATACGTACAAGAAGTTACATGAATGACCTAGACACTCAAGAATGTTCTAGAAAGAATAACTGACCACATTAGAATAGTCCAGAATATTTTATTATACAAACCTACTATATATAACATAATATTGTGTTCTAATGCCATTTCATGAAGACGTTTTTCAATGCAGATCAAATGAGCCCAGGTATCTGTATTTTGAGTTCTTTAATTATATTTGATATCATAGACAGCTACATTAGACCATGATTACCTTATTAAGCCCACCAAAGAGTACTGGATATATAGTGATTTACAGGTCAGTTTATTACCCATATAAGAAACATAAAGAGGAAATAAACTGTATACTGAAGCAAAACGTTACTTTTAAGTAAATGACTTTTACAGTCATTTCATGCATATCTTCTACAAATTTATGCTATACTGTGGTTTGCAATTTTAATTATATGCTATGATATTGAAATTGAAACGAGAGGCTTAGTGATATAGTCTGCTATGCTATGCTAGGAGAATTGAACAAAAACTCCTCTGCAAGCAAAAGAGTTCTAAACATTTTTAAGTAAATTATTCAAAAACCAACAAAACCAAGTTGATAGTATGTTGTATGTTATGGTATGGTATGATATGATATGATATGATTGATATGATATGATATGATATGATATGATATGATATGATATGATATGATATGATATGATATGATATGATATGACGAATGAAAAACGAATGATATGCTATGAGATTGTATCCTACAGTATGAGATTCCAAGGCAATGGTATGAGATTTAAATGCTATGCTATGTTATGGTGTATGTTGTAAAAGATATGCTTGAACTGTCTGTATCTTACAGAAGAAGAACATGTAAGCTGACTTTATGGTTCTTCTCTGAGAATCTTGATAAAACGCGGAACGTAAAGAAAGATCGTTATAAATAACTGATATAGAAAATTAGACTTAAATATTCAAAATTTAGGAAATAATAATAATAACATTAATCATAAATATTAAAAATCAGCGTTAAAAATGTAGTTAATGTATTATCAGTTTTTTGAATAAATACAAAAACTCTTATGCAAACATTTACCGTTGGTATTGTACTGAGCATCAAAGCTAGCAAATATTCAGTAGGAAGTTGACATTTATCTTATAATTTGATTATCCACTCAACTTGAAATCCTGATTCTATAAGGATAATTATAAAAACTAAAACTTTGCTTTTCTTATTCAGACTTCAAAGGATGAAAAAAAAATGAAAACAATGTGGGAAGAAATAAGACAGAACGTTTATATAATTAAGGGTGAAAGTGAGACCACAATACCAATAATGGTTTTTTCTGTGATTGGGGATTCCGACAGCTTTGTACCAAGACCATGGCCAACAAATGTGTTCCAAACGGCACTTATTGAAGCAGCTAAAAGTGGAGGAGGTAGGTGTTTTACTGTGACAAGTCAACGTAGACAATTTCGCTATCATATATTTTTCATAAAAGTCGTTATATTACTAGCATTCAGTTATGCACCAACGTATTTTTCTTTATATGAGAAGTATCATCTTTAAAACAACATGTTTTGTAACCACGGGTCACGGTAACGTCGAAAACATGACATCAAGAGGACGGTTTGATAAAATACCCAAGCTTTATATAATGTTTAGTGTCTTGTGCCGTTCACCCTGCGTTTTAAACGGCTCTTTACCACTTTGCATTTTATTTGTTCATAATTGTTCGAGAATCCTTAGTTATGTCTTTAATGTTTGGTTGTTTTTGTAACTGATTTTAGTTAAATGAAACATTATTACATAGTTTGGAACATGGAATATTAAGACAATGACAAAGAACAATTGCACTTAAGCTATAGAGAATGGGTCTTTTTTCAGTGCCGTTTTTATACAGAAAATATCAACAAATTGTTTTTTTTTCCGTAATATTTAAGCACTAATGGATACTTCTGATTTATTTACACGCTAAACTTCACCAAAATTAGCATACATTTTAAACAATTGAGGAATTTTAAATGCCTATAATAATCTAAATCCGGAAAAATCGTACGGAACCTGTTGGAATTTTGTCTATTTAAATCATATTCTGTTGGTGGATCGTTTGGCGAGTTTGCTGAATTATACTTTATGCATTTTTTTACTTATGGAAAAAAATTGAATAAAGCTTTGAAATTGCATATTACCATAGTGATCAACTGACCATACAAAGTCGATGGAAAGTGATTTAAACGTGTCGGTGTTTTACAGTGAGCACTTTTGTCAAGATTACCTGGAATGAGCCCACGTGACTATTTGAAATAATTTATTTCATACGTGGGTTCAATCATGGGTCCACAGGTAATAGCTGTCACTTGCTATAGATAAAACCTTGAAATTTTCATACATTTTTCATATTTTAGGTACCAGCCTATTCTTATTCACACTTCTTATTTTCACAGTTTTCTAAACGTATAATGCATCTTTTGTTTTTTCCACAAGTCTGTACACGGTTAGGCTGATAGTAAACAAAGGCTTTGGAATGAATATCCGTCCTCGATTTACTATATAAAATCACAAAAAGTCGGCTGACCCCTACTATGTTGTAAAGCTTTGCCTTTTTATATACACTAAATTCAGCGCTAAAACTTGTTGATTCTTATGATTTAAATATCAATAGATGATGTGAGTTAAAAAATTATGCTTAATTTGAATCTTCATTTTGTTCACTTTTTACCGGGGTCCATAACACACCTTACAGCCTTATTAGCATAATCGGAAACTTTCTGATTTTTATATTCACGAAAAACTGAAAAAAACCCGCGAACCTCTAAACTACGTAATTCACGGATTTTAACCAGACCAGTTCGAGACCCTTGCAAATTGAAAGAGGAATTTGGATAAAAAAAAAGTGAGTAAAAGTTTATGTTTCTTTTATCGGCAAGCTTTTTAAATTATTTAAAGTTGCAGAACAATTGTTTATTAATGTGAATTCAAAGTTTTGAGTAATTAGCCTTATCTCGTTAAATATTGTGCAGCATGTAACTGTCTGAACAGCAGTTTTCGATTTTGTCAACAATCTAAAACGTGCTAGGAGGTAGTCATGTGTCGGTAAGAAGATACTTAATTACATAGTTAATCTATATACATACCTTTTTAAAAACCTGCAATGCAATGCATTAATTCTACAACCTGTGTTACCAAAATGTTAATAATTAATGGTCGTTGTGAAATGTGACTTGAAAGACATGTTTTGGTATAAAATGTGCATGCAGGTGTACTATAGTCAGTTTCTACACATAATGGTAACTGGCATACGTTCAAACATTTTGTATATTTTCCTAGAATATTTTTACATTTTATTTTTTGTTTGTGTCAATCATGCCTTCAGTCATGTCCATACAGAATTTCCTCGACATGTACATGTATAGTTTTGATACATGTATATTAAATTCATGTCTTAGTTATCTATTAACGATGAGAGTGTTTATGATTGTTTATGAATCAAGGGTCTGCATTTGTTATATAAATGTAACATTATACAATGGACAGTCTGAGAGAGAGAGAGAGAGAGAGAGAGATAGAGAGAGAGAGAAAAAAACATAATGTAATTATTATTAATTGCCTTGCTTCCATATATATATATATATATATATATATATATATATATATATATATATAATAATACCACAGTAAATGAGCAATATTGCTGAAAAAAACGTTGAGAGAGAGAAAAAGAGAGAGAAAAAGAGAGAGAGAGAGAGAGGTCATTAAAAGCCATTATAAATTTTATAGCTATATGTCATATCCCACTGAGTGAGTTGTGATGGCTAGTAATGTTTTGACCCATGTCTCCGATATTGCATTTGCCCATAAAAAGTGTAATCTGGGACACATCCTTTTGTTTTGATGTAATGACAGCATTTAGCTTTGTAATGATAGTGTATCTTTTTTTTTAATCTACAGGGCTACCTGCTGCCTCTAGATGATCTGAAGATCGGGAATTTAAAGAATATTGTCAATTTAATATTGCTAATGACCCAGTCAAGTCCGCTGAAGCCCAGAAGGTACTTCTTTTTCATGTGATAAACTTAAAAATTGTCCACTATGTATACATGTAGAAATATTTAGTTTTAGCTGATTGAAAGCCAAGCAAGGTGAACTAAATAGCTACAATGTCTTGTGTAAAAGTTGTATAAGGGAAAGGTTTGTATGGGCATCTTGTATCAACACTGACTACCAGTATTTGAAGTGATGGGAAAGGAATGCCAGGAGTTCGAAAATATTATAAACTTAACGAAATGTCTTTTACCCTCTCTGAGAGAATGGGATTTGCATAAATCCCATGAATTTGTTATGCTGGAAATATGTTTTTTGGATTAGTTGTTATTATTGTCCAATCTTCTTATGATGTACATAGAATGTTGATACAGGTAGTTGTAACTCATACAGACATTCATTTGCTGCATATATGTTTCTGACTTTGATCTTTGTTCAATATATTTGATATCTTTCTGTCCACTGGAAAACTAAATGTGTCTGAAGTAACACCAGTGGGTAACAAAGGCAGTTGGTTTCTGGTGATTCTGTGTGAAATATTTTGATTCATTACATTTTTCATATGTGTGCAGACTTGATTGACTTGGGTTTCCTGATTTTGTTGTATAAGTAATATTGCTTAAAAAAGTATATCACATCTGACTTACCAGTGTAATAGTATACATGTATATTTCATTTGTAAAATCATTTTACAAATTTGCAGTGTTTTGTAAGACTAAAATGTTTTTTGTGGCTTTTAAAAGTAACAAAGTACATGCACATGATGCAACTGTTTTTTTGGCATTGTTTATATGATAAAAAGATAAAGAAACTGTGAGCCGGGTTTAAAATTAGTAGCTTACATTAGTAGATTACATTGTCAGTATCACTTTATAGCACATTCTTAAAATAACTCAATTGAATATATATTTAATGAATGCACATTTGTTGCAAAAAATGATTCTCTGAACACTTTATGTATATTCTATTTTAGTTTCCAGACCATGAAATTAATGAATATTTCTTGAATGGAATGCAAAAGGGTTAGGATGGAACCTTATTTGCCTTTTAACCAACGCACACCATCTTTTGAAGAGTTGTGGACCAAACCACAGAAGAATTTGTTCTAGACAAATCATTCATAACATTTTTTGCTGTTAATGTTACATAAAACGGTTTGGGCACTTTAATGTTACTGGATGAATTGTTTCAACAATAAGTGTTCACATAATGAATACCAGCAAACATTTTATCGAGTGCACTTGTTTTGTATTTTTCTAACATCTAAAATATATTTTTATATAACTTGTTCATATAACATTTTTGGAAACAGTTATCTTAATTTAATTGAAATTCAGCATTACTATTTTATACAAGTTTTTTTTTTAAAATATACTCTTTTGCTTACCCAAAAAAAAATACCCAGTAACAATGGGCAATAGACATAATGTATATACATTAAAGCTGAACACCGCTCGTAATTAGGCACTGTCCGCCATATTTCTCTCTAACCACCGTTATCCCTACAACCCCTATATAAGCTGCAGGCCTCTTAGCAGTTTAAAGTACTTTGCTGTAGAGGTCTCACCTATGTGGACGTACATCTTGCCTCGCCGTGTTACCCGGTCGCGATGAAATTGTCAAGTTTTATGCACTTTTTTCAAGCCAGGAGAATATTAACATCAAATAAACTGGTCAAAATATAATTTTCAAACAGAATATGCACATAAAATAAGAATTAAATGCATTAAATCCAACGACCACGACACCCCTGCGAATGTTATTGTCATTTAAATTTTAGACCACGTGGTTTTATTTGACCCTTTCAGTTTCGCAGTAAAAATCGTGCCTCGTGTTTATAGTCTATTTCATAGAATCTAGGTAATTGTAATCATATATAAAATCTAGACGTTTATTGATTTTAAACTTTATCTTCATTAATTGGTGGATAAAATGAGTTCTAGAAATAAATGTGACAATAGAAGAAATAGGTTTTTTTTCTGCTGTTGCAACAATTAGCATGTTTAGTAGCGCTCCCCCCTAAGAATTAATTTTCGATCCGCGCCTGGCCTAGTAATATCATCAATAGTGAAACAGACTATACTATTTTATGCAGAATGTTCCTTGAAAATGGCTCGATATACTAAGTTATTATACAAAACAGACACCCGTCATTTTTTTAAAAGCATGGTATTGCACATCACAAGCATCAAACATGGCTATGATTTTATTAAGCAACCCAATGTTTATATTTTCAACCACGTGTAGAGTGGTTGAACACGAACGATAACTCTGTTCTGAATATCATCGTTTAATTTAAATAACTGCTAGATGATGAAATAAGACATACATCTTAATAGATTTTCGTGTTTTAACATAAATCAACGTAGGATATGATATGAAAAACGACCAGTACTTACGTATTTTGAGAATATTATTCGAACACTTATACTTCCGCTCGAAATTTTACAGGAACTGAACAAATCTCGGGGAAGTCTCGTGAACTTTCATTCGAGCACCTCTGGCTTTATTGCATACTTAACAACGTTAAAGAAAACATTCCGAACACATTCGCAGGGGTGACGAGAGGAATACTACACGTCGGCCACGAGTTTCAGGTGTGCAATCGGGTGTAACGAAATCGAAGGGTTTATATACCAGGTAACTGTGTGACGGGGCCTATTTACGAGCGGTGTTCAGCTTTAATATAAAAGCAGTGTATGATAAATGTATAGGTCTATTCAGTTTTAGCCATTAGATACAATTAATAATATTTTTTTAGAATATTAATGAAAGTTGAAAAAGGAATTAAAATATAAAAGATTTTTTTCCTTTATTTAAATGTTTGGAAACGAGTCCATTGATTTTTTTTATCTTTTATATCTAAAATTGCTGTACGTTATATCATATGAATCCCTGTTATATATCATTTTAGTTTTGTTTAACAGCATGTCTATTAATGTTGGGTTGTTTTTCTCAGAATGATGTATGCAGGGTCATCAATTTATTTTTATTATATCTTCATTATATGAAACTAGATACAAATAGGCCTTCTGCAACCTTTTCATTGTTTAAATGGTATGGAGTTTGTGAAACTATTCTAGTGATTTATTTTTATTACCTTACATATGAAAAATGACATCTATATCTTAAATTGCTATACAGTATATCCTATCCCTTTAATATATCACTTTATTTAGGTTGAACTGCATGTCTATTAGTTTTATGATTTTTTTTCAGAATGATATATGCAAGGTCATTAATTCATTTTTTTATTATAAGAAAATTGATTTTAAAAAAAGATCTCATACAATCTGGGTATTTTTTCTCAATTTACTTAAAACAGTGTATTAATTGTATGTTGCTGTGTATATTTATACCTACAAGTAACATACATTTAATATTCACCAGGTACATGTGCCAGCCTACTATATTTGATTATGTACTTTTATTATTATTTTTTAAACATTTTCTCTTAATGATTATAAAAATGCTAAGTTGACAACAATGCCATATACATTTTATTGTGTTTTGTATTGACATAATTGTGCAATTGAATTAAATATGTATTTTTATGCCTTATACTCATTATGATATGTATTACATATAATAAAAATACCTTCGAAACTTTCTCTATTTATTTTAATAAGATTATGAAACGGATTATAGTGAATGCCTGTTTTGCAAGAGTTGTCTCTCTTGCGGACAACAATGAATGCTTCCCAAGGTTCATGACCCTAAATATTGAGTAGGCTGTGAGGTGTGCATAAGTGCACTTGTTCTTTGGGGTTTCAACATTTTCGGTTTTGGGTCAAAGTTTAAATGTTAAATACTTATTTTTATTCAATTTTAAATTGATTAAAAATTATCTGAATTTATTGCTATCTTTTTTCAATCAAATGAAGTAAAAATATGACATTTATTGAAAAAAGCTATGGTAAAAATCTGTGTATATTTTTATTTAACCCACTTAGTGATAAAAATAGCGCACAGGTGTGCGCATGTTCGACATGTAAGGGCGGACAAAATTCGGTGAGGGAAATTTTCTGCCAAAATCTAATTTTACGAATATATAATTTAAAGTAAACTTAAAAGGAAAGACATAATGAGTGTGTAAATGAACTTTAAGGTGGAGTTTGGTGAAATTTTAAAGGACTGAGTGGTAAAAACCAAACAAACCAATATACGGCGCTATTGTATAACTTTTCCGGAGCCGGAGAGTTTCTTTAATGCACTTATCTTGCGATAAAACCTCACTTCCGTTGGTTGAAGATGGATCGGTTCAAAACTTGCAACTTGTCGGTGAAAATTGTTCCAATATACTCAATAAATGTATTTACATGGGCATGGCATGCAGATATTCAGTAAAAGGAAAACTCAGGCTACGACTTAATGCCATCGTTTTTACCGAAAGTTGTAGTTTGATAGTAAATTTCAACAAATATTCATCGGCAGTACCTCTCAGCTGGCAGACGAAGTTAGCAACCTTGTTGTATTATATATAGATTTTTTTAAAATGTTTGTTTTAAGTAATTTTGTGCAATGAATGTAGACATTAGTTTATAAATATATTATAAAAGGATAATTTAATGGAAAAAATGAGTAAAGTCCCGGGGGTCTAGATACTTGCGGGGGGGGGGGGGGGGGGAGGGGGGGGGCGGGGTCCTGTCCTCAAGCACCTGTGGATTAAATGAGTTGTTGAAATATTTACTATTTAACGACAATTGTCAATATTCCTCTATAAATAAGTGTTAAATTCACATTGTTGCGTTGTTTTAAAAGCTACTCGTCGTTGTTTTAGAATAAATTCTTACATTCCGTAAAAAAGTTACGAAACGAAAATACCGCACGATCACGCACGAAAAAAAACCGCAAACCAGTTTTTATGATACACGCACGATCCCGCACGTTACACGAACGATCACCCACGTACACCAACTTTTTAACACGATTGGCTTGTAAACAATAACGTTGTTACCACTGTATTCTTGCTCTGTGCAGAAAAATTAGGATAGAAATAATTCAGATATTACAGGTATAAAAATTTGAGATACTGAATACAAAATTTCACATTACGCAGATGACACATCTTTATTTACAAATGGATCACCAGAAACATTAGACGGTATTCTTAGAGAACTAGATTTTTTCGCTGATATATCAGGACTAAATATAAACTGTTTTCTAAGAACAAGATGGTGCGGATAGGGTGTAAAAAATTTTCAAAACAAACTTTTCACCACTCGAGATGGAAACTTGATTGGAATAAAACAAACTTTGACTTGCTAGGGATAAAATTTTCGTTAAACTTTGATGATATGATAAACTTAAATTACAATGCCAAACTAGAGGATATAACAAAAACTAATAAAGCAGAGGAAACTACGTAAATTGAAAATATTAGGAAGGTTAACAGTTATAAAATCACTTTTCATTCCAAATATGAATCATTTAATACATACATTACCAAATCAAAGTAAATACTACTTAGAAATTCTTGAGAGAGAATTATACCTTATTCTTTGGCGGAGCAAAATACACAAAGTAAACAAACAAACTATAATACAAGACTATATATTTGGCGGTCTTAAAATGGTTTACTACGACGAATTTGTTCTGGCTTTGAAGTAAATCTGGATAAGGAGAATAACTCCTTCAAAATTTATATTGGTTAATTTGTTAGAAAATAAATATAACAGTGAACAATTTATGGCTTAGAGGTACAGATTTCCTATCCAGACTTAGCAATATAATGCATAATTGTTTTCGGAAAGAAGTATTTTGTAGCTGGCAGAAGATAATAGACATTTCAGCCCTTAAAAATGAAAACATTTGCAGTGAACACATATGGTATAATCCACAAATTAAAGTTAATAGTAACTCAGCTTTCCCAAAAAGTTATTTTAACACAGGCTTTATATTTATAACTGACCCTTTTGATTCAGAAGGCAAGTTCATAAGTCTAAAATCCCTTAATGCTTTACATGTAAACACAAACGTTTTAGAATATACTGGACTTAAAAAGGCTGTGTTGGATAGAATTGGTCCTCTTAAATAATAAAGAAGCAAGAATTATAATACAAGCACACATATCATATACAATAAATTATTGCGATTTTCAAAAAAAAGCTAACAAAGGTTGCAAAGATATATATTATATTTTAATAAGTAAAAAGAAAGAAAGAGTCAAAGCAGTTTAAATGGCATAAAGAAGGTTATAAATTTAATGCCTCAGGTAAAAAAGTTGATCTCCCGTTTAAAACTACAAAGGAATCTAAATATCACTGGTTACCATTTCAAACATTACACAGAATACTGTAAAACGAGAAAATTTGGCGCATACGTATTTTAGCGCAAACGCAAGTGTCAATACCTTGGCGCAATTAAATTTTAGCGCATGCACCTTTCATTTTAAAAAGGTTAAATAAAATATGTTCTTGTTTGATCAACGATTTCGCTCATATTTAATTCTGTGTCACTCAAGCACATAAACAAAACGATTTTGATTTCTAACTTGCATACACGGTAAACTGCCGTTGAGAACAATATACACTTACTTTTGTTCAAATCGTCAGTAGATATATATAAAACTTCATTTATTGTCGATGATGTGTAAGTTTTTGTTAGTAAACAAGTATGAGTTATTGGACTTTCAATTTAACGTACCGAATGAGATAACATTTGAATAGTCTCGAAACGTAAGTGAGGGAAATCGAATGCTACCAATAAGTTTCCAATGAGCGAATCTTTTTCAGCGTAGTTTTACAATAAATTAACACAAAAGGGGGTATTATTGTTTAATTATTTTTAAATCCGCGAATCAAAGAGCTAGAAATTAATCAATCATGGACTGTCAGCGTGAACGATCGCCATGCTTGATCACATTTTCACCTCTATAGGCACTAAATGGGAGTGACACGGAGAGAAGCCCAATTTTAAAGGTGCTAATGATAGATAATAAGAAGAAACCAAATTGTATTAATTAATTCCAGTTTTGGCAGAGCTTACTCGACTACCTTTGCTGTTTACTTGTGGAATTGTGTAGTGTAAACAAACAAAATTGACCTTTTGAAATTACGTAACTTTGGAGGACTGGAGTTATTGTTTTGTAACTTCAAAATATTTAATGTACATAGAAAATCGTTGGCGCACTACTAATTTTAGCGCTCAAGACCAGTTGCGCCAAAGGCGCTAAAATTTGTAGTGCGCAATATTTTCTCGTTAACAGTTTATATATATATATAAACACTAGCATATGAGAAAATCTATTTGGAGCATAAAAATATATATCCATATATTATGTTATTATACCAATGACATGTGAATGGAAAATACTGAAATAAAAAATGTGGGGAAAAAAATAGCCCAGAGGGTAGTTTAAAGTTTTTAAAGAAATAAACAGCATGTTAAAAAGTTTACTGGGATATGAAACTTAACGGGCTTCTCAAAAGATTTGATTACGTACCAACTAAGTTCATAACCCGGTGATTTTTTTCAATCGCTGTTTATAACTATATTTACGTTTAAGAAAGACAAATCTTTAAAATTATTAACATTACCGTGTTAATTATTAACAATAATGTAACAGTCAAACAAAAAGCGGCAATCATTATGACGTCATTATAAGTTTATTCAGATTTGATCGATTTTGCTCTTTGTAACCGGGTCTTGATGCGGGATTACATATGAACACCAAATCGATTTTGGGGTTCGATTCCTTTTTTATTAGATTTGTTTGGAAATGTAGGAAAATGGAAATCACCCTAAAACAACAAATACATAAAACATATAAGCGCACAACAAAGACAATACAAACACAAGTGTGTGAAGGTCCTATTTACTGGATTCGTTATCGTGAATCTATCACCATATATGACCTATATACAATCAATATCGTATGTTTACTTTAAACGTACATACTGAGCAATTTAATGAATCAAACATTTACTTGTTGCTTTCCATGATATTTCATTACACAGATACACACATATATTTTATTCAAATCATTCATTCTCCACACTCATATTAGTTAAACAGATTTATTGATTATTTATTTATATCCTTAACCTATACTTTAGTAATTACTTATTATAGTTTAAAAGACAATTACAGGTCTAAAAGTGGAATTTATCGTAAGTCATGAAGTTGACAATTTATATATGTCAGTCCCACCCCGTCTTCACTCTTCACCAAGTCTTGCAGAATTAATTACAAAACTAGATCACAAAAATACTCCTGCATCTGTCAGCAGTGACCAAAACTGACCAATCAAAACATAGAATAATTATAACACCTTTATACAAATGGAATATCCCAAAACCATGTCTTTATTTTATGTATGTTACAAACTTTACAAACGTAAATAAATCATCTTTAATAATTGTTTTTTTTTTTACATAGAAACATGGATTTTGTATCGCGGAAAGGAGGAAGGGGTTTCAAAGGTGGTCGAAGAAGCTTACCGCCATTACGAGAATATAGAATTCTGGATGAAGCAAGCCAAAATCAGTGACACAAAGAGGCATATCAAACTCATAGATATATCTGGAGAAAAGGTATTTTCCAGTTATGAGATTGTTTGATTGTACGAGATTGTTTAACTCATATTGTGATGCCAATATGAGCCATATAAAGCTCCTTATACTATACAAAATCTCTTGTGGCCATTAAAACAGAACTTTTATCATGAGTATCCAAAACTCATTGTCGCATGATTTGAACTTTACTTCCAGTAATGACGTTATTTAGCATGCATTTTAAGAATCTTTTCACAATAATACGAGCTAACATGTTTAACCATTTTTAACAACATCTATTTTCTTGAACGTTATTCAGTAATTCAACATATTATGTATCAGAAACATACATGATCTTTCTATCGACGCCTAAAGAAGGTAGCGTGTTTAAGGTCGGGTTAAAGGTAGGCGCAACCGGCGTGCGCACCCTAAATTGAACGGTTCATTCTTGCTTTGCAGTTTTGATAAGCGTAGGTAAAAAGTTAACAATTTTTAATAGCCATTCATGTATAACAATGTTAAAATATTTCTAAGACAATCTTAGACGGTTTTTTCGTTTTCAAAATCACCTAAGAAATGTTTTTTGATAAGTATATAAATACGGTATTGTAAAAATAGTTGCTGTTGAAGCTTTAAAGCCAATTTAGAACTTCTTTGTCTGAATTTGCTGAATATTAAGGATGAATGCCCTGCAGATGACATTTTTTCAATAATTCATTGAATGATTTATACTGTTTTACTTACCATTCGACATTTTATTGTTCTTAAAAAAATATTACATGATATTTTAACAATTTTGTCAACCGACGGTTTATGTAAAAACATCAAACATATGCATCATTTTAGATAGATAAATCGTCAAAAGGGAAGGATATTCAAACAATCTACAAAACCGAAGAAGGAGAGGACAACAATTTGGAAATGAAGTTTGAAAGATTTGTGTCTGAACAAGAAGTATTCGTTTTCAGCACACACATAAACTTCAGTATGCAATTTAATGGCTTATAGATTTAGATAAATCGAATACATAGTTTACCGTATACGATTGCATTTGCTGTTTAATGCATGTCCTCATACCTTTTCTATCTCAACATATTCAAGGTAAAGTTTATGCAAACGGTATAGATTATGAGTTTATTAAATAAGGACAGCAAGTTATTTATAATACTCATTATAAGGTTTGGATAGAGATGTGTATTGAGGCACATTTTGAAAGTACGAAATACGTAATATAATGAAGAAAAAAGTTTAAACTAGGTGTAAAGAAAATCAAAAGAACAATTCTATTGCAACGATGAAGTCTTTCGTTTTCACTTGATCAATATATACTACCTCAATATCACCCCCACCTCTTAAAAAAGGCTGCGCCCTCTGACTACATTGTTAAGCATGAAAAAATTTTAAAATCTTAAAAAAGGCTACCAGTTGTTTGCTTCATTATCTTTTTTTCGGTTCAAACATTCTTTAGCGCCCAAATCAAACCCATAAAAAATACGACAATAATTAACATAAAATTCGGTATATTAGCTCTTTCTATGTTAATTCAACAATCATTGTCTTTCGGTTTTTCACACGAAATAAAGCTTGCTTTCTATCCATCTTGACACTGCTTTTTGAACCTATTAGTTTCTCTTACTGACTCCTAGGGGTGGAGATTTTTACACACTATAGTACACCATATATCAGAAAGCTAATTTTGAATTTTATATGTGAAAGGTTTTTTTTGGCTTAGAGAAGATTTTAAAAAAAAAATATATGTTCACTCTTTCCTAAAATCCCATTGGATGGGGGTTTGTTCTTAAACTTGAATAAACTTGACAGTGCTTCATCAAATAACGCATTTTGCAAATTTTGGTTGAAATTCACACTGTTCTTTTTGAACAGAAGATGAAAATGACAATATGATTTTTTTTAATCAGAAATGCTTATATGAGTTTACGGCATTTGAGACCTAAAAATAACTGAACATTTTCATTGGTTTAAAACGTCTTTGATCTTTTCAATGAAGACAACACCTCCTGTTCCCTTAGTATATTATATGTATACCGCTATCTGAAAATCGGACGAAAGACCCCTAGTTGCTTCTAACAAGATCATGTTTAGTTTTTACTTGTATTTTTTATTGTATGTAAAAAACTGATTATCACGTCTTAATTGCATGATTAGGTTCTGTAATTCAGTCAACTAAATGTTTACTGCAAGTTTTTGAAATATGACTAAATGGCAGAGTTATTCCAGTTAGTCACGTGATAGCTATCTTTCAGTCAAATTGCCTTAGACTGAATGACATATTTTGATCTCGTTTATCAATCTAGCAACATGAAGATGGATGAATTTCATTCTAAAAATATTGACATTTTTTATATCATATACTATATACCCAATCTTTTCTTGACAATTGGTAATGATGAGGAATTAGTTTTCTTTTTTTACTCAAAATTTTGACTATTATTGTAGAAATACCAGTCCCTGTTGCAGTTATTGTGTGTGAAGGTGATCTCAAGACTATCGCTAAAATATCAAATGCACTTACAAAAAAACTTCCTGTTATTATAATGAAAGGATCTGGAAAGGCTGCAGATTTGACACTTGAATATCTAGAGAAGTATAAAGCTTTTTAAATAGATATAATTATGTGCATGTATGACATTAATAATTCAGAGTAGCAAACTTCACATTTTATTTCTTAATTTATTATTTTTTAGTTTTAATAAAACACTTGTCAAACGTATGCATAAACTTAACCATGAATTAAAGTTAAGGAGACAAGAAAAAGAAGTTGTGTTGTGTGAAAATTAATCTTTTTGTTGCAGTCCAAGGGTACTTCGGAAAAGAGCAAGCATCTTGTTCGGTATTGAGATGGATGGTACAAAATATTCTAAAATAAAAAAATACCTAAAAGAGATTAAAAAACATAAAGAGTTGGTGAGTGATTTTCCAATCAGTATCAACGTACAAATGTACAACATTTTTAACTATTTCTGTTGCTGCTTCTTATTATTTAAAAGTGTTTAGGCAAATTAAAATTGTAACGTATCGAAATTGATATTTTACATACCTGAACCATTTGTCTAATAGGTAATATTCGATAAACAATTTTCAGCATTTAATGCAGCTTCTCTTTCGTGAACCAACAAAATACATTAATTTGTTTAATGACTATAATATTTATAAGCTTTTCAAAAAATACTTTCTATAAGTATAGATCACTAATACTTTAGAAAAAAACAAAAAAGGAAAACAAAATCATTAAGGTGGCACGGGACACCTCCATGTTGTAGAGTACTATTAATCGAAATAATAAAACCAACTGTAATTTATAAATAAAAAAATTCCTAAAATGGTCACCTAACAGCGTAAGAATCTGTTCGGTGCAGTGAAAATGAAAAACAAAATCATCGATTGTAGTGTTTTGGCAATATCAAAATTGATTGTAATATTGAATTCTCATATTTACATTTAAATAATGGAAGCAAATTATGATTATGCTTTGTGACTTTCTCTATGTTAACAAGCTCATCAAAGAAATTCCTCTTTATTATCAGTTTTCCTTGACACATGCTCCATATAAACCATGGCTAAGATAATGATCACTCGGGACATATGAATTCAGCTTCTTTTGTCCTTAATGTTCTTATAAGCTCCTTAGAAATATGTCATTGATTAACAAACAGTTTGCCTTGTGAGTTTATAGAACGTAACATGTGTTTGTTTATAAAGGACAAAACAGCCATCTGGATGTAGTTAAATACCTATTTTATAGTGTTTGTTATTAATTATAAACAAAAATTGTAAAAATTACTTCTCTTACTTTTCAACATCAGTGTACAATATAAATGACAAAAGAAAAAAAAAAGAAAAAAATTAAATCGTGTTTAATCTTGGTACAAATTGAAGGTTCACATCTTCGGATAATGTTGTGCACATTTTCAGACTATTCTATGCAGTAGTATAAAAGTTTATAGGAGACACAATTGTGTCACACAGACAGACAGACTATTTGATTCCAATATACCGCCAAACATCTAAACTTCGTTGGTGATAGTATGAATAAAATAAGTAACTATTTTCGTCAGATTTTAAATAAAGAAATTAAAATCGATCATTTATATTGTAGGTTAGTGTGTTTGACCTTGATCGAGACGATCCCCTTTTGTTTTCAAACGTTGTAGGGGATGCATTAATTAGATGTATGTCAATGAAGAAAACATTCGAAAAGAACAAAGATGGAGCAGACAAAGAAGGTAAGTCAACAGATATATATAATTTTAGCTGAATTTCTCTGATCAGATTTTGTCCGACGCCAGACCATTTCGTTTAGATAGTTCGTCTTCATCCTTCTGTCGCTGTAAACGTTTTAAACAGTTTTTCTTCTAAACAAGTTAGTGTAAAAAATACCTGTATATTATAAGGAAAAAGGACTACAATTGCTATTGTCATATATCGGTTCCCAATTTAAACAATTTTTAAGGTATCGGATGTACAATTGAGCCCGAGAGCTCGGGATTTTTCGGAATGATCTCGGTAGATTACAGAGATTGAAATAAATTTTCAAAATCTCGAACTATTTTTGATTTAATAAAATAAACAGTAAAGAATAAACAATTGATGTATAAAGTCAAGCAAGATTTTTTTTTCTTAATTTTAAAACAACATATTTTAATTTTTTCCCCATTACGCTGATTATGACGTTGTAGCAACTTTGCGTCATTTGCCGTTGTATGCCGTTATTCTTTTCTCGCGGCGCTCTTGCTCTTGCGATAACGTGAAGAAAAAAATCCTAATTTATAGAGTAAAGTTTGCAGTGCGTAAGTCACGTATTCCGTCGAAAAAAAGGTCGTTTAAATCATTGATTTCGTAGATTTTGTGACTGTGCATAACTTGAATCTGGGGTATTCTGGTAATTGTATGACCCTATTTAATTTGTTTAATTTTTTGTATACCTAATTTCATTATACATACAGAATGTTTCGGACCCAGCATTTGTATAACGGCGTATTTACTACAAACTATTTTTAATAAGTACCATGCATACGGATTTCCTAGTTAAATTGCTTGTACACGTTTATTGTAATCATTGTGTTAAACATCGATCTACTCGTTATTTTTCGTTAATCAAGTTGATAAGAGTCAAATAATGACATTTCTAATCATTGATTTTTTTTATCGGGATTGCAAACAATTTTCTTCTCTCGCATTTCATATAATGTGCATGAACAGTATATTTTTCACTCTTCTTTTAAATTGCTGGATTTTCTATCATTCAAATTATACTATTAAATACTGATTCCAACTGCTTTAGAGTCAATTCGTTTCATTTGGCTGTTGACATAAAAGAGGCGCGTTGCCATCCAATGAAATCAAATACTCAAAGTTTGATTGACAGGTTCAGCCAGTTGGCCGATGTCCGATGTTATGTGTGCAGGGTCACTTATAGTTGATTTGGAATTTTGTTCTATAAAAGTCATATTTTTGTTATAACTGTATAAAACGTTGATGTATTGTGTATTTCACGATTGTACCGGTACGGAAACATCATAGACATACTTTATAGGCAGTCTCCATTTAAAACTGACTTATTATTTTGTTTGTTGAAAAAGAATATAATCTTGATTAAAAGATAATACAATGTAAATTGCTTTCTACGAGTTAAAGGTTCGGAATGAATTCTTATGAAACATTTCACACGATTCTCGCACGCTTTCCTTGTAACGCTTTACACGCCTGATGTGACCCGCAATTCACGACTTCGTTGTATTGGTTACACTTTTTTTCGTGCAACCATTTTGCTGAATGAAAAAAACTCAAACATTTAGATTTTTAACTCTAAAATTACAAGTTCTCAGTCGTAAAGGAAAAGAAAATAGTAAAATTACCGGGTAACGGGAATATGCGTTAGATTATGATTGCGACGGCCGACGAGGGGGGGGGGGTTAAAATCGCGTGACGTCCTAATGGTCATTGTAAAAAAAAAAATTCTCTAAAATAAAAAAAAATTTTGATAAAGTGAAAATTTTATTTCACAACATTATTATTATCAATATATGTTGGCTATATTTATTTGATAAATATCAATCATGATTACACATGTTTCGTCAAAGAAAAATAGTTTTTAACTGTGCGTGATTAGCAGCGCTAGAGTTACTTCACCATAGTGATTTGGCGGGAAAATTCTATTTTTAGAAACTACATACCCATACCGTTCAAATGAGTATATAAAATATATACATATACCTTACCAGGCATCATTTTTTGGTCAATTGTACATCTGATACCTAAAATGGTATCGTATCAAAGTAAAATCTATAAAACATTAATCAGAGGATGTATATTACATTTATCTTGATTTTAGTTATCGTTGCCCAGTAGCTGGTTATCTCTGATCTCACTTAAATGGGCTAATTCCCGCAATTTTGCTAGCAAATTAAAATATTATCATTTTTATAGAGCGCAAGTCTATTCAAATACGATATCCTTTTGTTCATATAATATTACATATCATAGTGAAAAATTGTACTTTACTTAAGCAAGCATGCGCTCGATGTTTTCCAGGAGAAAAATCGTCGGAAAACACTAATATTCTCCTCGAAAACATAATTTTATTAAATAAGACAATTTTCCTTTCTACATTGTGACGTCATTGTGGCGATAACATTATATACACTTATTTTCAGTATCATTTCAACTATCTTCAAGTTATTTAAAGCTATGTAGATATCTTTAATTTGGTGGGCGAGAAATTCATAATAAAGCATATAGTCCTTTAACATCTATCTATGTTATACTCGTTTTACATTACTAAACGCAGTTCGTGCTTTTTTTATTAATCCCTTCGCAGTTTATAAAGCGTAAACTGTTCCAAGTCATATTATACTTGTATGTGACGTAGGTGTAATTCAATTTAAAAATCTAAAAAAAAAAAAGATACATTTGTATAAAAAAGAATGGAGATTTATTTTGAGTGTCAAAAAGGTCGTACAGCAAACTTTGCAAAACGAACAAAATTAGTACCAGTTAATTTGGTCTAAAAAAGAAAAAAAAAATCAAAATCCACCGACCCTCTTAAGTTTAAGCCTTATGTCCATTCGTTTGCTTTGCATATGATTGCCTTTTTACGTTTTACATTTATATGAATCGCATTGGTTAAATATTGTTGAACTGATTTATGATCTATATATATTATTTTAACACATTGAGTTCGTTTTATTATATTTACATTTGCAAATATGTTTCCTTATATAAACCTATAGAATAGCAAAAACGTTCAATTTTTGTAATCTTTTTGATGACGTTACAATGATTACAGCATGCTTATCGTTTTGAAGGTTGAATTATTGTAAACATAAACACACGGTTATGTTAATAACTCGAAACGATTTGATTTCAAACGTAAATATAAGTACTAAACAACAATGGTAATTACATGTAGCTCATTGGGATCTGAATTTGGTTGGTACGCGATCAAATCTTTTTGAAAAGCCCTTCGGACTCTGTTTATTTCTTAATCACATAATGAAGCGTTTGAAGACTGGATGTGTTATTTTACTCTTAACAGTAAAATGTTTTTTTCATTTACATTATATTACATCTACATCATATTATATATCCATTTACTGGCCAATTGTCCCCCGAGACAGCAACTATTTCACGAAGCGAAGCCAAGGGAAATAGTTGCTGTCGAGGGGGACAATACAATTGCTATCGTCCGAATAGCCAGTAAATAGGTATTTTATTATACCGAAGAAAATTTGATTTGTCGACGATGCAGATTTTGTTGATAAACAAACTGGATTTATCAGATTTTGAATTTAACGTAGCGACTCGGATTACACCAGAGGTGTTTCGAGTTCAAAAACGGGGAAAATCGAATGCCGCCAGTGAATAATGTCAATGACTATTCACCATGGGCAGATAGCACAGAAACAATTGCACGTTTACACAGAATAGCATGTTTATTAGTTGTAATTTTACATAGAAAATATTCACAGGTATAATAATTTCAGATATCAAGACTGAAAAAGACCCGAAATCGACTTCATTTAACATGTCATTCAGAGACGATGCATTAGTATCTGGCGGTCTTCAAACGGATACAATCATTCCTAAAAGTTTTCACGAAGGATTACAGTGGATGCCCAGAACTTACGTATTACGCACAGAATATTGCACAGCAACATCTCTCCCTTTACACTTTTATTTCGGATATCAGATTTTGCAAGTTAGAAAACGTGTGAAAGATATTGGACATGTAAGCTATTTACATACATTGTAAAGAACAATTAGTCGACATGATAGAGGTCCATTTAGACAATCTTAATGTTGCATTGTACCTATTATTAAGAAGGCCGGAGGATCCTGCCAATTTTTGAAATTTAATTATCTCCTTTTAAGAAGCGCTCTATACAAAGATATTACAAAATATTTAATTTCAAATTTAAAACATAGGGACATTCTTCTCTACTAAGTGATAGTTTATAGCTAACCAAATCATATCTAAATTTTAGGGAAGATCTGATGGTTAATTTGTTGACCACCCAGGCTCCTTAAGTGATGGGTTTTGTCATTTAAACACCCTTTAAAAAGATTAATAATAAAGTTGGTCCCATATTGATATAAAATATCGCATCTTTGAAATATTAAAACACTTACATGTTTCTATTATTTTAATAAAGCAAACAAAATTAAATTACTAATGTTATAATGGATAATAATTCTATTTCAATATCGAGATATGTTTAATATGTTTATTTTTAATTTCCTAAAAGATTAGATTTTGGGATTTTAAAATGTTCTCTATTGTTGATGCATTATAACAAAAGCATTTTGTTGCAGGTTCTCCTTTTTGAAGCACTCAAGGCAAACAGATGTGACTATGTGAAGGTTTTACTTGACCGAGGAGTAGTTTTCGAAATTGATTACTTGGACGACTTGTACTTACAGGTATGTGAACATTTTGTCCATTGTAATTTGTTCTTTCAATTGAACTAACTTTGTTGATTCATGTTAGATTGAGTTTATTTTTCAGACTGCCTTATGCACTGATTGTGTTGATAAACCAACCAGTTGTTTGCATATTAAGTGCCATCTTAAGGTATGCTAAAACACTGTTCCGTTTCTAAACAAATTTGTCTTACATTTTTATTTAAATTATTCAATATTTTTTATATTTTTTGTTGGTAGAAAATACCAAAGGCAAAAATGCTTTACACCAAATTAAGGAGAATTTTTGACGATAGAACAGATCAGGAGACAAATATTAATCCGAAAAAAAGAAAACCACATGACAAACCAATTGATATGAAAAAGGCTACCAAAAATATGTGCCTTGAAATTCTGAGATATGACGGTAACTTTCTACTTGTGTAATACAAATCTTCACATAATCAAAACATCTATAACGTTGATTACAAAACGGTTTTCTAATTTATCATAGAGGAATTATCTAAGACTGTGAGAGTCATGCATTTGTGCCTTATTATTCTAATTGAGAACTAATCATAATCGATGGTATTGTTCTCCTTGCCTTTCTTTTAATAATAATACTAATTATTATAATATCGTATATTTCCCAAGCATATGATTTGTCAATTGCTGTCACATGACCGTGCTATAAATTCTCTTATAGACCCTACTATACTAAAAATAGAAAATTTATAGCCCTCACTATACTAAAATTAGATTTTCATGACAAAATACTGGTTTAAGCACGTGCGACAATGTGACGTCATAATAGCAAAATCAACACCTATACATTTTGAACAAAATATTTTACTATTATACGCTTGAAGAGAATTAGGTTTTGATCTATTATAGTAAAACATTTATAGTCTTTTGATATCTGTCAATACATGGTTTTATCGACCTGATAAGAGTATATCAACATCGGACTTCGTCCTCGGTCGATATACTCTCATCAGGCCTATAAAACCATGTATTGAAAACCATGTATTAACCTTATCAAAAGGCTAAAATTGTAATTGATCGAAATTGTGCAAAATTTTATCTCTGAACATATGTCTGTCATTTGTAAATATACAACTTTGTTCCAAATATAAAAGAAATAGTAAATATAAGTATATTTGTATATATTTAAAACGCAGCTGTTAATTGCGCGATACATACATTTAGACGTATACAACGCTTCAACGGTTAAAAAAGAGTCAAATACACATTTTATGACACATGTTGATTCCTTATAAACAAGAATTATTGCTTTCCTTATATCTTTCTCAAGTTAACAATATCTAAATATCGTTTTCCTTTTATTATTAGAACCTGAGAGGAAAACATCCGCTGTGGATGATAGCATTGCTAATGTTTTACTTTGGACTATATTCCTCAATAGAAAAGATTTGGCGGAAATTTGTTGGCTAAGAGGCAAAGACCATCTATGTAAGAAATGATATCATGATATATTTAAGGTTGTATAATATCTTTATATCTCTCTCTCTCTCTCTCTCTCTCTCTCTCTCTCTCTCTCTCAACTGGAATGTAAATGACAACTTTTTGAATGTCGTTTGTCCGTCTAGGTATCGGCATTGTATAAAATGTACATAATATATAATATAGATTTTAACAGTTGAGTTTTGGATTGAATAGTTGTACGAAATGGTTTTCCTTTGCTTTTCTTAATTGTTCATTTTTTTCCTTCATTTCATAAAACGGAAAAATATAAAATTTACTATTGCCCGAGAATCAAAATGTCCGCTGTATGGTGTATTTCTTATTGTGGGATCTCTGATTTGCTGCTTGTTAACCCGAACAATGTCTGCCAGTTTTGTCCCCGTTTGTCCGACAGGCAGTCCGTGTTCGGGTTTACAAGCAGCAAATCAGATTTATATGCCAACCTGAAAATTTTTAAGTCATAAGTCAATGTTAAAGCAAAATCCTTTGAAAAGCTTTTATTCTATTTTCCATTATTGAAGCTCAATCTCAATGATGTCTAGTTAAACTAACATTAGGATAAAAGGGACAATGCTTATCATATGAATGTGTAGAGAAAAACTAAAAATATTCTTTAACAAGACTTAAGATCCATTCCGTGTAAGATGTAATGATCAAAAGTATGATCATAGATCATTGCTAATGTTAGCGATTAGTTAATAAACCTTTTTGATTCATGCGTTCGGTTTGAATCATGTAAATATAACTGATTTATTTCATGAATACGAAAACAACTTGGTATGATGAGCGATCATAATAGAGAAGAAAATCTTCATTTATTAAGGTCTATTAAAGCTTATTTGTGTCCTTTATAGTGACTGGTTTGATTTGTTCAGCTATTCTCAAAGAACTTTCAGAGAATGCAAAAGATGTCAAAGAACACGTCATATCAAAAGATCTTGAAGAACATTCAAAGTAATTTAAAATCGATATCATTCAAATTTCATATGCAAAAAAGGTTATTTTAAATGTTATTTTTATGTCGTTCTAAATCTTGATATAAGAACGTATTTACTAGTTATCTTTTAATACTGCAATAGAATGTTTGAGCAACGATGCATCAGCTTAATGGACAGGATGTATGAAGAAAATGAAGAACTTGCCATTGATTTAATGGACACCGAGGCGAATATTTGGGGGATTCATTCGAGCCCATTGACATTTGCTTATGAAAATTTTATGTATGACATAATAGCTCACACATGTTCCCAAAAATTTATGAACAACCGATGGTGGAACAACCTGGAACCAGATATGGAGTCTTTCTTGGCGGTAAACTAAACTATGAATTATTAGATTTAAAAAGTTAAAACTAAAAAATAAGAGGAGATTGTTCAGTTAGTTTTTACTTACTTTGAAAAGAAAACATATTTTAAAAAAAGACTTGCCTCAGAAAACAGAATTACAGATTCAACTTGTGGAACTATATCATAGTCACCATTTATGAAAGTCAATGTCAAGTGAACCATTACAATCAATAGAAGTGTCCTAAGACATTATTTGTCAACTACAAACTATGTAACTAGTAATATTAATAAGGATTTTAATGACCTTGTATAAACCATTTTAAGTCTACTACAGACACTAAAACGTGCTACTACACCAGTTGCATGGTTAGGTTCAGTACGGTTTTGAACGGTACAGTTCGCTTTGTAAACGATACGGTTCGTTTTGTGAACGGTACGGTTTGCTTCTTGCACGGTACACTTTGCTAAAAATAGCTGCACGCTTTGTGAACATTTTGCGCTCTTTATTAATGAGGTAGGCGTGGCCTTAACTTTTTGATTTTTGGTTTTTTGTTTAATATTTGCCCGATTGACTTCAGGAATGTGGTAATTTTGACAAGCCTTTTTTTTATTCACGTGATGTATTATTTCATTCATTTTAATAAAAAAAAATTCCGAGTGTGTGAATTGACAGTTTTTATTGAACTTTTGTGATATTTATTTTTCCTTAGCACGATAGTTTGATACAACTCATTTACTCAATTACTCACATAGTTGTTGTAAACAGGACACGAAAAAAAAAATACTCGGTAATCAACGATGTTCAAAGTGATAAATATATTAAGAATTTATCTAACAGAAAATACGACAGCCAGGTAAAGGAACACTGATCGCCAGTACATGAGTTAAAATCACGAAGTCGAAGGGAAATTATTGTTGAATAATTTCAAACAGGAACACTCTCTTAAATAAATGGATTAAAGAAAATTGAACGTTTTTTTTATCTATATAGGAGGAGCTAAGATGTACGCGGAGCATGGCGTGATCTGTCATACTTAAATTGATTGACAGGCGTAGTACTCGGAGTCTTGAAATAAATTCTCGCTCAAATGATCGACTAAAGAAACCTAGTTAAAGCGAGATAATTAAGTTCAGTGATTAAAATTTAAGTATTACATTTAACAAACAAGCTCTCTCTCTCTCTCTCTCTCTCTCTCTCTCTCTCTCTGTCTGTCTGTGTCTGTCTGTCTGTCTCTCTCTTTTTCTCTTAGAATCACTTAATTGTATGTAAAGTCCAGTATGTACACAATGTTTAAACATTTCATAGAAATAATAAGGAGAGTTTAACCACGCATTATTTGAACATTTTAATTTTACATGTTTTTAGAAATCAGCCTTGAAAGTTTTGTCGATAGCCAAAGAAATGATGAAAGTCTAAGAAAGAGACAATGGTTAATTAAGTCGTATATGGAATTTGCACGCTTATTGCATGGTATGATACGCTTCTTTGGTCGTTTTGGGGCGGGTCCTGCATAACTTATCATTGCACGCTTTTCTTGCACGGTACGGTTCGTTTTGGACACGGTACCGTTCGCTTTGTGAACAATAAGGTTCGTTTTGTGAACGGTACGGTTCGTTTCTTGCACGGTACGGTTCGTTTCTTGCACGGAACGGCACGGTTCGTTTTAGAGGTGTAATAGTACGTTTTACAGTCTGAACTAACCATCTAACGAATTCATCTTACATACTGCCCGATGTGAAAATTACAATTGTAAATAAAACAATTAAAAGTAAGCGTTTTATAACAATGCCACAAGTTTCAATTTGTGTACAAAACTTGAAGTGGAAATACTCTAAGAATGACGGCGTATGGTCTCGGCGTGACTGTTGTTAACTAATGATTTTCTTACAATTTAGCAGGAGGTAAGATAATTATTAATCTCAGGTGTAATTATATGCATCTTCACATACGAAGAGAGCTCCAAAAATATTGTCAGTTCACATTCATTCTCCGCATGAAAATCGTATAAATATTTTACTGAAATAACATTGACACGTTAGACTGATAACCGAACCAAACCGTAGCGAGAGGAAATTTCATTTTCACAATTTCACTGACTAAGCTACAGTGTGCATTGCTTCAAAGCGTATTCATTACACTATACTCAAAATGACTGAAAAAAGAGCAAACAAAAACTTGAAATTACGACCGTTATAAAAAGTAGTTCTTTACTTGCATTTAACCCGTACATATTCAACGTGAGGACTGTGATACCCATGGGGATGGTCAAATGTCTCAAAAGTCTGTTTGTAGGTGGGTTGCTAAATTTAAAACAGGTTACTAACACCTAAAGATGCTGCTCGCCAAGGTCGCCCTGCAACAGTTAAAACCAATAATAATATCATACCTAGACACGATCTCGTTGCGAGAAACGAGTGGGTCTTCCGTTTGATAATGAATTAATGACAGGGTTAAATTAAAATGCTGACATTTGGTACGAGTTACTATACTAACTTCCTTTTAAACTAATTTTTGGACCTACACTGCAAATTTAAGATTTCTGGAAAAGGTCATTTTTAAACTTCAATATCTCTGCAATGCATTGTCCGATTTTAAAACGGGTTTTAGTTTTGTATTCAGCACAAAAATGTCTACAAAATGTTTATGTTTTAAAATTCCAAAAAATCGAAATTTTGGAATCACTTCCGGTGACGACCAGAAGTGACGGACGACTTGCTCATATTAAAATTTGATAAGTTTAAAACATATTCTGATTAAAAAAAATTCTAATTTTTTTAATTTTGAAAAAAATTTTAAAACACAATTTTCCAAAAATGCTGTTTGAGCGGACCGGAAGTGACGAACGATCATGTTTTTACTCATGGCACCTAACAATTCAAAATTTTACCATTCCTAAAAATTATAATTTTCTATCTTTAATCGTTTTTAAGAAAAAGGGTGGACAGTTATCAGTTAAAACAGAATTTTGGACTCAAAGAATGCAAAACATTCTAGTATTGCTAAAAGATTACGAACCGTGAAGAAGGTTTTATGTAATTTCCTTTGACAATAAATGTCCTGTCATGTAAATTTAAGTGCCGAAAAGCAAACCAGTAACATGGAACTTCTATAAACGTTTTTTTAATAAAAAGACACTCAAGAAATATGACGAAAGTGATTGCCTCAAAACAAATATATAGTATATTCGACTTTTGAACGACAATTCGGCTGAACACAAAGCACGCATTATAGCCGAGTATTTTGGAGGCTGTCCTACCACCCCTACCCCCGTTTTCTACAGATTTTAGCCAAATGCGACATCTTTCTGTTCCTCAAACTTAAATTCCACCTATCTGGAAAAATTTACAAATTACGGAATACCTTTGTGTCTGGAATTTATCAGTACATAATTGGTGTCCCTATCAAGGGGTATGCAAAATATTTCCAAAAGTGGATTGATCATCTTAAAAAAGCGTATCCAGGCAAAAAGTGAGCACTTTGAAGGGCAAGGGTAAACAAAGGGATCAAAGATTATTAAACGTGGGTGAAAATAGCCAAGTGTCATTATTTTTGGAACATTCCTCGTATTTTATTGACAAAAAAGTCTTCAGAAAATACGTGCTTTTTCAACACTTTACAGTTTAAGGATTATCTAAACATGATAGGGTTTTTTTCTTTGTAGTCTGCATTCGACAATTCGAAAAACTTTGGAACGTTTATACAAGCTCCGAGGACAAAATATGTAATAAACTACGTACGTAATATAATTTTCTCTAAGCAGTTTTAAACTCATTTTCCTTGAATTGTTTTTGATTCATTTCATAATTTGCAGAACAATTTTAATCTCATACTTGTGGTTAATTTAAATACGGTTTAACTGCTACAGTTCATAGACATAGTAACATTGATATCAAATGCATCTGCATAAATAAAATATTTCTTTTTTCTTTTGCATATACACTGTAATCAGAATTCTTCAAAAATGAAAGAGATGTTGTTTTATTTTTTTATTAATTCACCTACAGGACCGCAACATATATGATTTATGTAATTTGCCTTGGTCTACTTCTGCTTTTAAGGGACTGGACACGATTAGAGCTCAAAGTTTTCAAATTTTATTTTTCCATTTTTAATGTCTAGAATGGTTAATATGGGTATAGTTAATGCTTCCTCAAAAATTGAAAGTCAAATATCAAGTTACAAGGACGATACAGAGTTTGAAATTCTTTGTTTTGTAAACAAAGATCGCGTTATTATTGTTTACATATTTGTTGTATTGGTATAAGTTTTAATTAAATGGTGCTTTCGTTTGTTGATAATAATATTTTTGAACACATTGAATCAGTTAAACTTGTTTGCCACGGGTCATTTTGTCAAAAAAATAATTTACTTATTTTACATTATCTGTAAACAAATATGACTCGAGCTTTGTTTACATAAAATTGAATTATTGGCTCTCTATCTCGCTTGTAACTTGAGTTCTAATATTCAAATTTTGGTTAATCATTCAATGCACTTGATAAACCATATAATACATAAAAAAGTAAAAAATAAATTTTGATCTGAAATCGTGAAACTGTTAAAAACATATGAATGTATTTAAAAAGTTGCTTATCTCTATTTCATTTATGGATAATAAATACTGTTTCATTTAATTTCTTTCAACGAAAAGTTTATGAATGTAGCTTTGTTCTCTGGACATTATACGCACTATGTAATTTATGTATCAAATAATTGTATGACGTACTGTTCCAGATTATGTTCCTCTCAGTGTTGATCGCATACAGCATCTTTGTTCTGACAAGTGTCGGCACTAAATATCATACTCCTACTGCCAAGGCATTAGAAATATACATGTACATATGGAGCGGCGGGGATGGGCTTGAAGAAATAATTGCTTGCATTGTAAGTTTCAAAATTGGTATAATTTTCATATCGCTTTTTCATCTGTTATGTTCATTAATTTTATTCTATACATACTATGTAGTTTTAAACGGACTAAGATGTGTCGCACTATAAAAAGTCAAGAAAGTTTAAACAACATACCGAGTAATTGCAAAAAAAAAAATGTTTGACAACACATATTATTTCAGAGTATGGTACAAAACATTCATAATGCAAATATTGTATACAAACTCTTTGTAACTTTTTTTTTCATCAAGATTTGTCAGGCGTTAAAGCAATTTTAATTTCTAAACAAGAAACAATCAATTCAGCTGATTTTTTATAACTGAATTCAATTATAAAAATCGGCTGCATAGACTGTTCATTGTTTATTATGCGAACTTATTATAAAAATATAAAATGTTTATTTTTATCCCTCAAAATACATAGTTAATCATGATCATAAGTGATGTCCTTGATAAAGTTTGTAATGTATTTAAAAATGTAATACATTTAATACCTTTCTCTAACCAGGGCTGCGAGAAGAAAAAAGGCGGTTCACATAGAGGAATCACCTCTCGAATCGAAAGACATTTGTACGACTTCTGGAATGTAGTGGATCTGCTGTCTTACTTCTTGATTATAGCTGCACTATTTGTGCGCCATTTTTATCAGGACGAATCGCATATTATAGCCAGAAACTTATTTGCACTTTCTCTGCTTGTCATGTATCTCAGATTTCTCGAAGTATTTCTCATCCACAAAATAATGGGACCAACACTTATGATGATAAAAGAAATGGTAATTCTTTTATTTTACACAAACACTACATACAAAAATTAAATAAAAGCATTTTGATTGTTTAAAAATATAGGATAACACTTTGCCTTTCAGTAAACGAAATCATAACTGAAAGGTCTGGAAAGGTGACTGAGTCACGTTTTAGTTGACTGAATGGCAGAGGTTCATTCTGTGAATATTTCCTAATCTTTTAGGTCACCTGGGTAAACTCAGGTCACCTATTGCTATCTGTTTTCGTCCGTCGTCGTGAGTCGTTCGTTAACAATTTTAACCATTTTTAACTTCTTCTTGAAAACTACAAGGCCAATTGTTACCACTTTTGGTGTGAAGCATATCTAAAGTAACAGAAATCTAAATTGTTAAATTCATGGCTCTACCACCCCCGGGGCGCCACAGACGGGCCAAATATGGGAAAAAAAGACAAATTTTCAAAAATCTTCTTTTCTACTCCCACACATGTGAGGAAAGTGAGTCACACAAAATAGCTGTTAATTTAGCTTTTTTTGTTTAAATGCCCACAGGGAGAGTTTCTGTCTGCCCCCGGGGATGGGGGATGAGAGGTTATTTTTAATAAAACATGTATACTAGCCAGCTTGTTTTAGTTTATCTATGAAAACATATGCACATAAAACCTATCTTGAAAGTTAACAAATATGGGAAAATTATTTTCTATCAGAGTCTTGCATCTTTTCAATATTAGGTCATGCAATATATTATAATTTTTAAGTTTTCGCTAAAATTATAGGTTTCATAGTCCTTTTTGAAAGATTTCAGGCAGGGAGGTGGTCATCATTACAATATTATAATTTTTCTACTCCGAATGAAACTTAATTTAATGCATATATGAGACTCCTCGACAAGTTTATGAAAGGGCAATGGTACTCAGGTGTCCGTTAAGGCCTATTGGCCTCTTGTTGTTTTTTTTTTCAGCTTAAGGATCTCTTAATATTCCTGTTGATAGCCGTTTTTGTCATTTTGGGAGTTGGAATATACTATCATGCCAACTTATGGCCCGACCACCGAACAATGTGGAACGGTGGATTTTCAAACTGGAGTATTTGGAAAATCATATATTACCCCTACTGGCAGCTTTACGGGGAATTCAATCTCGATGTTCTTGACGGTAATGCACACATTTTTTTGCCCATTTAACTCGATAATCTTTCTTAAAAAGCTTTCTATTTAATTATGTTCATTGGTATATTGATAACAAAATTAATTGATAGAGTTTACAATAACATAAAACTAAAAAAAAACACGCGGAGTATAACTCGAGCTTCTAAACAAGCGCTTAACATGTAATTTGTTTTCATGCGAAACCATCGAAATATCTTTTAAGGTAAACTATATTATATAATTCATAACACAAATGCTCTTGTGTGTTGTCCCTAGCAAACAAATCCTTCGCTACTTCCGCCAAAAAAAAATGTTTTTGAAGCAGTAAAATATGTTAGAAGCACAATGCTAGTGATATTGTGATATGACAGCTTAAATTTACGGAGAAATCAATTGAAAAGCAGCTTAAATATCAGAAAAATAAATCAAGAAGCAGTGCGCTTTTCTATTTTATGAGCAATAAGTATACACTTTTACTGTTGACATTGCATTTTTGCACTATATTGTTGTAATTCTTCGATTGAAAAATCTTCAACTGATATGTATGAGGGATTTTAGTTGTACTTTGACTTCGTAAATGATCTCATTTACTTAATTGCTAGCTAAGTTTATGTTTTGATTTTGAAAACAGTCTAAATTTTGTGCAATTGCAGTTATTTATTGTTATTACCTTGATTAAGCAAAGGCTAAGTGTGTTTACTTAAGAAATTAACAACAATTTAGGGGCTTCTCAGAAGATTTGATCACGTACCAACCAAGTTCATATCCCGATGAACTTTGTAACATTGCTGTTTATTACTTACATTTACGTTTGAAAAAGGCAAGCCGCTCAGAATTATTAATATAACGGTGTTTTTATGTTTACACTATTGCAACCATCTAGCGATAAGCGCCTGTGGTTATCATTGTGACGTCATGAAAAAGTTCACACATTGTACGTTTTCGCTTTTCTATAGGTTCACATAAGGAAGCATATTTGCAAATATAAATATAGGAAATTGAACGATGCAGATTTCAAATGCAAACAAAATGGTAAATATACACTGAATGTTAGTATTTATTGTTGTTACCCTGATTTTAATAGGAAGTGATGATTCAGACTGCAATGTGACCTCAATTTGGGAGTCTGACATGTCAACGAATCGATGTCCACACGCGGACTGGACAGTCCCATTAATTGCAGCTATATTCGTGTTGTTCTCAAATCTCTTGTTGGTCAACCTTGTAATCGCTATGTTCAGGTAAAACCATCAACATATTTAGTTTATAGCTTTTCTAGTCTAAAAGAAGAATTATTTTCATTTGTTGATTTTTTAATGCAGTGACACATTTTTGCTAAAGATTTATGATCCTGATTTAAGAGAGAAATAATATAACACCGTATTTTAAACAATAATGAAACATATGGTTGGAATTTTACCTCTGTTGTTTTCCTTATTTATCTATTTTCGTTAAACTCCATATATATATATATATATATATATATATATATATATATATATAAAGCACAGGGAAATTCACTTTATTGGAGCTCCACCTCCGCCCCGGCCGAGGCTTGAACTCACGATCTTTGGAACCCATTCTCCTAGCAGTGAGCGGCCACCGCGCTAACCACTCAGCCATCTAGGCAAGACAGAAATCTTGCTTTCGATGACGAACTAAACCTAGCGCGCTGGTCGCGCACTACACGGTCGTTTGAGATACAAGTGGAATACAGTCAAACGACAATTTGAGAGGATACACATTGCATAGATATATACATATATAAAATGCACAAACATTGCAATAACTCTCAAATTGACATATACCTGCCTATAGTGAATGATATAGATACATATATAAAGCACAGGGAAATTCACCAAAAAAAATCCTGCGGAGGTGGAGCTCCAATAAAGTGAACTTCCCTGTGCTTTATATATATCTATATCATTCACTATGGGCAGGTATATGTCAATTTGAGAGTTATTGCAATGTTTGTGCTTAATATATATATATATATATATATATATATATATATATATATATATAT
>WFKH01011926.1:42878896-42915302 GCA_016163765.1 Magallana hongkongensis
ATTAATTTTGAGACGGTACTATACCCTGTTTCAGGATACCATCGAAGCACAATTTTGCCTCAATGCTCGATTTAAAAAATAACTCCAGGGTGAAAATAATAATCACTTAATTGTGTTGTAATATCATTTATTACCAGAAATACATAAACAAAGTATAAAAAACAATGATACGTCGACAAGCGCACACAGCAGCTAGTCTTGTACATGGTGAGGCGCACACAGCAGCCTCAGACCGCACACAGCAGGTCAAAGTATAACAAGGGCACCGCTAAGCGGAGCATCTCCTCGCGACATGAAACATTTTTGGGGGAAATGCATTATTTTGGCATACACAAAAAATGACATACATTAAGCATTAAATCAGACGATTAGTAAAAGCAAATTTATGTTTCATAATAAATATTTCGACCAAAATTTTTTGGTAGAGTTATAGATCTGCAGCAATTAATATTAGATGAATTCCTAATAATTGATGTTCATGAAATTAATCAATGTCTCTTCTGAATCTGGACCTGTTTCACTCTTAATAATTCGGGAAATATAGTCCAAATTTCGTCTCGGACGGCTACTTGTTTTGATAAAATTGGGATATTATTAATCTTCTGTATGCTTCAAATTTTCCCTTTGGACATCCTTTTAACTCACCATTACTAAAAAAACGTTTGTCTCTTACCTTTACAAGATCTAAATCTAACAAAATATCAAGTTATTGATTTGAAATGTTTACGTTCAATTCACTACTGGAAGTGTCAATTGTCATGTAACATAAAATTCCTGTTTGAAATGGTGATTTCTTAACAATATTTTAATAAATATTTAACCAATTGACTTGAAAATTAATAGGGTTTGTGCTTTTACCATACTAAAGCAATTTACGAATACGAGTACGAAGTTTGATAAATATTGGTGCAAGGGTTTTCTTTGAATCTTGCCCATAAGCTGAAAGAGACACACACACATACATGCACAGCAGCGATGCCATATCCCCTTCGCAGCAAGTTGCGCGAGGGGATAACAAAGTAGTTTTAGTGGTTACACACAGGAATGGAGTCTTCGTCATCTATACAGAAACTGATGACGTCATACACACACATACACATGAGGGGCAGAGCAAGGGAAACATACAGGGGCTAGGTACGGGGTACAGAATACATAACATGCAGTCCGTACTACAATTGTATAAAAAAAGCAAGAGTTGATCTTTGGAACGCCACCTGTAGAATGTTAGGTTTCAATACACATCTGAGAATAGACAGTCTACTGGGATTTTGAACTGTAATAGACATGAAAGTACCCGGATGGTTGCGTTAAAAAACTTTGCAAGATTTTGGGATGTTAAAAGAATTCAGATTATCAAATTATAAATCTCCATAAGAACTCTGTTTACATTCCCTTAATTTTTCTTGGTAAAAAAAGATGATGTGTCAATGAAGAAATCTAGATTTTTTCTCCTTTAATCGATTTCAATATAATTCTTTGAAATAGTATGTAAAATGTTTTACAGCGCAACCGCTTAAGCGACCGCAGCAGGAACAACACATACCCATAGACTTGCCAAACTCTAAAACAGTCCTTTACTTTTAGAGAAAATTTGATCAGTAAAATCTGTAAACAGTAAATTGTTAGGCAGCATTACTTTTTTTCATAAATTTCTTTTTGTAAACTGTTCAATTTTGTATGCTAAATATATGTTAAAGGCACGTCCCCCCCCCCTTTTTTTAAGGTGTGTAATTACCTATTCTCATTTTAAGATTTGACAATATGCAACTTCTATATAGAATTTTAACAGTTTAATTTTTCTCTTGTTCCCCTTGTATTTATTACATGATGTGACTGTAATTTTATTAGATCAATAATTATAGGACAGTAACCCATGGACTTAGCATGTATATCACCCCCCTGAGCAATAGAAGAATTAAAACAAAATATCTGTGAGCCAATGCTCACTAGTAATACCCCCGCTCTGATGTGAATATGCAACATAAGCAGAGTCGACATTTAACATGAAGTTGGCATCCGATTGGTACAAAAATAGACCCCAACCTATGGCATGCCTAAACAAATAGTGTGTTAAAATTTCAAGCATCTGCGATAAATAGTTGCTGATAAATCTTTGACGAAAATTTGTTTGAAAACTTAGGCTAAAAATAAGCAAAGTCGTCATTTAACAGGGAGTTGACATCTGATTGGTACAAAAATATATTCCACGATATGGCAAGCCTAATCAAATAGTGTGATACAATTTCAAGCATCTGCGATGAATAGTTACTGAGAAATCTTTGACGAAAATTAATTAAAAATTTAGGCTAAAAATCAACGAAGTCGTCATTTAACAGGAAGTTGATGTCCGACTAGTACAAAAATATTTCCCACATTATGGCATGCCTAATCAAATAGTGTGTTAAAATTTCAAGCATCTGCGATTTATAGTTGCTGAGAAATCTTTGACAAAAAATTGTTTGAAAATGTAGGATAACAAGAGGCCCATGGGCCACATCGCTAACCTGAGCAACAACAGACATAATAAAATCAGCTTTATGGAGTCATATACAAAATAGCTGAACAATGTCGTATAATAGATCTTGTATTAAAAAAAATTCCCCTGCATATTCTTATGTTAATCATTGAGCCCCTTTGTAACAGGATGATTTTACAGTCATATCACATGTTGAGCATTGCAGTTCTCGAGAAGATAATCAGACTTAAACAACTGTTTATATATGGATTATAAACCTACATCAAACTTTGAACCCCTTGAGAGTTCAAAGAATTGTCCAGGGGCCAGAGTCTAAACAATTCTAAAGAAGCAGCAATATGTCAAAATGCTTGCATACAAGTAAAACCATATATAAAAACATTTGAGTTTTTGTGAACAATTTAAATGTTTTCATTTTAAAATTGGACCCCCCCCCCCCTCCCACCAATGTGGCCCAACCCTACTCCTGAACAATATGATTTTGACAAATTTTAATCTAGACTATTTGAAGACTGAGCTGACTAAAGTTAGAGCTCTTCTAGACAATTTGTGTCTTAGACGATTTTTCCTTATGTATTCCTATGTAAAAATTTGACATCCCCCCTTCCAATTGTGGCCCCACTCTACCCCCAGGTATAATGATTTGAACAATTTGAATCTTTCCTACATTAGGATGCTTCCACACAAGTTGCAGCTTTTCTGCCCAATCGGTTTCTGAGAAGATTTTTAAAAAGATTTTTCTCTATATATTCAAATGTGAAAATTCGACCCCCCTTCCCCACTGTGGCCCCACCCTACCCTCGGGATCATGATTTTATTCAACTTGAATCTACCCTAACCGAGAATGCTTTCTTACAAGTTTCAGCTTTTCTGGCCGATCGGTTTCTGAGAAGATTTTTTAAAGATTTTTCTCTATATATTCCTATGTAAAAATTCGACCCCCACCCCCCATTGTGGCCCCACCCTACCCCTGGGGATCATCATTTGAACAAACTTGAATCTACACTACCTGAGAATGCTTCCACACAAGTTACAGCTTTTCTGGCTGATCATTTTCAGAGAAGAAGATTTTTAAAGATTTACTCTATAAATTCCTATGTAAAAATTCGACCCCCCATTGTGGCCCCACCCTACCCCCGGGGGTCATGATTTGAAGAAACTTTAATCTAATCTACCTGAGGATGCTTCCACACAAGTTACAGCTTTTCTGGCCGAATGGTTTTTGAGAAGAAGATTTTAGACAAATATCAACAAATTTTCAATGATTTTTAATTATCTCCCCTTGAAAGAGGGCGTGGCCCTTCATTTTAACAAACTTGAATTCCCTTTAACTAAGGATGCTTTGTGCCAAGTTTGATTGAAATCGGCCCAGTGGTTCTGAAGAAGAAGTCGAAAATGTAAAAAGTTTACAGACAGACAGACAGCAGACAGACAGATAGACGGACGCCGGACAAAAAGTGATCAGAAAAGCACACTTAAGCTTTCAGTTCAGGTGAGCTAAAAATAAACAAAGTCGTCATTTAACAAGAAGTTGACGTCCGACTGGTACAAAAATGTATCCCACAATATGGCATGCCTAATAAAATAGTGTGTTAAAATTTCAAGCATCTGCGATAAATATTTCCTGAGAAAAATGCGACAGAAATTTGTTTGAGAATTTATGCTAAAAAAAACAAAGTAATTATTTAAAAGGAAGTTGACGTCCGATTAAATGCGACATAAATTTGTTTGAGAATTTATGCTAAGAAAAACAAAGTAATTATTTATAAGGAAGTTGACGTCCGATTGGTACACAAATATATTCCACGATATGGCATGCCTAAACACGTAGTCTGTTAAAACTTAAAGCATCTGCGATTAATAGTTGCTGAGAAATCTTTGACGAAAATTTGTTCGAAATTAAGGCTAAAAACAAACAAAGTCGTCATTTAACAGGAAGTTGACGTCTGATTGGTACAAAAATATATCCCACGATATGGCATGCCTAAACAAATCGTGTGTTAATATTTTAAGCATCGGCGATTAATAGTTACTTAGAAAAATGCGACTGAAAGTTTTGATACAGACGGACAGACAGAAGGACGGACGGACAGACAGACACACAAGGGTAAAACAGTATACCATCTTCTCCTTCGGAGCGGGGGTATAACAAAAATTAATCAGCCAAGGGATCGCATTTACTGAAATAGCCAGTACTCATTACACGTAACAACCAGTAAGATGCCCGATCCACCTCTACATTAATTGCAAGAAATATAGCGCGCGTTCACTGTGGCGTTACACATAAACTTTCTTGTAATTTGTTTACGTTTCTCAACAGAAAAAGAAGGAATTGATAAATAGCTTTTTTGGTTTTCACCAGATATTGTACAATAAACAATATAAGTCTCCAACCCTTACGAAACCGTACAGCGCGAGTAGAAGGCCAGCCATTTTAGGCATAGCACTACGGTAGCTAGAACGCAAGCTGGAATGCTTTTTTCTGAATGAATCTGTAGGTTTAGCTCCTTTTTTCCGCGCACCGGTTTTTAACGCTCGCTTTACTCTCTATATTTTATTTTAAAAAATCGCCCAAATATAATGGAAACAATAACTTGGGATATAATAAAGAATTGGTGTGAAATGAACATATTTAATTGACTTAATATGTTAAAAGGATTGGACACCAGTTCTAATAACTTAGACTGTCCTCTTCTTAATACATACAATATATATTATACTACCATGCAAAAAACATTAATAGAAATTAAAGTACAAGCGACATAGATATGAAATACTTTTTTTAAATGTCAGTAATATTGTGCTTAAGTAGAAGTTGAGCACATTCTAATAAGAGGAAATACAAATTCATTTTGCATTCAGCTATTTCAAATTGACAATATATATTATTTTTGTTCCCATGGTTATAAATAAAGATTTTTACTTTTGTAGGTGTATGGCAAGTCACAATACCTGGTTGTCTTCCTTAAAAGAGGAGGACTGGTCTAATTTATATGCAAAAACGATTTTCAATATAATTCAACATGAGTTAAAATTACCAATTATTACTGAAAATAAAAGGAACGTTTTTTTTTCAGAATGTAAGAACTAAATTACAATCGGCTTTTTTTTTAGTAAGATTAAACAATATTTGGTTAACAATACCGATCAAATACATCCCAATAGCAGGAAAGACACTAAAAGCTGACCCCAGTTTGCTTATTATCCACTTTAGGTCCGGGTGGGGTCTGTTATGCATAAATGTACGCCTGCTTTGTGTTTTCCCGCGGTCAGTTCTAGGGTCCGCTTTATCATTGACGTCTAAGTGCATACCCCAACTACTCACATCGATATTTGCAAATAAATAGTCGATTATGTAGGGCGTGTTTCTGGTTAGCGCTGAAGTAAATCAGGCGATAATGTGTGGGATGTGAATCGTTGAGGTATGCAGACATACAGTATCCTGATTGACAAGCCTGCAAGTGATACCTGTCCCTGTGTTCGGTTTTAGGGTCTGCATCCGAAATCGGAGTCAGCTATCTGTGTCCGCTTATGGTTCGCCCTAGCAGACTCGAAGTCGACCTCGAGTGGAAACATAAAGCAGACCCAGCGCTTGTTTCTAGTTGAAACTAAGCATGTTGTTTTCGTATGAATAAAATAACCCACTTAGAAGAAAAATAGACAGTGAAAAAATCTGCTGAAATTCTTTTTTTAGTTAGTTTATGTCAATGTTATCTTTTAACTAAATACATATATTTTTAGTTACACATTTGAGAGAGTGAAGAACATATCTGAGAAACTGTGGCATTTCCAAAGGTATACAGTAATCACTGATTACAGCCATCGAATCCCGTCCCCATTTAATTTGATTCTTCGGCCAATTATCAAGATCTGTTCTCGGAAACAGTGTTGTAAGTAATAGTTGTATCTCCATCTTTCTATCATTTATTTTCGCCATTATATTTTTTCAGCATACCATGATACCTAAGAAAAACACTTTGTTCAATAAAATTTAATTACAGGTTCCTGCAAAGTAGATATTTCGAAAGATAAAGAGACAGAAGGAAGAAAAAGAGATGCACTACAGAGTTTTCAGAAAATAGTTGCTCTCAGATACTGCAACCAAAAATGAGATGACTGCATTAAACACTGACTGCAGTATTTGACTCGAATAATTCAAATTTTAGCCTCTGCAACAGTATTTGTAAAATAGTTATCAAGTGTGTTGTAATTATATTTTTTAATTGGCACTGCAAACCTCCTCTATGTATTAGTACTCTACGCGGACACATATGTGGCTTTCAAATTGAATATTGGAATAATGTTGTGAAATAATCATTTTTCATTTTCAAATATTGCATTCAAAGTAAAATGGTTAAATGAAGTATCTGAATGCGGTTAAGCATTAACGGTGATATCAGCTTTATATATGGGGTATAGTAAAAATGTAATGTACCTCACTACACCAAGCATTGCATTTTTTTTTACAACAATACGTCACAAGATAGCGATATAAATGTTTTGTTTAATTGTTTGTATTAATCGATTTATTTGTATCTCATCATATGTCGGTGGTAAAACTACCGTGCTTGTGACCCGCACACCACGTGCTTGAAACCGTTTGGGGCTTTTGATCATATTTGCTAAATGAATTTTTGAAAATCATAATTTTTTATTCAAAATAACATATTTTTCGCTTTTTACACATGTATATGCATCATGCTACCAATCATAATCAAGTAGTTTTAAGCTGAATTGAGAAACAATTTCAATGTGAAGTGGACCACTTTAAAGGGACTTGGACACGATTTGAGCTTAAAATTAGAAATTTTATTTTTCCATTTTTATTGTTTAGACTGGTTAATATGGGTATATTTAATGCTTTGTCAAAACTTGAAAGTCAAATATTGAGTTATAAGCAAGATACAGAGTTTGAAATTCTTTGTTTTGTAAACAAAGCCCGAGTCTTGTTATTGTTTACATATGTGATGTACTGGTATAAGTTTCAATCAAATGTTGCTTTTTTCTGTTGTTAATATTATATATGAATACATTGAATCAGTTTATCTTGTTTGCCATGAGTCATTTTGTCAAATAAATGGTAATTCATTACTTATCCTTATTTGTAAACAAATATAAGACTCGAGCTTTGTTTACATAACAATGAATTCTTACCTCTGTATCTCTCTTATGACTTGACTTCAAACATTCAAATTTTGGTCAATCATTCAAAATGCACAAGTAAACCAGTTTATACATAAAAAACAAAAAATAAAATTTTGAACTCAAATCGTGTCCAAGTCCCTTTAAGTGTAACAATAGAAATATAACAAGAGGCCCAAGGGCCACATCGCTCACCTGAGCACTTAAGCTAAAAAAAAAAACCCAATAAATTGGTTCCCTTGTTCAGGATGGGGGATTACTAACTTGAATTTACACTTTTTAAGGATGCTTTTAAAATTAATATGACACATACTGGCTTTGCTGTTTTCAATACTTTTATTTAAGTTTTAAATTTTTAGGAGTAGAAGATTTTTTGTACGTAAATTCTAATCCTTAACTCATTGGCAAGGGGGTGGGGTGTGGGGGAGTCACTTGTAAGGTTGCATGTTATATCTTTTGTCTTCTGTACATCTTTTACTTTATATATGTTACAGTGATGATTAGTGCATCCTGTCTGCTTTGCTGTACATTAACTTCAATTTTAACAACTTTGTGGAATGGATCAACCATAAATTAAAAAGAAATAGTTTAAATTTTATGCTTTTATTATTATTTCAAGTAAACACCCTTACAGAAATATTAAAAGGTTTGAAGAATTTTTTACAGAAGTTGCTTTATTGTATACTTAAACAAAAGATGATTGGGATGTATTTGATCGGTATTGTTAACCAAATATTGTTTAATCTATAAAAGAAAGACATCTTGAACATTGTAATACTATTGGTGTTGAAGCAAAAATTGTTTTTGACAGGGTGAAATTGAAAACAAATTAAACTACATCAAAAATGAAAACTACAGTTGTGAAATACACACAATTTGCTTTCAATCATTTTTAACCAGACATTTTCAGATTATTATTAAAAAAACTTTAAATAAAACAAATATGACATGAAAATTTTTCAAAACTAGTAGTCTCCCTTTTTCTAGCATTTAAATTATAACCATATCTTGGAGCACACAAGAAAAAACTAAAACCTATAACTCTAAAACAGAAATACAGATAAAATAAGAGTCTTTTTAGTTTCAAGCATTGTTGGGAAAAAAAACATGTATTCACAAGTTTTAAAAATATCTGTAATTAACAAACGTTTAAAATAACATGTAAATTCAGGCAAGAAAAAAGCTTCTAAAAATGTGTCACATTGACAAAAAATACCAAGTATCCACAAGTTGCAAGGAGATGCAAGTAGATGATGAACATGAAGACAAATATTGTTTTAATTTAATTTTTGCCCAAAAACTTAACATACATTGAAATTGCTTTTTAACATTCAGAACAATTTTTCTTTAGTGAGAACAAACAGGGAAAAAAATACATTTAATTTTGAATGGAGCCTATGCACACCTGACCTGAATAGGAGCAAAATTTTAAGCATAGACATTAAAAAGTAACATCATAATTGTAACAGGAAGATAAAAAAAAAATTTTCAATAACACAAGTTAAACATATTATTCATAGAAAGAAAGATGCCACAAATAATATTACCAATTGCAAAGTTCTATAATAGACTAATTCGAATGACTCTATATGTCAACTAAGAAATTTTTTTCGATCGGAAGTTCAACTTTTACTTAATAATCAGATTTAAAATCACTTGTAAGAACTGGATTTTTTTTTATTTAGAAGTATATAATTATTAATAATAAACCAATTCAAATTTGGAAAAATACCCACATGGTGTTTACCATAGCAAAATTAGGTTGAATGAAAAATGAAAGATGAACATTTTTTGCTGAAGGGGAGAAAAATGAAATCTACATGTACTTTAATCAGCAGTAAACAAGTAAACTAAAATACTTTACAGAACTACTACACAATGCAATATTATAATCCTGATGATTGTTTACATTGTCATTGCGACTGTAAATCAGTACAAAAACATACCAAAGACTGAGGCAACAGAAATTTACACAGCCTGAATAATTCTCAAAATTTGATTCTTAGAAGGAGTCATCTCAACCTTCAGTTTTTTTGACAGCAAATAGTCTTCTATGTCATCAGCTAATTGGAGCTTGCTTGTTTCAGTGAAATTTTTGAGCACTGTATTGGAAATTGACAATTTGTGCAATGTTGGTTGATCAGAAAATTTACAGTTTATCTGTGCTTTAAGTGAACTTTGCAATTTCGAAGTGTTTTGCCTCATATTGCAGAATTTGCATTTCAGTGTGGGAACATTAGAGTTGTATGTTCCCACATCTTTGTTGCACACTCCACAAAGAGTCATTGACACACATGAAACACATCAACTGTTATTGTTTCCACAAGACTAACAGATTCAACTTCAACATTCCTGACTGGCCCGATATCATCAACTAAATCAATCCTAGTATCAGGACAGGTAGGCAGGGATTTCACATTGTCAAAATTTCTTATAGATACGTTACAAAAGGTGTAACATTTTGCTAACTGAATTTGTTCAATATGTGTATCCCACGCACACAGCTGAATGGAGTCTGTTTCATCTGCAATTGTTAGGTACTGTTTCTTGATAATTTCTCCAGATTTAATTGCTTGGAGTGTGGGGTCATTTTGACTCATGATCTTGGCTTTCACAGATACCTGTATGAAAATCAATAAATAAAAAGTTGAACATGTTGAATATTAATCATTAAAATCTTTTAAGGGCTGAATAAACAGTTAAAATTAATTTTTTGGTTGCCATTTTATAATTGTTTGTTTATACAAAATTAAAGCAAAACCATTTCTGCAATCAAATGCTCTAACAAAGTTTACATTAGTTTTAACCTTTTAACATAATTATACAACAACAAAAGAAGTGTATACAATCTAGGTATTATTTAAGAATGGTAACATGCATCATATGGAAGAAAAACATTTCAAAAACTCTGTGTGGTGTATTATATGCATTTCTTCCAACAAATGTATATTCTAGAAAAAAAAAACAAAACTTTTGCTATTTGGTAAAATATGGTATTTAAAGGAAAACTGTTTACTTCCGGAAAATATGATAGCAGATAAATTATTTAGGGCTGCTCAGAAATTTTAGGGTTGGTTGGGAGACCAGATATGTATTCATTATTTTGACGTAATTCAGAATCAAGATTTTTGACATACTGTGTAAGCCCACAATAACTTTTAAATTTCCAATTTCAATAAAAATAAATCACATTATCAAATCTATTCATAAAAACAATAACTATAGTACCATGTTGTGAAATACACAATGTGAGTGTACAATTGATTTGTACCTGTACCTGATTCCAAGTTTATTTTTTATTTAAAAATTTAATTTGTGAAATTTACCTTCTGAAAAGCTTGGAGGACCTTTATTTCTGTAATAGTCAGAACTTTGTCCTCTGGTTGCTCGTATCGGAAATCAAGTTGACGAGAAGCAACTGATATTCTAGTGGCTGATGTAACTTTGAGGTCATATAAACCTGGCTTTCTTGTACTAATTGATTTGTAAACTTTTGCAAGACAAACTGGACTCCTAAAAAAAAAAGTTGGTACTTTAAATAACTTTACTTTAGGGTAGAAATAGAAGGAAACTTTTTTTTAATGAAGAAAAAAATTTATTTCATTTGAAACTAGTATAAAGTATATATTTAACACATTAGTAATCTAAATTCAGTTTAAGTGATAATGTAGAAGAGCAAATGAACTTCGGCCTCTGCACCTGGTCCCCCTCACCTCTTCATCTCCGATTCCAGGCTTATTTGGCAATTTTAAATTTTTATTTTAAGAAGATTCTTTTCTCAAACCTAAATTAATCTGACCAGATACAAGTCATGTTGCATATTGAAATTCTTAGTTTGACCGTCATTATTATATAAAAAAGATTACAAAGTTTTACTAAAATTAGAAAAAAATAACAATAATCAGTTAAGACTGTAACTTTCATTATCAACACAAGACAGTTCACTAGATAATAAGTCCAAATGCTGGTATTTTAAAAAAGAAAAATGAAATTAGACAATAAGCAATTCCAAGAAAGGTGTGACTTATGTAAGCTATGTTCTCATTATAACATATAACGCGAAAAACATTCAAAAATGATTACTTAAATTAATTTAAATCACATTTCAGTTAAAATCACACAAAAACTGTTATTATTAGTTAGTTCAATTATTTTATGCATTGTATACTATTGTTATTTACTATAAATATTTTTCCCTAAAAATTTTGTTATTTTTTTTTCGATTCAAAAGGAGGGTGGTAGGTTTGAAAAAAAGAAATCAGTGCACTGATGGGTGTATTTATTTTGGCAGAGAAAAAGACACGACACTGAAAAAAATGACGTGGCGGTATAAAAAATGGCATGGGTCCGCGATATGCCAGTTTGCTTAGATTGAACATATGAACAACCAATTTTACACACGGTACTGTATGGTAAACAGTACTGGTAAAAGGCAAAATAAATTCAAGAAAGCTTTTGTAAACATATATTAGTAATTAAAAGTGTTATGTTTACTCACTGTCAAGTAGTTCGACTTTATGAAATTGGTTGAAAAATGATGGAATATTGGGAAGGGGGTTTGTTTACTTTAACGAATCTGGCAATCAACGGGAAATAACTCTTGTTAAAATTAGGATTATCTTTATCACATCCAATGTCCTTTATTACTTAACTACTAATTTTCGTTGATTACGAAGTGAGAAAGTGTTGGATGCACATCTTTAAATATGTTTCTCTGAAATAACATGAAATAGAAACGTTTTTCATTCGATAGTTTTCTTCTAGCTATGTAGGAAGGGCCAAGTAGCACGCGGCGCATTGCGTGATCTGTACTGAAACTTATACTTAAATTGGTTGACATGCGTAGCACGTCGAGTCCTGAAAAAAAATCCCGCTCAAATGACCGATTTTAAAAACAACAAAATTAGTCATCAGAACAAAATTATTGACAATAAAACAGTGCTTACTTTGCCTTCTGCATTTCTGTCAAGATTTGGTTGTATTCTGGGACAAAGCAAACTAGATCGGTGTACTTCTCGTTGTCATGAAACACTGCGTTGAAGTACTTGTTGTTGTTTCTTGACAACTTGATGGGGGACACATTGTGAATGTATCCTACAATTACCGACGGTTCCTTCTCAACTCTTGCTTTCTTCGCGGCAGACATTTTGGCGGGAATAATAGCGTCTACAGGAAGTTCATAAGAGCATGCTCTGTACGAATTTAGGTAAGAGCATGCGCAACAATTTGACGAGTTATTGTTCTTCGTTGTATGCCACAGCTCGTCCTTACACCCCCCTCCCCTTCGAGATCGATATTTAAAAAAACATTATTGATTTTTTTTTAAACTAAAGGACGGTTTAACATTTGCACAACTTTTCTTGAAAGGTTTTGTTATCTTGTTAAAATTGATGTTGAGAGTTTTATACAAATACAAATAAATACAAATTCAAATAATTTTATTGGCACAAACACGATTACAACTAGATGCGGTCATTAGACAGTAATACTCTTACCAAGTGTTTGTCCCTAAATAACACTCCCTTGTACTAGTTTTAGTGAAAAAGAAGGCCAAATGCAATTTCTGGTACTTTTTAAAAATTATAATTTTCATAAAGGATGAAATCCTTTCATAATACACATATTGCCTTTATGTACAATTTGGGGTTGAACTGTTTGCATATCAACTTTAAATTAATTTATAATCTAAACATTTCATGTCATGGAAAGTATGGTCTATATATTTATTACTAACAAAATTAAATTATGCCCCCGCCCCTCCCCCCCATCGGCAGTTGCATGCTTTAGATATGCTTTTGTGTGCTGACATCATCGTGTGCGTGGATTTTAGAGAAGGGGTGGGGTTAGGGGTCCACACCCTATCCCCCACAACCCCTTTCCGTAAATTCATTTATGTAGTAAAATTACCAAAAATAAATCATGAAATACAACAACACCCCCCCCCCCCCCCCCCCCCCCCCAAAAAAAAAAAATTATTCCCCCCCCCCCCCCCCCCGACTACCCATGGATAAAAAGCATAAGAATATTTTGATAACAATGAAATCCCGAACATGTAGCTGTAATAAAGAATATTGTAAACTGTGCAAACTTAAGTAAATGATATATTGCACAATGATTTTCACTGCAGGACTGCTAGGACAGAAGATATAATTACTTATTAAGGTGGTATCGGATACATGTCGATATTTATGTGGATAAAAGTGCGTTATTTATATTATATAGTTATATTATAGTTATAATACTTTGATCGTTTTAGAATTTAAAACTTTTACAATATTTGGCCAAAAAACAAAACAAAAAAACAAGTTGTTAAAATTTTTGGAAACTTAAGGTAAAAATTAGATAAGCCCCCGCAGGATTCGAACTCTCTACTTACAGACAAATAGTTATTGCTCCAACACATTGCGCTTTGCTGTTAGGTAACATTATCATGATTATTTTGGGGGAAAATGTTATATTTTATACTTTGTTTAGTTCAATAGGGAGTACATCACAATATGCAGGTGTCCCATACCACCTTAAGGCTAAAATTTGTGCTTATATTGTTAATATTCTAATAAAATTGTGCGAGGGGTTTTAAAGAATAAAGTTGGGAAAATACATGCATGTTACAAATAACTGATCTTTGTCTGAAGTTACGTACACAACACAGGTCTGCAGGATGCATTAGCGGGTACTAGATTTACGCAGCTCTTTGATTAGATGGGTTTCACGTGCATGTACATTCCGGTATGTTTTCCATATGCAGAAAAGGATTAATTAACATGCATAAACGTTTTAACATTTTAGAATGAAAATTATATAATTGGCTATAATGTAAAATATTACAAATTATAGCAATATTTTATACTTTGAAAGAACATTTTATACACATCTAAGGGATGTCTGAATATTACGTAAAATTAATATGATTGAGGTACAAAATAGAAGATTTGGCTGGCAAACAGAAATTATAACACATTGTTGCAATAATTAACTTTTTGCATGTGAAATCATTTGAAAATTGGACAAATTAATGTCATTCAGATCATGTTACAAAAAGGTTTTACTAAAAATATGGTGATTTGTTGTATCAACACAATGATTGTTCTTGCAAATAGATATCATTATAATGATTCTTGAAAATTATATATCAAGTGAAGTTTCATAATTACAGAATTTTTTTATATAAAATGATTGTTGTTGCCTATTAAAACATAAGTCATATATTCAATTTTAAATAACGATTTATTTACAATATTTGTTATTTATTGAACATTGAATTATTAACATATTAACATATCAGTGACTAAGGATACCGTATGCATGTACAAGTAAAATAGTTCAACAAGATTACAAGTTAATATTAAAAATTTATTTGCATCATAGATTTTTTCATCAAACATTGAATTAATGATAAAATATATGTACTTTGTTATGCATGATAAATAATACATTTGTACTTTTTTACCTTAGAAAATGTAAATACATGTATCACATGCTATATCACTTTAATAATAACCTTTCATACGAAAAGGCGAAAGAGAAAGGCTATACTTGTGATGATTTTACAGTTTAAAAAATACAAGTAGGCTATCAATACATGTATATAATAAAACTTTTATTTACGGCAACTTTATATTGCAATAACTGTGGATAAATTGGTATGCAGCAACTAATTTTTGTGATTTTGAAATGGATTGCCTGGAGAATACTATTCTAGAGACATTTAAAGATTTGATTGCCATATCAAGGCTGTTACAAACTTTACGAATATTTTTTGCACGCAAATAAAAGTTAGTTTACAGTTAAATGTAATGGTGCACCAATTACTTGAAATATGGGTTATATTTCCAATATACTTGACTTTAGATATTTATAATCTTGTAATTTTCTATGCAAATTCTGTTAAGAGTCACATTTCTATAATTTAGACAATTAATGCTCGTATATCAGTAGATCAAATCCTTCATTAAAAAAAATAAATATATATATATATCATAATATCAGTATTGTACAATTGTTAAAAAACAATTATAATCAGTACATAAGACTTCTTCAGAATTAGCAAATATAAGTACATGTGCATATTACAATTGTTCATGAACTAAAACATCAGAAGATCACCATGTTTAGATTTCTTTTACACTAAATATAAGTACATCATGGTTTTCCAGTGATGGACAATTAATAGTATTAGTACATCACAATTGTTTCTGAACAATGATATAAACTCATCACAATTGTTCATGAGCAATGAAATTATTTCATCTTCATCAGTTCATCACAATCTTTCATGAACAATGTTCAATATCAGTTCATCACAGTCTTTTATGAACAATGACTATCGATATCAGTTCATCATAATCTTTCATGAACAATGAATATCAGCTCACTACAATTGTTCATCAACAATGAATATCAGTTCATTACAATCCTTGATGAACAATGAATATCAGTTAATCACAGTCGTTCATGAACAATATTATAATATGCAGTTCATCACAATCTTTCATGTAAATCTATTGGTCATACATGTATATAAACTTCTGAATGGTTGATACTCGAGTTTCGCATGTTTACATTCGTAATGTAATATTATTATTTTGGTTATAGTCAATGTTTTTGAATATGACTTGGGATATCACTAACACATCCAGTTGTAATCTTTAGGTATGTACAAGCAATATAAACAGCTTTTTTTCATGTACATGTATATTTAAAGTACCCAATTTTAAAATACGTACAAGATAATAATGCACGATCGTTAAGCATGCAAATGATCAGCAAGTAGTAGATACAAATATTTAAGGAACATTATAACTTTATAGTGATCATCATTACTTTAAATAACACAAATGCAAAATTGCATTCTATTTTACTACTCATTGTAAAAATGATGCATATTGAATACATGGTAAAATAGAATACTGTGAATATATACAACATTTTTGATTTGTGAAATTTATTTGCTAGCTGAAAATTTGTTGTTCACAATTGAATTATAACAAGTTCTTTTTAATTTTACTGTTTAGTGATTATAAATCAGCTGTTCAAAGGTTTTGAAAACAATTGTTGCATGTGTGTAAAAGTTGATTTACAGTACTGTAAAAGTGGTTATTTAAGGTGGTGGTAAAATATGTTTCTTGGAGTTTTATTAACAATACGCGTTAGCATTAAATACGTAGATGATGATTTACCACCTGTAACTTTTGATTTGCTTACGATATGCACAGGGTTATAGGTTACCGTGTATACTAGTGTAATTTTTTCTCATGTGTAAATAACCACTTTTACAGTATACATATGGTTATTAAAAATGAAATAAATATTATACAACAAGTTATTGGTGCCTGTTTGATAATGAATTAGCTAGTTTAATGCCATTTGTCATTAAGTGACAGTGGCATATTGGTAGGTGGGAGAGGGGGCAAATGAAGTACTGTATATCAGGTTTTTTCTGCGTCATGATTTTTTCCGCGAATCAGAAGCTAGAACAGTATACGCGAATCAAGTTTTCACTATTTCAAAGTGATACTGAAAATATAATTCACGATTGTTTAAACCTTTAAAGTAAAAGGGAAAAAAGTATATAAATTGTCACTTTTAATAATGAAAATTTTGGACGATGAAACCATTTAATGGGATTTCCTGAATGTGAAATAATTACTGATAATTATTTTCAGAGACACAAACATTCATACATCAATAGATCATGTATTGTTACACATAGCAGTAGCTCAGGTATATTTAGACATCAGTTTACACAAGGAAAGTGACTGTTTTTAATTAACCTGTCAATGGATTATTAAATAAACAACGAGGCTTATACATACATGTAGCTGTTATCTGGGTCTTGTCATCCGATACATCAATTTATACCTCTAGCTAAACAAACTGAACACAGTTCACCGTACTTTTACTTATGAATTTACTTTATAAGGAAAGAAAACTCTATTACAAGAACAACACTTTGAATCAAATTTACGCCGTTTTATTTTCTGCGATTCGGAAATCGTCACGAACAAGGCGGAAATTGGATACATGCGGAAAAAACCTGATATACGGTATCTCCCAATTGTTAATGAACCAATATGCCATATGTCATTAAGTGACATTGGCACATTGATAGTTGGGAGAGGGGACAAATTAAATATCTCCCCCATGTTAATACTCAATGCGTCCCTTGTATCAGATTTACAAAGTACAGTAAACAATTTTGTGGTCTGACCAATATGCTTCAATAACATCAGTTTCACAATAAGGGAAGTTTGTGAAAATTAAATTAAGCTGTGATCCTGAATCATAAGTTTGTTTTGTTACAATTTGTTCACATTTTAAATTTAGTTTCATAAAATTAAGAAAATCTTTGTGTCCCTTAAACAAATCAAAATTGAAATCTCCAAAAACTATCAATTTTTTCTCTGCATCTACAAAAGGTTTTAGGTGCATCATAATTTCATGTTCAAAATCTTTTAAAGAACATCCTGGGAACTTGTAGAAAACAACAACCTGCACTTCTCCAAAATCTATGAAATCTATTAAAGCAATGATAAACTCAACCGAACTGTTTCTGAAATTTGAGATAAATGTTATCAAATGATCGCATTTAACGTACAGTGCTGTTCCATGATGTGGACGATTTTTGTTACCTCTCTCTTCATGATTGAAGAAAGCTTGGTAACCTTCCAATATAAAATTTTGTTCATCGTTGATGGAACCTTGTTTCTGAAAAATCAATGACATCAGATGCTCAATATTGGGTTCATGTTTTATTTCACTGAAATGTTTGTGAAGTGATCTGACATTATTGAACCTTATTTTTAGTTGGTTTTTCTCTGTTTTGTACAATGGAAGATAACAGTCTGAGAATGCTTCTTTTCGCATTCTCTCCATTTCTTGTACAACCTTTTCATCCACAGTTAATGCTTTCTCATTGAAATTTAGAATATGCAACTTGTCAACAGACCTAACCCTACTAAGAGCAACATAATGTATGTGTGGTGTTTTCCTGACACTTGACTGAGACAAATCTACAACTATTTCATCAACAGTGCATTCCGGGGCTTATGGATAGTTTTACCAGCAGCTGGTCTTAATGGAAATTGTATTCTTTGATACGTAGTTGAATTTAAAACAAAAGATCGTTGACAATCAATCGTTGGAGTCCAATCATCATTTATATGTTCATGGAAAAGATGTTTGTATTTCTGTCTTGCAATTCTCCCTACTGCTGAATCCAAAAACTTTACCCATACTATACTTGGCCTTGATACACCTGGCAATTTGTTTTCAACAAAAAATACTGTACATGATGATCCATTTGTCAAGCCATCAGTAACATCAATGTTAACTGTTATGTCATATATCATTCCAATTGGTAGAGTTAGTCTTTTCATGAGGTTTGCAGTTTTGCTTACGTCATCTTGACTTTGCAGTGATCTAAGTAGTCTGTCTTTCACAAGCTTAGTGTGATCATGCAGGACACTCAACAGCTTTTACAATGACTTTTTCACCAGGAAGTTGTTTGATAAGTTTATTGTTATATTCATTTACTTTAATGTTCATTGTGAAGAGATGAGGGGCATTGTGTGGATAATTAGGACTATTTTCAGCAATGTTGCACTTCTCAGTTACATCAATGTCTTCATTAGTCATCTGATTGTGGCGAAGGCGATTTAATAATTGTGCAAATGCTAAATCATCCTTTTGTCGCATTACTTCATCTAATTCTAATAAACTGAAGTTCTCTTTCCAAAGATTGCAAGCAAGTGCTTGGGCATTTTGTTTGAGATCCTGAAAAATCCAGCCATCCATGATTGGTTTAAGTTGAAAAAAATTTCCAACAGCAACAGCAATAATACTTATGCCACCAAATGGTCTTTTCAAACCAGTCAGCAGCTGAAGTCTATTATTGATAAACTCTAATTTGGCATTCCCAACCATTGATATTTCATCAATAATGACAACTGACAAGTTTCTATACTTAGTTCTATATGTGTTCAACTCATCACAATGCATGTTTTGCTGTTTCTGATTAATTTTCTGGTGAAAAGCAGAAGCAATTGTTTGACCACCAATGTTAAATGCAGCTTTGCCTGTATATGCACATAGAAGAATTCTAGTATCATCTGGATTTTCACCTGTGTTTGAGCATAAATGCCTGTGTAAAGCTTGATATAGTGCTCTGATTAAAACCGACTTTCCAACACCAGCACCTCCTGACAGAAAAGCATACAGAGGTTCTTTTTTACATTTGATCCATTGCATGACATGATTAAAGAATTCCCTTTGCTTAATGTTTAGGCTGGATACAAGTTCTAGATACTGACCATCAGGTAGTCTTACAGAACTTTGCTCAGTGAGTTGTCTTGTTAATGGAATTCCAACATCAACTCCTATGTCATAATCTCTCTGTTCAATTGGCCTTTCAGGATTAAAGTACACAAATTTTTCTGATTCAACATTTCCTTCTATTTCATCATCACCTTCTGTTTGTTGGGCAGCAGCAGGAGCCAATTCATTATATGCTTCATTTAAATCATCTTGTACCATTTGTTCTGCCTGGTCTAACATATCAGCATTGTGTTCATACTCTTTAATTTTGTGAGCTAAAAAGACTTTTTTCTGGTTAAAGACTGCTCAAAACTATCAAATCCAGAAAGCAGGTCAGAACATTCATTTCTCCATGGAGTGAAAAGCATCAGTTTTTCTCTGTAGTAGTTGTCTGGGTCTGTTTTTAAATTAAAACGCACATATCTGATTACTCTTGGTGTTCTTCTACGTTTGATCTTTATTCCATTTTTCAGCACAATCAAAGTGCTGTCATCATTGAATTCGCTTTCAATATCAGATTCACTGTTCATTCTCCGACTCATGTTTCTCATCATCATTTGTTTCTAATCTAGATGACATACTCACATTTTCTTTTGGGAAAACTACATCTAACTGAGAGACATAATCAGCTAAACACCAGTTTTCAAGTTGCCTTGGACATACTGAATATCTTTTCACAATGTTACTACATTCAATATCTGTAGAGTTAGCACTTAACTTTTCAAGCTCTGTATATGTTTTAACAAGTATTACACGGTCATCAATCGGTGATGTATTTATAAAGATAACATCTCTTGATGCCTTTGTAAGTGGCATTTGCAAAACAAGATATGCTGCTTCTTGTGTTCCAACTTCAACACTGTTTAGGAAATGGTTTCCAATGTGTCTAACTTGTCTTTTTATGTCAAGGTTGCCATCCCTTGCTTCTTTTGCAGCTCTATTCAGAAGATCACTCATACCCCTTTGTGATTTACTTATATATGAGACAATGTACATTGCACAAGCATAAGGATCCAAGACAAACTGGATGTCAATATTAGCTGCCCAAGCATGCAGTAGTGTACTATTGTAAGCATTTACTCTGATGTCACACGGTTTTCTCTTTAGAAACACTTTGGGTCCTTTCAAAGAACTTCTGATGCATTTGAAGTAATCTTCTTCTGATAATTGTAATTCATCATGTAAAAAATCTTGGAAGCTGCATTTGTCATCATATCCTTTTTTCAAACCATTCATTTTCTCTTGCATTGCTTTATATATTTTCTTGTATTTCTCAACATCACTGTCCAATGGTTCCAGTATGATAGTAGTCTTAAAAAGGGGGCAATGGAAATCCAAATCTACATACAGACTTTCCTCTTTTTTTACATGATTGCGAGTGTTTATGCAGTTGTAACTCTGACAAACTGTCTTCTGGATTCCTTCCACATATCAAGTAGTTATCAACAAAGTCAACTATTTCCTGATTATCGTTTTCTAAGTACTTTGGAGCATTTTCAATCCAAACAATCATATGAACATGTGGTGATTCCCTCTGTTGAAACTCAACCCTATATAAAAAGTCTAGTACTTTGCCAATGGGATGATGATCACTTTCAAGCACAGTATTTACAAAAGTTCGAAAGCGATGATCAAAATATCAAGTGCATGTAACTGGATCCTTCTGAACTAACTTTGATTTTTGAGCCCAAGTCATGTTCTCAATCTCAGCATCTGTATATTTCCTCTGATCGTTTAACACTTCCAATGCTCGAATGAGATCATTCCAACGAGTATCTGTAGCAGAAAACGACATAAACCATGTTGGTAAACCAAGCTGTCGTATCATTGCAAAAACATCTTTTTTTCTTGTTTCAAGATAAGGAGGAGAATTCCGCAACTGTTTAAACACATAAAATCCCTCATTATGTCTTACAATGTTATTCAGTTGATCAGGATTTCGCATTTCATTTGCAGTATAAGTTTTTCCCTTTGTTTTGCATTTTCTGAGATCTAAGTTGCATTTGTCAGTAACTTGTTTAAGTTGAATCTTTTTAAGTTTGAAAAACAAATTTGGCACTGACTGTGCAGCCCTTCTATCAACACTGCGAAGTTCCCATTTTGCAATATCAGCATATGATACATATACTTTACGCTGATCATCTTCTATTCTTCCTTTTTCCACAAAATATTGTTGGAAATGATAAATATTCAGCTATTTGATCTTGATACAAACTTATTGGGCGCTGGTTCTCTTTTGGAGCAAATGTGAAAATTTGATTCATATCATACGATGCATTATCTAGTAGGGTATCACAATTTTCATCCTTTTTACTGCTATCCACTTCACAGAATTCATCTGAGTCGTTGAGTCGTAATCATCTGATTGATCACCTACAACTGAACCTTGATTGGTTGCTTGTTTATCCTGAATAAATTCTCTCATTAATTCATTTGCTGAATTGGTAACTTCATTGAACCAATCGTCATCGATGTTTATGTTTGAGTTCTGATAAAACGCACTATTGTTCATCAACCAATGCAATGCAATCAAAACCTTTGTTGGTCTGATATTTTCATGGCAATATGAATGCTGAAAGGATAGTTTTCTTTTTAACTTCATGGGTATCGTGGTATTTTCATCAAGTCTTCTGGGTAGACTGTTAATTGTTGGTTGTATGTCTACTGGCACATTTACATCATTTCCTTAATAGAATTCTGTCCACCTCTTGGTAATTCTCTTATTTGCATAAAAGGAATTCTAAGTGAAACGAGTCTTTCTTCTAAAGGTGACAAATCTAATTCACTTGGTTTTTGTGGCCATATCATTCCATTTACAATAGAGAGTTTTGGTACTCGATTTTGTTTTAAGGTTGAATTGCAGGTGTTACATATCCATTCCTCACCATTAAATGACTTCATATTAGAAAAATACTTTCTTTTAATCTCAGCGTCCAACAACACATTATTGACATTTGAAACACTTTCATGAAACCATGTTTGGTGGCAGCATGTGCATACAAACACAGGACCTGATTTAATGTTGTTGTGAAATTGTGTTATACACTCTAGTATATCAACACCAAATTTACTTTTCCTGCTTATCTGTTTCTCATTTTCGCAATATTGCAGATTTTCTCGTGACAGTGCTTTTGATTGTTTTGCAGCAATATTTGCTGATATCCTATATTGTTTATTTCTCCTCTTTATTTTCATCTTTAATCTCTCTTTTTCCAACTGTTTAGGGTTATGTCTTATTTGCTTCTCTTTTCTCTGTTCACCGTACCTGTACTCTTGTTCTTGCCTTTTAATTCTCTTACAGTCCCTTTCTTTTCCTTTAAACTCTGGATTTTGTCTCTTTCTTCTCTTACTTTCCCTTTCTTTTCCTTTAAATTCGGGATCTTGTCTTTTATTTCTCATACTGTCCCTTTCTTTTTCTTTATACTCTGGATCTTGTCTCTTTCTTCTCTTACAGTTTGTTTCTTTTTCTTTAAACTCTGGATCTTACCTCTTTCTTTTCATACTGTCCCTTTCTTTCCCTTTAAACTCTGGATCTTGTCTCTTTCTTTTCCTACAGTTTGTTTCTTTTTCTTTAAACTCTGCATCTTGTCTCTTTTTTTCATACTGTCCCTTTCTTTCTCTTAAACTCTGGATCTTGTCTCTTTCTTTTCCTACAGTTTGTTTCTTTTTCTTTAAACTCTGCATCTTGTCTCTCTTTTTTCATAATGTCTTTTTCTTTCCCTTTAAGCTCTGGATCTTGTCTCTTTCTTTTCTTACAGTTTGTTTCTTTTTCTCTAAACTCTGGATCTTGTCCCTTTCTTTTCAAACTGTCCCTTTCTTTCCCTTTAAACTCTGGATCTTGTCTTTTATTTCTCACACTGTTCCTTTTTTTCTCTAAACACTAAATCTGGTCTCTCACTTTTTTTTACTTTCCCTTTCATTTCCCTTAAAATCTGTATCTTGTCTTTTATTTTTCATACTGTCCCTTTCTTTCTTTTCAAACTCTGGATATTTTCTCTTTTCTCTCATGTATTGTCTCATATAATTTTTTCTATCTTTACTTATGTTTGTAGTTTTTAACTGAGGATTACCGGAGCAATTGGATTCTTTGTTGTCTAGAGGAAATGTTGCTGATTGATCTAACCTACAATACTGATTGAAACTTTGATTATTGTTAGGAAAGCTGTGAATAAGTGTTTGAAAAGCAACAGGCGTCATTTCAAATTCAGTTGTAAATTCAATGTGCATACTTTCATACATAGCATACAAAAACCCTATCAAATCATCCAAACAACAGCTGTGTCTCATTACAGACTTGCCATCACATTCAGACAACCCATTTTCTCCATGCGAATGAGAGTCAAAAAAATAAAAATGATTGTCAGAAGCTTTGCATAATGCTGAACAAATGGAGCCTATCATTATCAACACATACCTAGATAACTCTAATGCTTGTTCAAGATATTCATGTAAAGTTGGAACATTGCTCTGTTGATGATTGGTCACTAGTAAGTCATACAATGTGTCAAACTTTTCAATTATGTGGTGATTCTCACCAGAATTTATATGAATTGGTAGTTCATCAAACATCAGAAGTTTGCTCTTCAGTTGTCCAGCATTCTGAAGATTCTTTGCAACTGTGTTGTATAAATTATCGCCTTTGACTAAAGTGTGGTCTAAAAAAGAACCAGTGAATGAAAAATGTTCATATGCCTTTGACAACATCATAAGTGAATTGCATGTACACTGATTACCTCTTGAAAACGATGAAAACTTTGAGCTTCCCTGATTAAAAGACCCAAACACCAGATTATGTGTTTTCTGATGTATGCATTTACTTTGCACTGCATAATGTACTGGTAGTGGCATTTTATTTGATACAGGTTCTTTCTGAGGCATATTTTGTACTGTATTCTTAAATTCATTTTGCACTGTAATCTGAGAGATATTCTGAGTAAACAATTGAAATGAATTCTGAGATACCATTTGAGACATACATGTAGTCTGATTCAAAGTGGTCTCAGGGAAAGCCGCAGAGACCACTATCACAGGGGTGGTAGAATTCATCCCTGCCGGTACAGATGTCATAGGTGTTAGGACGTGGCCTACACCCAGAGGCACAGATGGTTCGACGTAACCAACATCTGTGGGGCACTTGTCGTCCACATTTGCCTTTAGTGATTTATTCTTCTTTAGAGTAGCTTTCTTCCAATATTTTCTTCTGGGCATTCTGTAATCTGAAAATAATTTACGAATGATGTATACCACGTAACAAAAATTAAAGAAAACTTTACAAATGTATCTTAAATAGAAATTCTTTTCAAGGCATGACCCTACCAAATTATGTAAATTCTTTAGTGCTATTTTAGCAACCCACAATATAATAAGGTATATATATCAGACTTAAAACCATTCTAATTAAAATAAAATTCATCTGTACTTTTGAATATCTTACAAATAACAAGATGTAATTTTAATCCCGGAGATAAAGTCTCCCAAACAAAGCAAGACCATCATTGTGACATGCCACACATGGGTCAAACTTTACAAAAAACAAAGATTTTATACTTGACTATTTCTATTTCTGGCAATTCATTATGTTCCCCAAAAGGTCATTTACTATATATCAGGCGAACCTGCATGACGGAATGAACAAAAATATATGGTATAGGAATAGGGATCTCCACCGTTTTTTTTTAATCATTTGGACACTTTTTGTTGTAGGGAGTCAGGACCACCCCTGGGGCTCATGACCAACATACAGTTTGATGCACCTTGACACAAGGAACAAGAATATATATGGTTTAGGAGTGGGAATCTCAAAGTTGTCATGATTAGGGCACTTTCTGTTCTGTGGGGAGGGGGGTGTTGGACTTTATGTGAAGGGAAATTCCAATGTTTCCCTATAAGAACGTCTAGATTGGATGAAAATTATGTGCTTTTTCAACTAGTTATGTTGAACTTGCCCAATAACCTTAGGTCAAAATTATGACTTGCCTTCAGTTCATAAACAATTTATGTGTGAAGAGATTCTAGTGTTCCTCCACAAGACAGATATAGACTGGTCACAATTGCAAAGACTAACAGACAGACAGACAAGGTGATTCCAATATACCCCCCCCCTCCCAACTTTGATGGCAAGGAATAAAAAATGCAGATAAAACTAAACATACTTAAGTGAACTTTGAAGTCATCATCGCAAGAAATAACTCTGCAATGAACACTACATGACACTGCATAAGAAATTCAACAGATAACGATAATTAACCAAGTAGTCCAAGTAATAATTATTCAATAAAAACTCCATGTATATTTTATAATTCTGCATAAATATCATATATAACTACGTAGATGATACCCTGCACAAGAGCACAAATTAACACTTTACACATTAAAATGATTAAATGCTTAATATATAAAATCATATATTTTGAATATTATGTGTCAATTTTTTCTCTTAATTGCTTTCTTAACATATTCTTTAACTGAAATAAAAACCAACTGCATGGCAGGGACGAAAACTCTAAACTGGAATAGAATTACATGGCCTTAATTATTTATGTCTGTTCCCGCTGTCTGGGAAAAAGTAGCAAACTTGTTTATTTTATCAGTTAGTGGGTATTTAGTTGCGTCGTATCCCAAAATTGCTCTTTACATCAAATATCACTATAATTTGTATCCCTGTTCAAAGTAAGAATTTCAGATAAAACACTTTTTGAAAAGTACTACGTGAGCACCCCTCCCCTCCTTCCATTCAACTTCCCCATTTTATGCATACATATGATTTATTAATTTAGACGTAGATCACAATCTGTTCATTGTTAAAAAATCATTTTATAAGGTTTACTACCAATCTGTTTCATAAAAATAATGAAATTAAAAAACCCTAGTGTATACATATTTATTTGCATATTTTAAGCCAAAGTTGTCACCTATAAAGTATCTGACAATTGGTTAAGTCACCCTTAAAATTCACTCTCCGCCAAGATGTTTTATATTTTATATTCCATTTATGCAAGTTGTTTAATCCAGATAAACCACATTTAACTACTTTTTAAAATTTATTAAATTAAAAATAATACATATGTACCTGGACATACTTAATTGCATCCTGCAACTACCCGTTGCATTCAATAAAGGTAGCCCAATAAACCAAAGCTGTATTTGGTCAATGCCCTTATAAAGTGTCGTGTGTTAATCTGACGTTCATATGCATTATGACGTCATCTTTTTTTTCCCTTTGTGTGCCCAATGGCATCATGGTTTCAACTACAGATAAGCACCATAATTTGTCAAAAATAGCTCGTTAAATGCATTAAATGTGACATTATGTTGCAGGATAAACAAAATACCTGTAAACTGTCTTGAAATATAACTGATGTTTGGGCTTGGGTTGAAAGCTTGAAGAGGGCTCACCAAGTCTCGCCCTCTGACACCGTCACGTTTTCTTGCCCTTGCACAAATAACTCTTATATTTCAAGACAGTAACAACTTATTTTTATCTATCTATAGTTCTTGTCCCAATCATTGCATTGTAAACATTATTTCTCATATCAATCAGAACAAGCATATACATATGTGTGTGTGTGTGTGTGTGTGTGTGTGTGTGTAGATAGAGAGAGAGAGAGTTAGTCACCTCCATTATACACCTACAGCACAGACAACTATTCATTTGCACCTAAAAAAAAACCTAAACATTGCTGTGTATATTATAAGGAGCTTCCAATTTCAGCATCTTACAATAATTGTATTTACCAATATTCATGTCCGAAATTTCTGTCACATCTTGTATTTGTCTATGACATTAGAAGTACCATTACCCAACTGAAATTATTTACAAGCAATACCGAGTGCAGCAAATATATATATATATTCTTACAGCTACTCTGTCAATATGAATCCAGCCAAATAATACTTCTATCACACTGAACCGAAAGTAGGAATTTGATAACTACACGTACTTCTTTAGGAAGTCGTAATTTCGTTCAAAACTCAATTATCATTTCATATGATGATTAGTCTTACTAAATTGATTACAGATAGTAATTATTTACGAAATGAAAGTCAATAACAAACTTATTTATAAAGTTAAAATTAATTGTTCTCAAACAAATTAACGTGGGTTTTTTCTGCCTGGCAGTTATAATATCTGTGTCACCCTTTTTGATTTGAAAACAATACGGTAAATAATCGTGTAAATGTCAATACAATATTTATTTCTGTATTATAATTACCCCTCTAGGATTTTTGTAAAACATCTATGTCGTTTTTCTTCAATAATTTTTCTAACGATACTGGCGAATATTCATTACCGGCAAAACGATTGTAGCGTTCAACATTTGATCAACATCGCATTCTATAAATAAACCGTGCTAAATTTAAATGACGCATTAAGCTGTAACAATAAAAGAAAGTATATACATCAGATAAAATAATTGAAACAAACCAATCGAAACAATAATCTCTTTCTGTTTTGAAGTCAAAACATTCAAAATGGCCGTAGACAAATTAAAATTAAAATGATGAGCATAAATAAATTTCAACATACTAATACTTACCTCAATTTACTAATTCTAACCTCTTAGTTCAAAAGATAAAAAACATTAAATCATTTTACTATGAAATTCAAACCCATGGTAGGGTCCCTTTCTGACCCTTGGGGGTCATGATATGAACAAACTTAAATCTACTATATATCAGAAAGCTAATATTAAAGTTTGAATGTTACAGGCTATTCAGTTCATAAGAAGAAGTTTTTTAAATCACCCCACCCTATTTTCACTCTATCCTAATTATCTCCCCTTTGAAGATGAACTAGTACCTCAAGTGAACAAACTTGAAAGCCCTTCCCCTTAAGATACTTTGTGACGAGTATATTGAAGCTGTTAAGAATTGGAAGACTCCAGCTACGACTAAAGAAATCGAAAAATTCCTGGGTTTTGCAAATTACCATAGAACTTTCATTAAAGGCTATGCCAAGATGGCAACACCCCTTAACCGGCTCACAGGAAAGAGTCGTATGTGTGGGGGCAAGAGCAGCAAGACGCTTTTTCCAATTTGAAGCTGGCACTAACAAGCACTCCGGTTCTAGCGTTGCCAAATTCTAAGGATTTATTCATCCTAGACACGGATGCTTCAGATTTTGCGATAGGTGCAGAACTCATACAGGTGCAGGAGGGTGAAGAGCACGTTATTGCTTACGGAAGTTTTAGTCTCACCCCAGAGCAACAGCGTTATTGTACAACAAGAAAAGAGCTGCTTGCAATCGTACGTTTCACCAAGCAATTTAATCATTATCTTCTGGGCAGAGAATTTGTGGTTAGGACTGATCACAGTAGCCTGACCTGGCTTCTCAACTTTAAAAACCCACAAGGTCAGTTAGCCAGATGGCTCGAGGTATTAAGTCAATACAATATGACTGTTACGCACCGACCTGGCAAGAAGCATGGGAATGCTGACCCGCTTTCCCGTATCCCTGACAACAAACCATGCCCTGATATGAAGGTGGATATTGATCCTACCTGTCTTCCTTGCGGCGGTTGCAAGTACTGTGTTAGAGCACACCGTAATTGGTCCAATTTTACACATGACGTTGATGATGTAATACCACTTGGTAGAAAAAAGCAAGAAGCACCAACAGAAATTTCTGCAGCATTATGTACCTTATTTGAAGAAAATCAGGAGCTGACAAATGACTTCTGCCACAGTTGCATAGATATCTCTTTCACAGAAGAAGATGTATCCATCATTACTGAAACGTGTGCAGTGCAATGCCTACACGTATGCAGTACAACCTGTGATAGCGATTTTACAGAAATTGAATATACAGCTGAAGAGTTAAAAGAATTTCAGACAATGGATCCAGACCTTGGATTAATTCTGCCTTACTTGAGATCAAATGATATTCCTACAGTAGATGCAATTTTCATTAGCAGTAAAGCTGCTAAAAAATATTGGGTAAATAAAGAAATGTTTTTTTCTGGACACAGCTGGAATTTTGCGAAATACACCTAAGAATGAAAACCCATCCAGACTAGTTGTACCCAAGAATTTGGTTGATGAAGTATTACATTTATGTCATGACATTCCAGCAATGGGACACCAGGGAGTTTCCAGAACTTATTTACGTGTCAAAGAAAAGTTCTACTGGTTTAGTATGAGCCAGGCAACAAAAAACTTTGTCAGAACTTGTGATGTATGCAGCAAATTCAAGAAGGCTAGTAGGAAAGCTAGATGCCCGATGTCCAAGTATCATTCAGGAGCACCGATGGAAAGAGTGCATCTAGACTTTTTGGGTCCACTACCCGAATCAATATCAGGAAACACTAATATACTTGTAATGGTGGATCAATTCACCAAGTGGGTGGAATGTGTGCCCCTACCAAGCCAAACAGCCGAAGTGACAGCAAGAGCAGCGGTGAATGAATTTTTTGCACGTTTTGGTTTCCCGTTCAACATCTTCACAGACCAAGGCAGAAACTTTGAAAGCAAACTTTTCAAATCCATATGTGAAGTGCTCCAAATTCACAAAAGTCGCACAACACCATACTGACCTTCTGCCAACGGTCAGGTTGAGAGATTCAACAGAACCATCATGGATGCGGTACGATGTTTCGTTGGTAAATCACAGGACAATTGGGATGAACACTTGCCACAACTTGCTGGTGCTATCAGATCATCTGTCAACAGAAATACAGGTTTTACACCAAATAAGCTAATGCTTGGTCGTGAAGTTACCCTACCAGCAGATTTAGTATTTCGTCCACCGAATACCGGTGAAGATATAAATCTTAATGATTATGTCACTAGACTCCAAGAATCTATTCGCTTATCACATGAGGTGGCCAGAAATGTTTTAAAGACTTCCCAAGCTCATGCAAAGAGAGATTATGATGTTAAGCTTTACACTAGAGCTGGTGATCTTGTATATGTCTTGGATACAGCAAAGGTGAAAGGACGGTGCAAGAAGTTAGACTCGCCTTGGAAACGACCAGGAATAATCGTGCAGAAGATCTCATCAATACTCTATAAAGTGAAACTTCAAAAAATGGTTTTTACAACTAATCATGATCGATTGAAACACTGTAACGATAGACGGATACCAGCTTGGCTGCGTCGTTGCAGTCAGCGTTTTCAGGATGGCGAAAACATACTGGAAAGCAAAGCTAATGATATTTTTTGCATTTGTAAAAAACCAGATGACGGTAGTCTGATGATCCAGTGTGATACCTGCGACAACTGGTATCACGGAATTTGTGTTGGAATTACAAAAGAGGTGGCAGACACCTTGCGGACCTATATCTGTCCTAGATGTCAGGTTTCAAGTAGTAATTAAGTTAAGTAATGTCATTTTTTTATTTCAGTTCTTTTCAGTATGGATACAGGAGATCAGGAGACTGATGAGTGGAGAGTAATAGACAGTAATAGACAGCACAGAGTTCATCAGACTTTTCAACGGATGATGAGTCATCCAGTTCTAGCTATACGAATGATGAGACGTCCAGCTTCAGTTCTGAGGATAGAACGGACTCGGAGTGTCGTCGCGCAATCCCCCACATGAGAGCAAGACTGTCGTCGGAAGAAATTGCGGACAAAGGAGAAGACTGCCAAAGAGCATGGGCAGAATGGTTCAAGAAAGAAGAAGAGGAGCCTTCAACCAGTAAGAGGCCACGTACCAGAGGTTTACATTCACGTTGCCCCGTACCTGGGTGCAACGCAAGGTCGAAACACCTTAAGCATCATGTTTGGGACTGCCACATCCCACAAGTTTTCTGGGATCACCCTTGGAGGGAGTTAGAATGGTCTCCAGACTACCACCGCCTCCGTGCCTCATGTCTGCAAACACTGGCAAGATGGCTGTTGGGCCCTGCAGGCACTTTGGAAGCTTTTGTGGAGCATGTGGATTCAAAGATTTCTGTGCCCAAGGACTGCCCCATCATCGAATGCTCCAAGAGGCAGATATTGGACCTTGCTTACACGATGAAGTGGCCCAGGATCCGTGACATCACTTTGCATCCTCTCAGTGGGCCAGCTCCACTCATTCATTGGAGAATCCTTGTTCCTCAAAGATGAGGACGGATTTTTTATCGTTAGGAAAAGAGGAGTTGTTCAGGTTACAGGACAGATTGAGGCCTGCCCGTAGGAGTTTCCACAAAGTCGAGTGGTCCCCTCGACAGAGAGTCCTCATCATTCCGGAGAGAACAGGAACCTGAAGTGTGGAGAGTTATTGATGAATGTGGCGAGGATGATGACACGCAGGGACAGCGAGGACACTGTCGATTGTTTTGTTGGATTTGTTTAATGTTTAAATGTACATGTATTTTGATAGCTATATTGTCAAGGAATGCATAATATAGATTTTGTTCACATACAGGTAGTGAATCATTATTTTCCTTTCAGCACAGATGTATATTGATACATAGTTACATATTGGTATGTTTAATAACTGTAACTAATTGTATTTGTATGTTTATGCATGGGTGGTTGCAGTAGAGTTAAAAGTATAACTTACAATGGTAGCATGAATAATATGGTAAGCCATTTACTTGCCATTACCATGATGACAAATTTTGTCATTTCATTTCATATTGCATATATAGGGAGTATGATGTGTGAGTGTTTTGTACCTGTTACCATTCAACTAACTCAGTTTAATCTAGTCAAATAATGTTTTGTATACTTAAATCATTCCAGGACCATACTTGTATTTATGACCATTTATTGATAATTGACAGCCAACCATGTCCATTTTGAAGATACATTTTGTATAATTATTAGTCCATTTAATATACGTGTTTATTTATAAATACATCCATGGTACAGGGGTACCTCCTTTCTTCAAAAGGGACGGGAGTGTAGTGGTGTACGAGTGAGTTTAGGTACGAATGTATTTGTCACCGTGTGAGTGCGTGCGCAGTGTGTGTTTTGTCGTCTGATAGTGTGTAGATCGACGGAGCTGAGCTGCAGTATAGTATGTAAGTGTGGAACTCATTGTCAACCATTTATTATATGTTTCATCAATAAAAGCAAGTCGTCCGATCTATTTATACTTTAACATTTTTTGCGATGCCTGGCCAGACCTCGCAGTCCGACTCCAACCTGTTTAGCTGTTGGAATGACAACTGACAAGTATTGTCTGTTTGTCACGTTCATGAATCAGTTGTCTCATGCCATTTTGAAATGGGATAGAGATGATCTTACTTTACTGAAAACAGCCAAACGCCCAAAAATGATCAGCAACAACATCCCAGAGCCATCAGAACAGAATGTTATAGAGAGACTCGCAAGGAAAGAAATGACTTTTCATTGCCGCCGAACCATGTGGGGAGCAGAAGAAACCATATTGATGATTAAATGTTTGATGGTGATCGTGGTCGAGATACGATGGGGGTACATTATTTTCCCATGGGCGCATTTGGTAGATATGTAAAGTTAAGGAAAATCATGTTGTCCGTCTCCAGGATCCAGACGGAGTGCAGCTTTACACCAAGACAGGTTCCTTGAAAAAGGGTGGAATTTCCTTGCCAGTATTCCGCTGCGGCCCAGTCACTAATACTTCCAATGCTAAGAACAAAGGTGATGTGAACAATGGAAAAATTCATGTACGTCTATTTAACATCGGTTAAAAGCCAAAGGTAGAATCGTAACTTTATTTAAAATAGATAATAGTGAAATCGACAGATAACCAAAACTGAGAAAGAAGTCGAGAATAGAAAGATAACTGATAAAAATCCAGAAGACAATCTTAATGTGCACACTATAGAGATATAGAAAACTGTAGGTAGCTTGTACTGTGGAAATCACTAAAAGAAACTTCGGTCCAACAATCTGTTTCAGCAACCTGTCAGGATGAAAACCGTCTCTGAAAAAAACCAAGGGTTGCTGGCCACAAGCTGTAACATTTTTATATTTACTGACTCCTACAAGACATTTATTTCCCTACATTACACAAAAATGCATGAGATCTGTCAATCTATGATTGGAAGTTTAAGCATGATGACGCTATTGTCGTACAATATACATTAGATAGCTGAACTACACTGTTAACTTGATCTCTGATTGTATTTTTCTCCTAAAATATCATATCTTTGCACTTTCCAAAAGTACCTAATATTAATTCTGGCTAATCCTTGGTAAAAATTAATACCTGTGTAACAAAACGTTTATTACAGTTACTGGGTAAAAAATCCAGACCAAGAACATTCTTTAAGTGTATCAAGCTGCCAAATCTAACTGTTATTGGATGAGACTCGCTGCAATCTATTGTAAAGAAGCTGTTTCCTACATTCTCCAAACTCTTCTATATCCCCTCTCTATAATTATATGTACAAACCTTTTTTTTTCAAAGGTGCCAAAGGAAGTGTAAATTAATGGTTTTAATTTTGATTGCTTAAAACATTCTCACATTAAAATATTATAAGGTGTGTTACAAAACCAAATTTAGTTCACAATTTTACTTCATTGGGGTCAACATTACTATCAATCACCCCTATGTCGGTTTTAGCTGCCCAGGGTTTGTGGGGAGTCCCTCCCGCCAAATGTCAATAAATCAGACACCAAGTCTGGGAACTTGTGAAAGAGGTTCCATAGAGGTTTATGTTATTTGCCTCGTTCATGATTAATTACTCTCAATTTTATACTTGCATAGAGATGTTTTCTTTATCCAATTTATGTATTCGTTTTTTCAATAATACACGATAGAACTGTTTTATTTTATGATTGTTGTACAAAAATTGTGTATATAAGGAGTTTCCTTTTGAATTGCCTCTGCCCCAATAAAGTTCCCTCCAAAATGAAATTATGGCGGAAAAACATTTAAAGGAGTAATTAGGCTCACGGAGGATATTAGGCAATTACACAGTTTTCAACATTTTGATTGGAATATAGAAGAAATTCTGATGAACCTACAAAAGTGATCATGCGCAAGAAAAGTTTGGAGAAATATTTCAGTCAATTCAAGACAGGTCGGCTCTGGAATGTTGAGGGATGTCTCCATTGTTTACACAGACACTACATTGCAAGTCGTAACGATGCTGTGCCACAGTTGGGTTTTTTAATACCAGTATAAATCCTTAAAAGATTTTTACACCCAATTTCAAGACTGAGTGACCAACATTTGCAGTGATGGGCTGGCCTACTATTGATACCACGATTGTGACCTGCTAATCCAAATTAATGTGCCGTGCATAGATCAGCTATTACTGGAAGTAATTCCAGTGTTTTTGAAAACGATTCTATTCTAAATTATGTGTTTTTTATGCAGTTAATATTCTGTCGTTGGATATCAACAAAGCCAGGCGGCTTTTATAGTTGAGAAAGAAACTTGATACTATATAGGAGTAAAACGGCAGGGAAAACTATCATTGCAGCATGTGTATGTTCCTCGTGTTCTCTTTATTTATGATCATCAGAGTGATATCATAGTAATAAACCAATAAAACGGATTATCTTGTGTTACATGTATTTATATTTAAGGTAAGACATGCTGTCAGCCATTTATCTGCGTCTATAGCAATGAGCACTTCCGGTAGAAATGTAAACAAAATGCCGGTTCTCACATCTGTCATTCATTCTCAGGAAATTTGAATTTCTTGATCACTTCATAATTTTAAATGGGAATTTCTGAAGAAATATAGCATCAATTATTTATTTTTTTCTACCAAAAGATGCCTTTCAGTGGACTTTAGCTCTGTAGCAAAATTTATTTATTGCTATTTGTTGATTAAAGTTTAAATTCAAAAATGTCTTCTCTGAATGAAAGGTGGCAAGAAAATTGAAATTTCCTCCATTTTCGTGATTGGCTGCTATTTATACCCAAGGTCCGGTCTTTAAACACACCTGTATGCGGTGTAAGTAAAATTACTCAAAATCTAAATGCTCTGATACCCAGAAATCAAAATCATCAGTCACAGACGACTTTATAGATCAAGGTTTACAAAGCGATAGGATTGCTGGTCTATTTATATCTCCCCCTTTTGAATTTTTTATTTTATTTCCCTTGGGTGTTGTTCCAAAATCTGAATTAGGAAAATTTCGAGTAATACACGATTTGTCTTTTCCAAAACTATTCTGTGAATAGTCAAATCTCTCAAGAGGGTGCAACAGTTCAATATGATTCAATTGACAATGTTACCATCTGTTAAGACAATTCGGTAAAAACTTTCTTATGGCTAAAACTGATATTCCGCATTGTTCCTATAACATGTAAACAACGACGGAAGAAAACGCTATATCGGATATTTGTGATGGAATTATTTGGCAATATTAACTGAAAGATCTTCAACTAGAAAGTTTAATCAAAGGCCTAAAGGGCCTGAGAGTCGACTCGCTCTCAACATGTTGTCAATATTTTGATGGAAGTTTTTTTTATATTAGATTGTTAGTAATACAATTAATTTCTTCTCTGTCTTTTCTAAGTAAATTAAACATAGGTCATCAAAGATTACAGAGCTCATCGAGACAGACATCACCTTTATGAGACCACCTTGTTGGTAT
>WFKH01011926.1:42941844-42954540 GCA_016163765.1 Magallana hongkongensis
GGGGGGTTGGTGGAGGGTGGTCGGTGATTTCTTTATTAAACGTAGAATATTAAATTCTAAATATTACATATTACACAATTACTAAATGAAATACACATGTTAGAACAATGTATAAGCGTTGTATTAAAGATGCAACTACCGTATTTCAGGTTTTTTCCGCGTGTATCCAATTTCCGCTTTGTTCGCGACGATTTCCGAATCGCGGAAAATAAATCAGCGTAAATTTGATACAAAGTTTTGTTCTTGTAATAGATTTTCTCTTTCCTTATAAAGCAAACAGGTACGGTGAACTGTGTTCAGCTGGTTTAGTTAGAGGTAGATAATTGCGGGATCGGAGGACAAGCGCCAGAAAACAGGTACATGTATGTAAGCCTCGTTGTTTATTTAATAATCCACTGACAAGCTAATTAAAACGGTCACTTTCCTTGCGTAACCCGATGTCTAATTATACATCAGCTACTGGTCTATGTAACGGTCGTGATCTATTGATCTATGACTGTTTGCGTCTCTGAAAATAATTATCGGTAATTATTTCACATTAAGAAAATCGGGTAAATGGTTTTATTGTCCGAATTTTTTATTATTAAGAGTGACAATTTAGATATTTTTTCACTCTTACTTCACAGGTTAAAACAATCGTGAATTATATTTTCACTATGACTTTGAAATAGTGAAAATTTGATTCGCGTAAATTTTATATACCGTTCTAGGTTCTGATTCGCGGAAAAAACATGACGCGGAAAAAACCTGATATACGGTATTTATTTTTCTCAAGATTTTAACTTTATTTCAGTATGAATACATAGCTAAGGATCTCAATACACAAATACGGGGAAATACGCTATTATTGTAACTTCTTTTACAAAATTAAAACGGAAAAGAACAGAATCCATCATTTTAAAGATAAAATCTTAGGTCTTATCGAAAAATGAGTTAAACAATTTTGCGGCACTCGGGGCTTGAATCCGGGTCGCATGGGCCCATGTCCACGACTCTATCGACTGAGCTACTTGGAGTATCGCTTCAGAACTTTGACGCTTAATATCTCGAAAATGCGTAGATCGATTTTAAAACAAATTACATATTCTGAATCAGTAAAGGGGTCACTATTGAGTGCAAAAATTTCAAAGAAAAATATTAAAAAATTAAAAAAAAGTTGAAAAATTAATTTTTTTAAATTTCCTTCCGGAGACGACCGGAAGTAACGGCTGACATTCTCTTCACCGAGGTGCACCAGAAAAACGGTAGATCTATCATCTCTGAAAATTTCAGCAGTCTATCTTTACTCGTTTTTGAGAAACCTGACATACAAAATTGACTTTTTAAAATCGTAAACGGACGACAACTTCCGACCGGAAGTGTATATTCAAAAATTGAAAAAAAAACTATCAGCTTTAGATAAAAACACGTAAATCTTAAAAATTTGAACGAAATCGAGCGAGCCATCTCCGAGAAATCGTCTGCACAAAATCGGTAAGAAAAAAAAGAATAATATAAAAAAAAAAAGTGAAAAAGAAACAATAGAATAATAGAAGGGTCTTCCGCTGAAGACGGAAGACCCTAAAAAGAAAAATAAGATTAATCTTACAAGCACAATAATAGTAAGGTCTTCCGTTGGAAACGGAAGACCTTAATAAAACAGGATAAAACAGGCGGCCGAGTCTGAGAATTGGGAAGTTGAAAATATTCTAGACTTTAGAACATTCTCAGACTTAAAAATGTTTATGGGGGCGGACCCAGTGTGTGTGTGGTTGGGGGGGGATAAAGCGCTCTCCATATCTCTCTCTCTCTCTCTCCCTCTCTCTCGACGAATTCAAAATGCTCAAACAACACAAACGAGTTGCCGGTCAAGACTAAATGTGCATAGTCTTGCGTATTAATGCATGCATTGAAGTTTCAGCATTATTTGAGATAATTTACCAAATACCGAATAAGATGTTCTAGTCATGAGAGAATTGAAACGATTACAAAATTCTAAAAGGCAATATTGCGGGTGTAGGATGAATGTTTGTTTTGGACGTATATTTTTAATGATATTTATCGGAATCATATTTGTTTGTTGATTTAATCTGTTTATTGAAAAGGGGGATAAAAAAAATTTGTTATTTTCTATATGAAGTCCCAGCATATTTTCTTAAATATTATCATAGGCTAAAAGCATGTTGGAAAAAAATAAATATTGTATCAAGCAGTTCTTATGCGCAGCTAGATCACGCATTCCTCTATGGTTTGCACAATTATCAGTTACTACTTATGAAAGGAGAAATACAGTTCTAAAGAGATTATATCTGTAACTGATAGTTGACATTGATTTCCAGCTTGTCTTCTGCCACATGCAAGCACGTGTCTAATCCTGATTTTGAAATATATATCATGGCCGGGGAGGATGTCATCGCAACAAGACTTTGTACTATGATAGAATGTACATAGAATGTAGATTGTTAATAAATAATTGATGTTCAATTATTATTAATAAACAAAATCATAAGTTTAGATTGACATACCGTCTGGAAAGTCAACAGGAAAGAACTAAAATGCCAGGGAGTTTTGTTTCAGAAGCCACGTTTTCTCTATCTGCTGGACGATTTCGTTCGCCTTGAATAGGGTGTAATTTGTCTTACTGAATGAACACGCTCACACTTCAGCCGATTAAAAAAAAAGTGACTGTAAATGTTAAATTTATAAATCGTTCCAAACATTTGATCTTTTATATCGTTGTTAACAAAATCAAGACTAAGAACGATTAAATTGATTTAATACCCCCACCCCCATGGAAGAATCCATTCTAACCAATTGAAATTGATACAAAAGGTAAAACAGGACTTTGCGCCAGAATGTCTCATTCATTAATTTTTACGCACCGTTATAGTGGACGAGTCCAAAATGAGAAACACGGCATACATTGTAAATTCTTGGAGCATACATGTACCATGTATGAAGTTTACTTTGCGTTTATTTTCTTGTTTTTAGAGACCCCTTTGCTTGAAAATAACGGAAATGCCTTAAATATTGCAATATTCATGCCGTAATATAACATGTAAAACTGTTATCATTTAGCTGACAAGCTTGAAAAAATGAAATAATTTTATTAAAATAATATAAATGGAGGTTATAAATCCTATGTCCAACGACTTATTACGACTTGAATCTGTACGTCTCTTCAGTGAATTTATGAAAGGACAGATATTAAAAAGTGTATTTTAAGGTAATTAAAGCTGCATGTCTGTAGCCCCCGGTCTGAAAAAAAAATGGGATAGTAGTCAATCTTAATTTTTTTTTTCTGACTGAGAGCTACATATATGCAGCTGAGGTAACTATTGCATGCTTCCAATGAAATACTTTTGTTAGTCAAGTAAGCCTGAAGCGTTTTGGAAAGCTACTACTTGTTAAAACAATAACCTCCCTATACTTCGTCTGTGTATACGGTATTTGTAGAACAAGCAGAACCAGTCTCAGTTCGGCCCTCACCATACACATTGACTTTAATAGCATGGCTTTGCATGTACACAAAAACTTTTAAAAATTCAACACTTGAATTGTTTATTTACTAGTATATGGTTATTTATATGTACACATAACATGTATATGCATAGTGTACATGCGTGATACATTGTTCTACTTTTATAGTCCTAGCATTGTAATAGCTAGCATTGCTTTGCATGAACACAAACACTTTTAAAAATTCAACACTTAAACTGTCTATTTATACGGCTATTTATATGGCTATTTATATATACACGTTATATGCATAGTGTACACGCGTGATTCAATTAAAATACTCAAAACTGAAGAGGGTTAAGAATGCAGTCATTGGGTCTTCAGTTAATAGAATTTGAAAAAAAAACCACATTGCAGATCTAAAAGTTTGTCAATTTGTCAATCTATCAATTGATATACAGTTTGTTAATTTCCTTCGATTGCTAATGCTACAGCGCAATTAATAAACATTGAACAGCGTTTTTCAAGCACATTTCCTCGACGGAGGATAGCGAGTCCATTAATAAATCACAATTATTTCATTCCCTCTTTAAAATTTTGTATGTAGATAATTTATAAATTGCTGATGATAGCCGTTTGATATTTTCGTTCGTTGATTTTTGTAAATAGTTAAAAAAAAACTCGGGCGAGTCATAATTAATGTCCCTAATAACCGTAACTAAACATTAACGGCTTTGGATTTAAATAGTAAGATTGACGAATATTAAGTTCATTTTTTAGAAATCATCTCCACAACGATAACATTATCTTCATCGTAAATCAGTATTTTGTAATGATTTAAAAGAAAATGTATTATCGGAATCAATCCGTGTTCGTTTAAATTGCCAGCGTACATTTTTATGTCAGCAATACACAGTATGCTTTATAGAACGGCCGAGTATTGTAGAAAAATTGAGTTTAATTACCATGTATTGGAACCATTTTATTAACACGTCTTCCAATCAGTTCAAGATGTCTTCGTTACAGTAAAAACAGCGGGGCATTTAATCTTGTGTACGTCCAGCTCTACAAGCACAGGCACTGTCGTTTGGGCGACGGCCTATATACATCTAGCGACTCTGCTATCGATCGGTTACCTGAGTCTCGGATAGAGAGGGGCACAGTTTTGAAACAAACAACTAAAATAAAGTCAAAGAGGTTCATTTATATGAAATAAAAGTGTACATATCAATAAAATCATTTGGGAATTTTATCTTTACGCGCTGCATGCATCAGTTAGTGCATAACAAGAACCCCTTTCATAACTTCTTGCACGTGCACACCCCCAAGGAAAATAGGCCGATCCGGCTAAAATTGTTTCTGCAAAATCTGACTATATATTATAAGAACATCAAATTCAATACTACGGATGGAATAAGAATTAATTTCTCAACAACTTTGCTTCAATAATGCATTAGACATTTTTCTTTCTTTACAAGTTATTGACAAAAAACTGTTGAAGCCTCTAACTCCCTAAGGATAGGGGCCAGCGCCTTTTTCTTCATACCGAATGAAAGGACTCTGTAAGACCCACAACTTTTAAAATACAACTTATAACAAATTATTATCAGGTAGAAAACTAAAAAGGAAAACGTGATATTTTTTTGCAATTTTTTATAACCTTTGTTTCAACACTTATACCAGTCGTTTTATTTGCATTTATATAACAAACGAAATGTGTCTTGCACCTTTTCAACGTATCTGCTTCCAAACCAGCCAATTTTTGAGACTCTGTCGGTCATCGTTAAAGCTAAACCCATCCGTCAAAAGAGGTTGTAAAATTTACTAAAAGGGGAATAATTCAAAACCGGATGGGTATTTTCCTCAAGTAAAATATGAACCGACAACATCGCGCGGCATGTTATCAGACCTGAAATTTTCAAAACAAAAAGGGGAATAATTCAAAACCGGATGGGGATTTTTATCAAGTAACATATGTAACGACATCTTGCGGCATGTTATCAGACCTGAGAATTTCAAAAGAATCGGTGAACAAACGGCCGAGATATTAATGATCAAAGATGGCGTCTAGACGGAAAAAAAAATAGAAATCTGAATTTTTTTTCTGAATAATAGTAAGGTCTTCCGTTTCCGAACAATTATTATAATATGATATACACTCATACTAAACTGATATAAATTTATAAATCTGTAAATATCCAATGGTTTAAAAATATCGTTATATCATCCCCCCCCCCCCAAAAAAAAGAAAAAACCCACAATTTTTCTCAGCTATATATCAGTTAAAAGTATTATATATTTTTTAAACCAACACGATTTTATCGATAACGTTGCGCCGCCTGTGCCATTTAATGCATAATAAATCAGAACAAGTCAAGATAAAAAAAGATTGAAGCGTAGAATGCCTAAAATACCTAAAAATAATTCTGTTTCTTTAAAAACAAGGTGTTTAATTTCAAAACATGAAGCAAATTTGTTTACATGTAGTGCACTGTTAATTGAACTTCTAATGTCAACTATTTTAAGTATTTTGTCTGTATTTAACCAAAACTAATTGGAGAAACAAACAGAGTTCAATATCACGTATCGGTTGTCGGTTGTTTATGGTGTATTACACAAATGTCTTAAAACAAAATTTAAGTTAAAGTCAAATCCTTCTCCGAGCCGTGAAGGCGCATAAAGCCGGTGCTTATCCCCGGTTTCCGTTGTGCTAAGCGGATGAGAGCTACTGCTCCCTTTGGATGGGACACCTGCCCATTGCAGATTAAATTCCAGTGTATGTCGGTACCAAATTTCAGCTGGGTAGACGGAGACAATGTAGATAAAGGGCCTTGCCTAAGGACACAACAGACAAAACAAGTGAACACAGCAGGGCTTGAACCAGCGACGTTTTGGTTACTGGCCTAACGCCTATGACCACTGAGCCATGTGCTACAAAGCAATAAGATTTTTTTTAATAATTTGCATTTCCTACACCAGTGACATTTTCCGAAATTAAATGCATCATCTCCAATGAAATGAGTTGTAAAAGTACGTATATACACTTACGGAATTAGCAATTTATTTAGCGCCATGTTTAAATATACTTCCTAAAATATCATGCACGTTTGAAACAAAAAATCGCAAATTTTGCCTTATCCTCCCACTTTAAGGACCACATCGCGTAAAACATACGTACCAACGAGAGACATTAATATAAGAACTTGTTTGTCAATCGTTGTGAAATAAAATAGTTCAAATAAAAAAATATTTAAAAAATATTGCTTCTTATTAAAGCAAATGAATGTGTTTCTTCTTGTTCATACGGTTCTGTTTTCATAAATTTTGAATTATTAAGTTCAAAACTGAATTAGATATAAAGAAAATAAATACCCGATTTTAACGTCATTGTGGACACGGCATATGTGAGAATTTAATAAACGTAATTATGATCCTCTACGGGAATGAAGTAAAATAACACATTCCTTATTTTTTAAAAAGGATATAGTGTCAATGTTTTCAATAGAATAAAAGAAAATTGATGCATAAAACGACCTTTGAAATTTCGTCACGCAAGACTTTCGATTGTTGCTAATATGTCCCTGGTTGTAAAAAAAATGCATATAAAATACATGTATTGTATTTAAGAAAGTAAACTGAACATAAAATTTAAAGATAATAAAGAAAAAAATCGTCAATAACTCATACTGCTTGGACAACGACTGTGAAACTTTTTTTCAATCACTATACATTATATGAGAACTAGAACCTAGAAAGAAACTAGAAATAGTTTACTGTGTATGGCCTAAATCAAGAAGTGGAACGAAAATCAATATGTTTTTTGTAAAGACAGAAACCAATACCGGCCCTATTAGTTTATTCTTTTGTTATATACAAGTAATCCTTAAGGGAAAATCTGATGGTTAATTTGTTGACATAGTAGCCTCCTTAACATACATTTCTCACGAAAGAATACAGTCTATGTCAGATCTGAAATAAATGCCTGTTCGAAGATAAATCGACTTTTTACCATTTTTGTAAATACCGCACAAATATTTGCCTTGATCACTTGACCTCTTTCTTTAAAAAAAAATCAAGATAGTATCTTTAAAAACCAAATGAAGATCAATAAAATGTGCGTTTTTTAAAGTCTCAGAGAAAACGTTTAAAAGGCAATTTTTGTACGAAGCAATTAGACAGTCGAGTTCCGTCTAAAACACGATGCACATAAATAGTTTGTCATTGACTTTTTAGACTTTTAAGAGGAACCACGTCGAACTTTCCATGCAATTATAAAGGACTATTAATGTCAGGTAGTATTATCTTTATTTGTTAATTGTAGTGACATCGAAATCAAATGCTTAAGAATAAAAGAATTTCTCCTTTACTTTGTTTTATACTCGTTAACCATTTTGATAAAGAAAAACTTTTTGTGTTAAATCTATATTATAATGTTTTGCTTTCTTAATTCTTTTTTATAATAAATGTATCATCATCTGCTCAACAAATTGATTTTATATGCTTTCGTTTATTTTTTAGTTTTTTTCTAATCAAAATTTACCGAAAATGAAGAAAAAATAAATCTTATTATATAAATAATTTCTAGATTATAGTCGCAAATGCAAAAAATAGAATACAGTCGACTTGTTAAATATAATTATTTATTGATTTTCATTAAAATAACACCATATTTGAAAAATTACATTGATTTTCCAGGATACTTCGGTCTTAAACATTGAATTGATCGACAAGACACAAAACTTCTTCACTGCATTGAATCGATAGTTATATTAACATATAGTATTAAGAAAATAATATGTTTTAAAGCTTGTCTTTCCAAATTACGTTTATTTCCGACAAATCATGTTGCATAAGTTTAAGCTTTACTCTAATTTCAAAGATTTCATTTTTCTATTAAACGTTCTAAAACCAACCATTTTAATACTAGGGGATATAGTGTTTTATTGTTGTTTGGCTCTTTCATATTGACAAAAGGCAGGCACATATAAATGGCTGTTTTACTAAATCCAAAGCCGGGTCTATTGTAAATATGCGTTAGTTCAAAAAGCATTAATATATAGACTGATAAAAAAACAACAACACTCTTCTGTTGTAATTTCCAATAGTTTAAACAGACCGTAATATCTTCTTTTTTCTTTTTAACCAAGTACTAAATTAAACATTAATTTAGCGAAAACTATTATATTTTTGAAAGCATTACGACTAAATCGATAACGTTGCGTCTATGCCCATAAATGCAAATAACTCAGAACAAATCATGTTCAGAAACTGGAGCTTAAAATACCACTGTTACCTAAAAATCAATATGTTCATTCAATAGCGAAGTGTTTTTTAATTTCAAAACATGAAGCAAATTTGTTCAGTGCACTGTTTATTGATCTATTCATTGTGATGCTTCACAAGAACGTTTGATGTTATTTCACTACCGAGTAAGTAAACAATGTTATTGTTCCTTTTTTAAACTTTAGTAAAGGTGATATCAAAGATCATGTCTTCATCAACGGAAGTCCAAGGAACACAGGTAAAGAAAATATAAATTTACATTCATTTTCATACATGTTGCTAATTAGTGTTTTTTTTAACGATAATGTTTATACGGTATGTTATTGAAGGTTAACATTTTTTGGCATGTTAAAGTCACCCTGAACCTCGCATATTTGCCATGCCTTATATTGGATTGAAAAAGCTTATTTTTTTTGTAAACAGCCAATAACAAACATACGGGAGTTCAAAAAATTATGAAGATATTTACTCTTGTATACATTCTCTTAGTAAAACAAATAAAACCTTGAAAACTCACCAGAAAGTAAACCAGCATTGAAATTAATTATTGTAAACATTTTATAGTCCGGAGGACAGTTAAAACAACATTTTTCTTTCAACAGCAGTAAAAGGAGGTCGATTGGCTTTTGCCTATTTTTTCTGCATTATTAATATTTCTTAATTATTTTTGGTGTTTTTGTAAAGATAAGTGTTACTTAACTTCACGAAGTTTTAATTTGACTGTCACGTGAATTTTAAGGGTCACATGGGCGTCTTTAATACCAAAGAGTCAATGCTTAATTGAGACAAAACGTTCAAGGGCAAGGCAAACAAAGTTTGCAGTAAGCAATATGCCAACTTATTTAAATTTGACTTTACATAAAAACAATGCTTATTCAGTTGTAAAGTTCGCTTATTATGTAAATTTCTCAAAAAAACTGGCTACTTGTTCGAAAAATAACGCATTTTTATACAATTCGATAAAAATTAGTACCTTTCGATAAAAATCAAATCTACTCTCAACAAATGAGCATCAGTTTTCATCAAGAACATGACCTTAAAAGTCCCCCCCTCTCTCTCTCTCTCTCTCTCTCTCTCTCTCTCTCTCTCTCTCTCATTAGTTGTTAATATTTAAATATTTGACTAAATAATACTTGGTCGAAAACAATCAATTGTTTGACTGTTGGCACATTATGTTAAATTCATAATTTTCATTGAACCGGATTCAAGATTTATTACTACAAATCTACATCAATTCGTTTTTATAGCTTACCTGAGCTAAAAGCTCAAATGAGCTACGCAGCTAGGTTAAGGCCCCCATAGATTTCACTTCATGAATATCACGTGACATTTCATGACGTTAGCTCCGCCCATTATTCATGTTTTCATCTTTTTCCTACTTTCGATATAGTAAAGCGATCGCCGTTAAAATTTATCGATTGATTGCTTTAAAAAAATCATTTTGAATTATATTTTAAACAATATTGAATCGAAAATCTGTGACTAAAGGCGTTTATTTCTTAAAATTGCATTGTCGTTTGCTTACCATCCGCGTCAACACAGCGCTTTCACTCGCCTTGTTTTGGTTGCGAACAGCTGACAGCGGTGTGTCAACATTTTCATAAGATGCATGGCCTGCAAGACGCCGAGAGTGGAAAATGCAGGTCAACCATCGTTTAAGAGATAATAAAGGTATGTTTTAATACAGGATATGTCGTGTTGACCTTTTCTTTTCAAAACATTTGCTCTTTTCAGTCCATGCAGTGTACCTGCACACGTGTTGTTTTGCACATTTTCGCTGTTTTGAATTCTTATTTGACTAATTAGGCTATTTTTTCTTTTGTGTATTTAACTACGCATCAGACACTGTAAAGAGGTGGGGTTCCAAGGGTACACAATTGTAGAATGCTGTACAAAGTGCATGCATGTTTGCATGGTGATTACACATGTTTTGCACTTCAGTAAAATTTTGGATCTTAGATGATATAATTCATTTTGCTGGATCTGTGTTTACAGTAGATATCTATAACACTGTTTTGAATTTTTATTTGTTATTTTGCCATATATGTACATGTGTGTCCTAGTTTGTATTGAACTATTTTATACACAACATAATAGGATACACTGTAAACATGTGGGGTCCCATGGTACACAAGTGAAATATGATGTAATCATCATGTGCATGTATGCTTCAGGATTTCTTTACTTAATTTTAATAAAACAATATTGTATCATATTGTCTTCCATGGCTTTGTTTATGAATTCAAAAATTCAGAAAGATTTGTACATATTTGTATGTGCTGCATTAAAATTATATGATTAATATATGTGATGTGTTTAATATGTGCAGTAATGCTTCATAATAATCTGATAAAAAAACCCAACCAGTAAAATCCAACAGATGTGGTCGTCAGACTCGGCTGCTTTAGACCAGACTGCATTGTGGTTAGATAATATTCAAGGGGCACAATCTTGAAACTGATCTGGTTTGTTATTGTTATTTACTTACAATAACATATACATTTCCTCAATAGCAAATTATTTTTTTAATTAACCAATGTAAAACTTATATGCTATTCTACAATTTATTTCTATATTTTCTAAAAAGAGGATTTAAATTTTAAAATTGGAAAGAACTTTATATTACATTATAAGGTCAGAATTTTAGGGTATTTATATGTTCCCTGATATTCATAATAGAGTCTTTTCAGGATTTAATATTTTTTAACAGAATCAGTTTAATTTGTTTTGAGTTATGGTTTATCTTTATGTAAATACATATTGATTCATTTCTAGGTAAAGTTTCGATGCATAGCACATGTACATGTACATTGTATACAAACAATTTTGAGATAACAAATACATGTTATTTGTATGTTGAATTAATTGTTACTGTGCTCAGATACATCAGCTTATGTGTGACATTATGGACAATTCATTGATAGAAAAATATGAAACTAATGGAATTATAATTTAGTCAAAGATTATTTCAAGAAGAGATATACAGTATATCAAAAGAAATTAAATATTTACTATCACACTTTAAGTAAAGCAGACTCTCTCTCACTATCACTCTTTCTCAATTTGATATGTGTTAATAGTTTATACCTAAGATATTTGGTTTGGTTTTTGTACTGCTATCTTGTCACATGCACAGATCCAGAAAAATTTTCCAGCCGGGGGGGGGGGGGGGCGGGGGGGAATGTTGTTTTTTCTGGGGGGCCGAGGCGTATTTTTGTTATTTTTTTAAGGTAATTTATTTTTTTTTTATTTTTCAGAGGGGAGGGGGGGTGTTGTAAAACTTACCCCTTCTAGATTTGCGCATGTTGCATGTTGTTATACTGCATGGTCAGTGTATTTTTTTTAACAAATATTATTGTATTTGCTATGCATATGTTCCCACAACTAATTGTTTTTTATAAAATTTTAATTTTAGCCCAACATGGACTTCTGCTAATTTTAACACCTGGCGACATGGGTTTTGCAGGTCGATTCTTGTGGTTTCAACTCTTGAGGTTACCCTGTCATCCCTACCCATATATTCCATGTGTTCTACAGACTATTTAATAAAAAATTAATCTGATAATGCATAAACATGATGGATAAAAAAAGTGCTCATCATCATGGTTTGTTGTATTTTGAATGTGTTAAGACATTATTAAAAACAAAATTAAAGCTGTTTAAAAGAATTACAATTGTGAGTTTTGAAATTTTGTTTTTCAATAAAAGTATATATTGTTTTCTTTATTTTGTATTCATTTGATATCGTATGCACTATTTTTATGACAATTTTATTCAATTATTAATGAAAATCTAGACAAATATGAGGTTCAGTGTGTCTTTAAAAGAATTGTGTATCTTAATATGATGAAAAATATTCTGACTCTATGATAGAGATACTCTTATAAGCAAGATTACTTTATATTGATCGAGGCAGAGACACCATGCACGGATCCAGAAAATTTTCTAGGCGGGGGGGGGGGGGGGGGGGAAGGA
>WFKH01011926.1:42956770-42969594 GCA_016163765.1 Magallana hongkongensis
TATATATATATATATATATATATATATATATATATATATATATATATTCATTTATGGTATAAAGAAAGAAAATGAAATACTTTTAATTATTTACTTACAGATTAATGTAGGATAAATTTCGTTTCATTGGGGGTTTTCCTCATGAAACATTTGATATTTTATTATGTTATTCCAATTAAAGATGTTAAAGTAATGACAGACATTTTTTTTTTCATATTTTTTTTTTTTTGGTATTGAGATAGCTAGCATCTTTTGTTTTACTTGGTATATCATTTTTTTGGCAAAATAACAATGGAAACATGAAATGATATATTCTTACATAACATATAACTAAACAAATGAGATAATTAATTTCAAAAATAAAGAATATATGAGAAATAAAGGAGTTTCTTTTTTCTCGAAAGCCATTTTTAACAATTAATGAGATAATTTAATAAATAAATATTAAAAAGCAAGTTTTTCTTAGTGTTTAAAGACACACATGTTTATATGTTTAACATTTGTATGAAGAATTGTATTACTAAAGCAAATTTTATTGCATTAAAAATCTGTCCATGGAAAAAACGCTCCCTTTTATCAATAACAATAGGTACATTATTGAACCACAAGATGTAAGATGTTGTAATCGTTTCTACCGTTATGCGTTGAAGGTCAATTTTTTAAAAGTTCAAACGCACACATTTTGAGACCTTATTAACGTGGGACGGATGCCGTTTAAATCTTTATCGATAACTGATCAAAAAGAAACATCCATTTCAATCGATACTTTCAGAACAAACGTTTATTGAAAAGAAATCTGATACAGTTGCTCTGAAAGGTATATATTTGAGAGCAGTTACCTTTTTAATACAGCCATAAAAGAGTCGGGTATATTTTAAATATTTAAAATAATGCATATTTATTTTAAATTAAGTAAAATTATGATTCAATTAAACATGTTTTTTAGAAATTGAATTGCATTTTTACACGCATTACAACTCTCTCTCTCTCTCTCTCTCTCTCTCTCTCTCTCTCTCTCTCTCTCTTTATACAATGTATGTTGTCCATTTTAAAAGAATGCATGCACTAACCATGTATAAAAATTAGTTAGATCACATTCCTTTTGTAAATGTCACAATGAGAGTTAGTAGAAATTTCCAGTAGTGTGTTAGCTCTACAAGCAGACAAAAATCTAAAGGGCCAAAAAAGGTATATTTGTGACGAGAGTAATACACACCTGTGAATGAAAGCCGTCTACTGTAAGTGGTAGAACTTTAGTAATGTATATTTTTTTTTGTCGGATGGATTAAAAATAGAACAGTCAAGCTGAGGTATTAAGGTTTCCGATCCATAATAGGACCTAATTTTCTAACCTTTAATATCCGTCATGTATTTAATACGCTGATATTAAATCGAAGCATTTTAGGGTAGAAAAAGATTTACAAAGAGAAATTTTCAAAAATGTTATTACCTAAGCAGTAATTAATTAATAAAGATTGCATTAAGGTCTATGGGGACAACCAATTTTTTTTAAAATCAAAAAGTAAATACTAAGATTATCAATAAATGTTTTGGTAGAAAGATGTGTTTTATCATTATGAATAGAACAACAATTGAAAACAAATTTTATACCGAATAGATTGTTTAAGAATTGATTTTATAGATTAAAAGCGTAGGGGGCAACTCTTCAAGAACAAAAAAGGTCATTTATTAGGACACATTAAAATCTTACATACTGATACTTAAACATGAAAATTGTGTCTAAGTATACTGGGTATTAAGCTCATATATATCTGTTATGCATCCAGATTCATTGAATCTTGGGCTATTATGGACTGGATACCTTAAATTAAGGAAAAGTGTGGGTCTACGAAGAAAAAGGATACGTATATGAAATTCGAGTCTTGGCTTTACCAGTGTATTTTTTTTATCTATACAAATTTTTGTTTTACTAATGTCACCTTTGATGTTTTTTTAATCAGCAAGGTGTAAATATCCAAAAACTAGCAACGCTTTCAACGTTGTTTGCTTATATTTACCATATTGTATTGCTTGTGATATTAGATACATGTATGCATGTACGGAATATCGAAATAAATGTGACCTTTACTATTCGTGCAATACTAAATTAGCGTGTACAATAGTTCCCAGACGTGTATCGCTATATCGCAACCACAAATAAAAGAAAATATGACGTTCACTATAGTTTTGAATTTTAGGCAAAATGATGATCTTTTTGTGTGCCAAAATCAGTTTTAAGGGCTAAGAAGAAACCTCGGTTATATGATCATGTGAAACCTTTTTTTTTAACGTTTAAATCCATAGACAGGATGTGCATGTACTCTTATAAATTTGGAATAGAAAATAAATGTCAAATGTTATTCAAACTCTCTTGTTTTGCTTTCTCCCTGGTATGGATGGCATAGATACTGTACCAATCAGACCCAACCTAACAATTATTCATAATTCTAACTTCAGTTTTCTTGTCCAGAAAATATGAAACTCATGATTTGCATGAATAAACCCAAATTAAACCCGAGTGGACACAAGTTTTAAAAAAGCAGACCCAGAGTAAACCCCAACCAAACCCCGGATTTACTTGTGGGGTTTACTTGGGGTTTACTCTGGGTCTGCTTTTTTAAAACTTGTGTCCACTCGGGTTTAATTTGGGTTTACTCAGGGTTAGCTTTTGGGGTCCGTTTTACGCACTGAAGTGTGAAGCAGACCCGTCTTTTATATTACCATCTTATTGCCTGTAATTCCTGTTTGTTGTATATTCCAAATACGCATGTATCGTCTGCTTTCAGGGGTATACTTCTGATCGGGGTTTACTCTCTGTGTCCACTCTGGGTTTACTCTGGTTTTACTTTGGGTTTACTCTGGGTCCACTCTAGTAAACCCGGAGTAAACCCAGAGTAAACCCTGAAAGTAAACCCAGGGTTTAGTTAGGGTTTACTTTCTGTTAGGTTGGGTCTGATTGGTACTGTAATACGCCCCAAATTCATAACAATTACATGGTAAAGTGTATAACAGGTTTTGGGGTTTTTTTTTATTTACTGATATGTATCAGTTGTCTTGAAAAAATTACCTATCAAAATAAAGCCCATGATTCCTGTAGGAATCCGTATTTTTTATGTCTAATTTTCTTTAATATGTTGCAAAATGAAATGGTAATATAAATTTAGAGATACAGTATATTTTTTTGAAAATACTGACCATGTCGGCCTTGAACTTATTACATGAGATGTAAGCCATTTAATATGAGAACACGATGTTTTGATGGTGTTTTTCCCTTCATGAATAAAACAAAATGCACTTGAGTGTATTTCTATTAAAATTTACATTTTGAACGACTTGACATTAACGTTGTTTTGCTTACAGTTTGTTTTATAAATGTTTACTTGTCTCCTCTTTATTGCTTTTTTTTAAATAGCTTAAGCGATTCAAATCACTTCTTGTTTGCTAAAAGTGTATCATTATGAGTAGCTCCATCATTTGATGTCTTTTTATTTAATATTTTAAAATACTTTAATATCTTTGGAGACTGTTGACCCGAACAAAATATAGTTTCAGCATATTTTAGATGAAAGTCTCTATAATTTGTTTTTCTCCTTGAAAATGTATTAAAATGCTCACAGAGGCGTTGTTATGTAATCATACTGCAATTGGGTTTTTTTTTAATGTCTTTTCCTATGAATATCGCATCAACAACATAACCAAGTGGTTTGCGAACCAGGGAGAAATAATTTCATTTTTTCTGTCGTCAGCAAAATAGTTTGAGGATTGCTTAACTTTCACAAACAAGAGTTAATTCACTTATTTTACACAGGCAATATGTTTGATAAGACGTGGTTATATCTATGAAGAAGTTAAAGGCCTAACATTTTACGAGCGCCCCCTTTTTTTCTGTACAAACTTCAAAATGATGCCGCTTGTCAATCAAGTTTGAAACAATAGCACCCAGGTTGATTGACGTGATCGTCCGAGCGTGATCTGGCCAGGTGATTATGAAAAATAATTACATTCAGTGATTGAAAATACGCACAATTTATATTTGAATTATGTTGAATGTTTGTGACCAAATAAATTCCACGAAGATGCATGAACAGCTCCAAAACTTATGAAATTTTCTTTTTAAAACAAACTTTTGAGCTACTTAAGCTGTATTTACTGGTAATTCACTCAATCGGAACTTGGTGCATGAAAACGTCACTCCATGGAAAACGACCTTCATAGATTGCTGTCGTATAATGGCTGCATGCCTTTACATTCCACCTTCTTACTGATCGTTTGGTTTTTATACAATTATAATTGTTAAAATTAACTTCTTAAACAATGTCAAGTGCTACATACAATGTACTGAGTTATATTTTTATAGCAGAATTATTTTACTGGATTTTTTCAATTGTGCTTTACACACGTGTGCTTAGAGAAAATTCGGACGACAAGTAACATTTCCGTATAAAATCGCTTCGTATGGTCATAAGAGCAATAAAATATTTAAACTAAGACCAACTCTGACTAATTATTTATTTCCTGTGTATTAATTAGCTTCCTTTGTATAGCGATAAGCAGCGTTCACGACTGCAGGTAGACTGCAAGTCCCGGAGGCTTTCACACCTCTAATAATTAATCCCCGCCCTCACCTGAGATTTACCACCCGGTAAAAATGTTCGGCCTGTAAATATCATTATGCTTAACCAAACGGAAATTTTATGTTTCACAAAAAGGATCAAAATTAAAAAAAACAAACTATATAAAGCTAAAGAAACGTATGCCTATTTTGCAGATGAAAGACGAGAACTCATTGAAGAAATAGAGCGGGAATTGGAAAGACATGAGTTTGTTAAGGTAAAGTGACATCTTGACATATTGAATAGGAATACGGCAACTTGTCACGTAAAAGGGTGCTTTTAACATAAGGTGTTGAGACCCAGTTTTTTGAAAATCAAACTAGATGAAAGTATATCATATCAAAATGTAATTGCTGTTTTGAAATTTTTCGTTTGAACATTAAATATCTATAAAATGCATTTCGAAAATTTAAAGTCATGGTATGCAAATCACGAGTTTTATATTTTCTGGACAACAAAACTGAGTTAGAATTATGAATAAAGATAACTTACAAATAATAACCATCTTGATTTTTCCCCACCTTCCACCTTAGTTTCAATTTGTTTTAGCCTAATGGTTTTTGAGAATATTTTTTTTAATATTCAATTTAAAAAAAAAGTTTGTTACATCCTGGATATGCCCCATACTTACTTTACGTTGTACGCGGTATACAGTGAACTTGATATATTAATATTTTATGCAATATGAGTGTATTTATAATGTTTATCATTACTATTCATTTTCATGATTTATTGCGTACTTGACAGAAGGAGAATCAGAAAGATGGCAAAAAAGAAGACAGTGACGAAAACACCAACGTTTTGGATGATAAGGTCTGTTGTGAAAAATTAAGTTACCATATACTATATACAACAGTTGTTTTTAAAGACAAAGAATATGTATATTTTCAATTAGCAGCATGAACTTGAGTCTCGAAAACTTGTTCATTATTCTTAATGTAAATGCAATGATTAAACGCTACCTTTTGAAAATGCAAAATAATTCAATTATAGTTTAAAGTGTCGTGTTATGGTGTGCCCTTCTTGAAGGGATAGTATCTAAGGTACCAATAAAGGTTTTTTTTAAAATTACCTCCAATTTTTGCATTGGGATGCATTGTCCCTATAGTAAACGGCAGAGTTATCCAGGAAAAAAAACCGCAAATAGTTACCAGAATAAACTACAGGAATGAATATTGTCATCAACACAAAAATTTGGCTATTATTTAGCCCTATTCAAGTGAACTATCCTGCCCCATCCGGGTAACCCACTGCGCATTATCTCATTATATCATAGTTATTTAATGTACACGGTGCAGCCTCTGTAGATCTGTTAGGTTGTCAAAACGTGTAAGCCAATACTCCTGTTGTGTCGGTAATTTCCGGAGAGTTTGTTTTGAAAATGTCCGAGTTCTATTGAGCCTTGCCGAGAAGACAGTATGCTTTATATTTTTCACTCGTTCAAATAATTTGAGCATCTTTATTGTTAAAAACATTAATATAGATACTTAAAAATGTTAACTGAATTAAGTCAGAATGTTTTAAAAAATGACTTCAGTTTTTTATCATATAACGTAAAAACTCTCTCTTCGAATTCCCATCTTAATAAAGCAACATTTGTTTAATGCTTTTAAGACAAAACAGGTCTCTCAGATGTCGCTAAATATTTTAAAATTACGAAATAACCTCTATGTGCATAAATTGCTGATGCTTAATATATCTATATTTTAAATAGATGACAAGACCTTAGGTTCACATCATGAATTGCAACGATTGTAAATATAGTTTACATGTAAAACTTTAAAAAGATCCTAAAAAAGGTTTAACTTTGAAGATATCTCATCGTCGATAATTCTTTAAAATGCTATGTTTACAATTAAATGGCTTATCCATCTTATAGATTCATAATTCATATTGTGCGGGATTTTTCCTTCGGTGGCAATAGAATTAATTATTTTAAAACGTATTTCGTTTCATGACTTTTGCTAAAGGAATGCTGTAAAAGTTTTAACAAAATAATAAATGTTCTAATTTCCAAAATCTTTCACTTTAAATTCAAAATCCTTATACGGGAATTACAATACTTCTTATGCAATTTGCAACGAATAAAGCGCATATAGGGTTTACAACTTGTTCTTTATTTTTCAATATGCTAAATCAATTATATCATGTTAGGTACATATACATAGATTTTTCATAACTACCAGATCTTCAGGATGATATCGCTGATGTCATATTAAGTAAATTTTTGATAAAAATAATTTTTTTTTTAAATTTTAGGATGTTGATCCCGATGATCCAGATATGCGACTTCTACTGAGCATGGGAGTTGTTGAAGACGGAGTTCTAAAACATGTAAGCTCTATTGTGATATTTTCAACGTAATCAGAAATGTGTAGAAGTTTATGTGAAGACAATCGCTTAAAAATGTCCTAATAGATACCAAATGTTACGATGCTCAAATACCGATTATTTACACTTTGAGTCCATTTGATCAAATTCTTGAAAATTATTCACTGTTTAGAGTTTTTGTAATGCATACAAGTATTTCTGTCATACTTAAATAATAAAGAAGTTTTTTTTATATTTTAAGCCAAAGGGACTACACCCCGATGATTCTAAAAAAGTTAAAGCAGAGAACTTGGACAGAACAATTGAAACTGAGGAAGAAAAAGAGAAAGAAGGGGAGCCAGGAAAACAGGTTCGAATGTTTAATATTTAATAAAATACAGTGTTTATATTGATGTATGTAATGTTCAATTATCTAGTTCAGTTTTAATTTGACGAATCATTAAGGCGTATTTCATTTTACCAGTCCTTGTTATACTCACAGTGTAGGAACGGAAGTGTACAGTTTTAGTAGCGCTGTTCGTCAAAGCGTACAGTATTTTCACCGTAGACTGAAAATACGCAAAAAACTAATATCTGGACGGACAGTGTCTCGATTTTTATACGGTAGTAAACCAGAATAAGTTTATATTTATCATTTCTATCCGTTAATCATAAAATTTATATTTGGAAAAAAATCTTATTGGATCAAAACAGTACAAAAATTCAATAAGAAATTGTATCACAATATCTAGAGATGTTTTTCTCATATTCTTTGACAAAAAATAATGTTTCTTGTTGTAAAAATATTTTCCTAATATGTTAACTTTGAGACGAAAATGTTACATGTATGAAGAAAGCAATAAATTCTTCGAAACTGAAGTTTTTCTGACCATACCTCGATATTGTTTACTGTACGCGTATTTCTTACTTGTCTGTACGGGTAGCTCTGATTCGCAGTTAGACAACTGTACGCGTACCTCTGAACATTACAATGAGCTATTCTACATGTAGGTTCCCACTGTCGTGCGATAACTAACATTACAATTGACGAATCTAAACTAATCGTGGAACTTCAGTATAATTTAGACTTAGGTACGAGGTGATGCGAGTCGATACAACTTTATACGATTTATTGAGCTTTGAAACAGTAAGGTCCAAATAGATACATTTTAGGTGATGCAATCTGTCATAATATTATTGTCCGTTTAGATACGATAAAATACGTTTCGACAAAATTGCCCACATATAATTTCTGATGTGACCTCGATCTGAGCCGAACATCACAACATGAGTCTCCGATTTGTGTACGTGCATATACGTTCGTATATGTTACGATACGCTCGATCATTACGAACCGATGTCCTCTGTTGCGATGGGGCATGATAATGATAGCAATTCTTTTCACGATCAAGATGGAAGGTGACTAGGATTTGAGTTACGATTAGACCCCGACGGCAATATCTACATGTACATAGCCCGAATAACCATATTGACAAATCTCAACAGTCCCGATCGCCACGACAGACCTCCAGATCCTTTGAGATTTGATACGATTACTACGATTACTCTACGATTAAGATAACAAATTTAATGATGATTGAAGTTTGCATTTTGATTTTTATATGCCACAGGCGCATTTTTTTTATTAATGACAGTTGTAATGCGCCGTATTGGTTGAATTGATTGTAAGCTTAGATGTTGACGGACTGATCGGGAGGGAGACGGAGAAGATCGCAATTTTTTTTTAAATTTTTTACCAATGAGTTTCAAGTGAAACTTCCAGCTGATGCGACAGATTTAAACAAATAAAAGATGGCGGCGATGTGTACCTTGTGTATTATTAGGTAGACGGTTTTTATTTTTTATTATGAGAAAAATTTATAACGTCATATTTTTTGTCTGGAGCACAATACTGTACATTTCAGCAGTTTTTCTGCAATAAACACTTGTTTGCGTGGACAACGCAGAGTAGATATTTTGTTGTGTCGCAAAAAAATTGAAAGAAAAGTTGACGTTAATGAAATAATATTTAACTCACAGAAACCCTGATGTTTGTGGGTCATACTTCAAGGTCATTTCGGTTATCTTAACAACATTACAAACATAAAAAAATCAGTATGTGAAAGTTCTGTCTTATATTTAACTTTGTAAAAATATGCCTTTGGAGTTCTCAAATTGCAATTACTGTCTGCCCCCTTCCCCCATCTTTGAAAACAATGCAACGTATTCGTGACAAAAAACTATTTTAACTTGATTTCACGAAGGATCCCTCATCCTTTTAAAGGATTACTGCATAATGAATATTATTCCATTAATAACTTGCTTTTCGTACATTGAAAATACATGTAAATTATAATTCTTTAGTATCCATTATCTAAAATACCGTATAACAATAATCAACAACGTAAACTCCCATGCTCAGAATATACTATTTGCATTGGTATCTTAGCCTGCAAGGCGTAAGGATATCAAACATAGTTTCCCTAAAGATTCACCCCAATAAATATACATGTAGCTGAGGAAAATCATTTTCGAATTCACCCTTGAAGTTAAGGGTGATTCTGCCTGCGACAGGTGTTGAAAATAATAGATAAAAAAACAGCATATTATATGGTTTGTTACAACGCACTTTGAAAAATTACGCACTTTGAAATTTTTTTTCAAAGTGCGTTAAATTTGGGACCATGTCAACGCACTTTGAAAAAAATTTTTTTTTTTTCAAAGTGCGTTGATATCGTCGATATTAACGCACTTTGAAAAAAAATATTGTTCAGGGTTTAGTCAAAATGATTGATACTTTTATGTGCAATAAATGATTGTTTAAACCTTATTTAGCTAAAGGGATATATTTTTAAAAAAAACTCGATGCATGCTCAGCTAAATTAATTAACAGTTTCTAGATTAGAATTATTTTTCTTTTCTCATAAGCTTACATGTACGTATTTTGACAATTTTCACATAAAGAACAACTCGAGAGATTTGAATTTTTCAGATATGACAAAAATAGCATCGCTAGGCAACTGCATTCTCCTTTTATTGTGTATGCAGCAAATTTACTTCTTATCTGGACCATTGGGCTATGCCAAAAACAAAACTGATTTATATATATTAATGGAGATCATTGTATAACATATTTCAACTGGCTTCAATTGCATGTGCTAATAAACAAATATGATGAGAAAAAAATGATACGTTAGTTATGTTTATCAAAAACAATATGATTTTTTAAAAGATCAGTGCGAAGAAAAAAACCCCACACCCTTATGCTTATTTTTAAGTTTATAATAATATAATGTTTGTCAATGTAACTTTTTTTTATAATGAAGTAATTTATTTGGTTAGAATTTGAAAAGAGGTTTTTAACATACCAATCGAGAAATTATTGTTTGGTGAGCTCGTTTTTTCAATACGACTGTTCTTAATTTACAACAAAGCATTTTTCTTTTTCCGATCTTAAATAATTACTCCAAGTTGCTGAATATCACATGTTTTGGAAGGAAAAATGAGGGGCAGGGGACCTTCTTCCTGTAATCAGTTGAATGGTGTACTTCGTAATTGACATGTATCTTTAGTTAACCCCCACTCCCACCCCCCACCCCCACTCCAACCTCGTTATCAAAGACGGTAAATGAGATTCATTAGTGTTAACAAATCATCATACTATCAACAAATTAGAAATTCATGATCAGTTCAAGAATTTTTGATTTAAACATATTTTTTCAAAGTGCGTTAAGTGTCTCGATGCTAAACAATGTTGATGTACCTTCATAACGCACTTTGAAAATTTTTTTCAAAGTGGGTTAACTAGGTCCGAAATTTAACGCACTTTGAAAAAATTTTTCAAAGTGCGTTGATTTGGTCCCAAAATTAACGCACTTTGAAAAATTTTTTCAAAGTGCGTAATTTTTTCAAAGTGCGTTGCCACAATGGTTATATGGCCCCTACGTCTCCAACATTTTGAAATTACTCAACTCAGTTTCCAACTCAAATCCATGAAAGACGAGTGCATAATTCTGAGTTAATCTAATTCTCTCAGTTAGGTGAGGCGATCCTGATTTCCCCAACATTCATAATAATACGAGGCAACATATATAATTACTCTATGCATAACCATTATGTGTGTGGTAATTTTTAAACACATACACAAACTATATATTGTAAAATTCAATACTGTAGTGCAACCTGCAATTCTCTGAAGGTAACTAAATGACCACGAGCACCTAAATTAGGGATTCTTTTAACTCCGAACACCCTTTGCGCCTTATAATTTTTTTCTCAAATTATTTGTGGTGATTAAATGTATTGGGTTATTTTACTTATTTGGGGGCGGGGATTTGCAACAACAATATTTGTTTTTCGTCACTGAAAAATTATTTCAGAATAGTCAATTCATACCATTGTCATTCTGGTTAGTTAAGGTAGTCCATCCATATCTGAGGTGAATTTAACAATTTTGATTGAAATACGTATTTTGAAATTATCATAAGGCTGACATGAACCAAACTCGGGAGCTTGTAGGAAGTCGACATAATGAACTTTTTGCACTTAATTTTTTTAAAGAGTTGTCTGCCCTTTACAAAGATTAGGAGAAATCATTTTTTTTTTCAAAATATGTACGGTAAATTCCTATTTTTTTTTTTTTTTTTTTTTTGGGGGGGGGGGGGCATTTTAAAAGAAAGGGAAAGCTTTTTTAACTTTTTACCAAGAGATTTGTGAGAAAATTATTTGTACTATAAACATATATATTAAAATGCATTTTCCCATAGACTTCAATGTTAACTTCAAGATGTGATAAATTTGTTATTATTTAAATTTTTTGAAAAGTTTGAAGATCAATCTTTATTATTTAATAAATCCCTTAAAATCACACTAAGATTTAAGTAATCAAACTTACAATCTATTAGATATGAAAGATGATAGTTATGGATGGACTACTTTAACTTACCATCCGAAACTAAACTTCTCCAAAATAAACTTCACAAAGCTTTTAACAGCACTATCCGTAGAGTAAAGTTACAATGCTTTTGCGCTACGCGTACAGTATGAAATAATCACAGCTCGTGATATTCTGGTGATTTTTTACTTTCATATGCAATAACATCAGAAGCAAGGTCAGGTTTGTCTCTTGAGATTTATATCTACCTTTACATGTCCTCAATTCAGTTGTAATGATTGTATTTTGTACATAATAATGATTTCAATCTTGAAGTGTGACCCTGAATATTGATTATCAAAATGTTCACTTGAAAATCGTATTGCATAAGGAACATATAAAACTTTTATACTTTTGCCAGTTTATTACCGTAACGTATTGAATTGTTCTAGAAGCTTTTTAAATCCATTGATCAATTCATTTGATTAAAATTACACCTAAACCGTCTTCGACTGTACGCAGAGCTACGTGTTCAATTTGTTTATTCGCTTTGACGAACAGCGCTACCCAAAAACTGTACACTTCCGTTCCTACACTGTGATACTGCGTCTCATTTTAAAATTAAACCTCATCGTTTCTTCTCAGGACTTCTTAAAAAACTATTGTATTAATATATTTACATATCATACCATCGTACCATAAAGGTTAGAAAATTTGAAATATATGTAAAAAGTGTGTTAAACCGGGAATATTAATTGCTTTTTCAACATTACTTTAAAAATATTTTTAGAAACGCAAGAAAAGAAACTTTGGACCTCACTGGCCAAAGTGGCCCAAGGGGATAGTTCCGTATGTCTTTGATTCCAGTATAGGTAAGTGAAAAGATCATTGCATTGATTACTAACATAGTTTTGATTTTTTATAACACAATAAACTAGAGCTTCTTGAAATATAAGATATGATGTGCCACATTGTAAATAAAGAAATTGATTCGATGTACATGTAAATGATCTTTATTATATACCCAT
>WFKH01011926.1:42986127-43009381 GCA_016163765.1 Magallana hongkongensis
CACACACACACACACCTTTAACTCGGAATCCCCCCCGAAAAAAATTTCTGGATCCGGGCATGAATAAGTTATTGATAATAAATAATTTTATAAACATTCTTTGAATTGTACATGTAGTTTATAAAAGCAGTTCTTTAATTGACTCAGATATGATTAATTCAGAAAAAATGAATTTGAGTTAAAAAGACTTCATAGTTTTCGTGACAGTTACATTTGCAATGTGAATGGATTATATAAAAATAGGTATTGATATAAATGCATTATTATTATTAAAGTATTAATAAGTTATTAAATAAGAATTTAGCAATGATATCTTTAAAAGCAAAGATTATAACAAATAAAACAATGGAGCTATATGCCTAACATAAAATGACGTTAATGAAATCATATCGTAACGTCGCATGGTGAACAACGTCATAGGCAAAAAAAATTCATAACTTTAAATGCCAAATAAAGATATTTATAGTAATTGGATCTTCATGAAACTTCATAACTTTAATCTTCTGACAAATATAAGTAAAAATCCATAAAAATCTGGAATTGTGAAAAAAATGCCATAAGGGCCCTTTTCTCATGGGCGCAATCATATATATATAGCTGTGAATTTATAAAGTTGAGTTTTTTCTCCCACATTTGACCCTTTTGTCTGTCATTTTCAAGTCTAACGCATGCCAGAAATCCATATTATTAAGGAATGTTGAATTTTGTTTTATATGCTTAACTTTTTTTCTGGGGTGTGTAGGACTCTTAAAACATTTTTCAAAGGAAAAAAAATGTCGTTTAAGTTGACTGAGAAGAGGCATGTTTTCAAAAAATTCGATTAATGTTATTAATTAGTTATAATTTTAATATACATCGAGAATGAAAACAAGTGGCCATGGTTGATTACTAGCCCAAATGCTCTTCACTGCCAATTTGTTTTACACCGATGTACAATCATACACGTATGAAACTATAAATTTATCCCTATGATAGGCCATTACGTTGTAAGCCTATAAATAGTTTAATATTTTTTCTTTGTTATGCAAATATTTGACAGGACTTATTTTATAAAATTGCTAAAACACTGTATACAGAGTACATGTTAGAATACGTTTTATTCAAAATATTTGTGACTTCAATGGTAATTTTAAGGAGCACATAGATACCTGAACAGCTAATTATTACAAATTTTTGCCTACTATTTACTTTCAAAATGATACAAAGACATAAAAAAAATGTGTCAAAGAAATTTATTTTAAAAAAAACCCAAAAACAAATGTAACATGGTTCCTAAAATCCTGTTTCCAATAAATATCAATGCAGTTGTCCTTTGAGGCCATAACCGGAGATTCGTGGGACAGTGACGTTGCATTAGATGAGATCACATGGGAAATCGGTCAATGTGGTGAGCAAACCTTTTTCAAAAGATGAAATGATGTATACCTTTAAACGCATAAAATATGCCTGTAATTTAAAAAAAAAAAATAAGTTTCAGGATTATCATAGAGAAACAAATGACTATATTTCAAAAAATAAAATGTCACAATCTTGTCCGTGTGCTAATTAAAATATTGAGAATGAGAATTGATTAGATTTTTAATAGAATAGTTTAATGATTAATTAAATCCAAGTTGGTATACATACTTAACAACAATGAAATCATTTAAATGTTGTGTTTGTTTTGGAACATTGAAAATTTTATTTATCAAAGATTGCTCTTAAAGAATAATTGGAAAATTGTACAAAACTTTATCTGTGATTTTGTTACACCCTTGTTTGCACCAAACGAGTACTATTGTACTATAATTGATGATCAAAATAATGACATTTTTTTTTGTTCAGGAGCGGACATCTTCAGTGACTGTGTGGTTGCTGGAAAAGAATATACAGGAACACGTAACTACACGGAGAAGGGTGTGGCATGCCAAGCCTGGGCCTCTGATACCCCTCATAAGATAACGCCATGTACGACTTGTTTAAGATAATTAGCTATATATTTTAATCTTTCTTTTCCAAAAAAGATTTCTATCAGTTTACCAGTTTACATTTACACGTTGATTTACTTGTTCCTATAGAGGAGTTGTATAAAAAATGGTATGTTGATAATTTTTTGGTGAGGAGTGTCTTGAAATAGCCACCAAATGTGATAAATGATAATAATGTTTTTAGTCATTATCCCGGGTTTAAAGATTGGGATCGATTTTTTTTCCAGTTCAATGTTGAATTAGAAAGTAAATACCTTGGACTTCTTGTTCTTACTGATAACGTCATGGACCAAGCAATATGATTTAAGCACCATTTTTACAGTCTAATGCATTGTATCACTTTTTGTTGAATTTATCTTACAGCATACTCTTTTGTAACATCAGAATCGATTTATTGTATAAAAAAAAAACAACAACAACAACCAAAAAAAACAAAAAAAACCAAAACCAAAACCAAAAAAAATAAAACAAAACAAAACAAAAAAATTCCCCAAAAAACCATCATGTTCAAAAGTTCACCGAATATGACCCTGGGTGGTCACGTGATCAAATCTTGCGAAAAAAAGCTGATTAATATATATATATATATACGTTTGAGAAAGGCAAATCGTTAAAAAAATTTTAAAATAACCTTTTTTTATGTTTACAATAAAAGCGCCTGTGGTAATCATTGTGACGTCATAGAAAAGTTCGCGGGTAAATGATCGTTAATGCTTTTCTATAGCTGCATTTAAGGTAATTGTCCATACGTCACAAAACAACGTATGACGTAAATCACGCGTCATTACGTCTTGCCCGTGCCCTATCTTTACTCTATATGCTTAGCAACGAACATAAATATATTTTCCCTAAAATTGTTTTTAGAATTAAAATTATACGTTGAAGAAAAATTACTTCATTTTTAGAACAGTCTTTAAAACCAGTAAAAATAGTTGAATATAGGTTTTGTCTTAAAAGCATATCAGGTAATAATTTATTGTTTGTGACTGCATTTCTAAATACCGATCTTGATCCATAATACTTACCGATATTAAAAAAAACCCATCTTTTGCGATTTATATAATACAGATTGATCAACGGTTTGTTCAAATAATGTTTTCTATTTAACAAAAAGCTAAATATACTTTTTAGAGATATGAAATGATAAAACTATGCAAAATTTTATTTTTACGGAACTTTTTTCAAAATATATATTAAATGAATTTTGCCAAAAATACGCCAATTGTGATCCTAAAAAGGCCGATCCTTTGGGTAATTTTATTTTCTATTGATTAAGGGCCGTAAGGGGTAAACATTATCACTATTTCAGAGAATTATGCAGGTAAATAAAATTATAAAAGATTAAATTCTCTTTGAAAATTTGTTTAATTTTATCTCATTTGTAAACAAATTTTTTTTTTAATTTATAAGCATGTGTAACATTAAAGTATTTGTTTTAAAAAATAAATTCGTTCATTTTACATAGGATATCAGTCAAAAATGATTTTCTGAAAGTCAAATTTCAGGCTTAAGCTAATATTCTTAATGTATGAAAAAAGCACCATTTTCCGTAATTGGTTCTATTTTTAGCAACGGCCCTAGCTATTATAATACCGATGGACCAGTAAACTGGGTAAAATTTGACAAGGATATATCCCCAAATACATGTTTGAGAAATTTGAAAAAATTCTGTAGGTATTTTATTTATGTAGTGGGGTATGGATCATAACCTTAATAAAACATATTTTCAAATGTAAATATTGCCGTACCGTATATTTCATATTATTTGTGTTATCTTACAGCATACTCCTACCTGGCATCAGAGTCGAACTACTGCCGTATAGCAGATGAACCCAGCCCTTGGTGTTACACAATGGATAAGGGTACTCGGTGGGGTTTTTGCAGTGTACCGTACTGCTGTAAGTCTTTTTCAAACCAAAAGACACGTTAAATGTTATTGTACTCTATCATGAACTTGTCTTATTTGTATCCGTCCGTCAGTATTACTATTTCCTAGAATATTAGTTTAAGGGTATATGTTTTATTTTATAAAAAAAAAAATATGACACATTTTATCTTGAGGATTTAAAACTTTTTTTTTTACAAAAACCGTTTGAAAAAGTTACGTTTTTCAGCGAATGTGATCTTGCCTTCATTTCGAGTGATGTGTCCATTATGTATTGCGATTATCTGCGACCACCTGCCACTTTTTATGTAATAGGCATTTATGCGTATTTTTCTCATAATTTAACGCTGAAAATATATCACTTAAAAAACAAAGTATTTTCATTAAAAACTGCTTTTATGTGGTCAGTTGCAACAGAGTGTACCTATACCCTTACCGGCAAGGAGTATACGGGGACTGTTAGCCACACCAACACCGGTATCCCCTGTCAGAGGTGGGACTCCCAGACCCCCCACCCCCACGACTCAAATCATCTATCTAAAGACGAAAACTACTGTAGGAACACGGACGGAAGTGCAGGGCCGTGGTGTTACACCATGGACCCGGATGTTCGTTGGGGAATCTGTTATGTACCAAAATGTGGTAACCGTTTTTATCATAAGTTCGTAACTTCAATAATTGGGATCTGAACGTTCCTGATTGTTTTGAAATTTGAAATTCATTGGAATATACCCTTTTTCCTTTTTTTTTCTTTTTCTCTTTTATTTTTGTTCAGAGTCAAAAATTATTTGTTGCCATTCCTGTCAAAATTTGTCCAGTAAAATGTATATAAAAGAAGAATACAGACTTGAGGATGGGTGTATTTGTGTTAATTTATAAGGCTTTTTAGGTGAAGACAAAATCTGGTACCTGTTCTTTATAAAGTTACATGTAAATAGTTATGTTAATCTAACCTTTTTAAGTATTTCATTCTTTCTTCTATCTTAGTTCGGACCGTGTGTCTTAGACAAAAAAATATTGAAGTTTAATGTAGCTAAAGTGATGTTAAATTAATTTTTTATACAGGAAAGATCGAGAGAGAATGCACAATGACAGGAAGGGGACTAGACTACTTTGGAAAGAAGAGTGTCTCACAGAGCGGAAAAACCTGTCTTTCTTGGACAAGCAGTATGTGTAAAAATAAAAATTAAAAATGATGTCCTTAATAGAAATATTAATTAAGGACAAAGATAATTATTTGCAATCAAATATCCCATCAGATATTTTTTTTAAAAACCAAGACTAAATCTAAATCTATTGTTTTGGTGTTGTTTTCACTTTATTTTTCTAGGTAAACATTCATTTAGAGTGTAAACCAGCCGATCGATGTTTGAATTTTTCAATGTTCCCTGGTTTTACACTTTCAATAAATGTTTGCATAGCAAATAAAACTGATGAAATGAGTTTCAAACGAATTTCATTGAAGGAAAAAAACGAAATATATGTTTAATGCTTTTTTAAAGTATTAACAAAACATATATGCGCGTCTTAACATTTCCTCATCAAAACTATACAGTTTGCTTTTACATAGATAAACCAATGCAAATTCAATATATCATTACAAAAAAATAATGTTTAATATGCTTGTTTTCTACAAGCATATATGTCGGTTTCGATGGAAGAGGATGGTAATCACTGCAGAAATCCGGACTACTCGGCCAAACCATGGTGTTACGTTCAAGGAGAGACCGGACCAGTAAGAGAAGACTGTGACATCCCATCTTGTGGTCAGTAAATACTAAATGAGAAACACGTGGACTTAAAAATAATTTAATCAATACCCACCACTTTTATAACTTGTTCTATTAATTTACATAGGGAAATTATTAAGGTTTATTTCTGTTAGGACTAAGGAGTTGTTCTCTTTATTTTCTATGGAAAATGCTCACTGTTTTTTGGAAATACTAAGTTTTTTTTTCTTTTGCAGCTAATTCTCCATGTTTCCCAAATCCTTGCAAAAACAGAGGACAATGCACTGTGGAGGGAACCTCATACTCCTGCTCTTGTTTACATGGATTCTCGGGCGATAACTGTGAGATACAAGCAACTGGTTGGTGAATTATACCTTATTCTTTATAGCATTTAATATAATTTTGGTTTCACAGTATCATCAAAGTTGAAATCTTTTTTAAAAAACTGCACTGTCATATGAATCCGATGAAAATGATTCAAAATATGTTACAAGCTTACAGAGTCGTTATTTTCACACATGTATAGCTAAATATTTTACCTTATAGGTCTTGTCGAAGAAGATTGCAAAAGAACCAGTTCAGGTTACGATTATACAGGAAAGGTTAACGTCACACAATCCGGAAGAACCTGTCAGGCATGGAGTTCACAAACCCCGCATTCTCACCTCCTAACCAGTCTCCCAGAAAACTATTGCAGGAACACAGATGGTGAGCCCGCTCCTTGGTGCTACACTACAGATAAGTACAAGCGCTGGGAGTTCTGCAACATCTCGGATTGTGGTAAAAATCTGTTATACTTGGTATTCATGGTCATTTCTGTAATATATTAATCTTCTTAAATTTAGGTAATTAGGTAATTCAAGCGTTATTACGTTTTGTCCGTGCCCGATCTAATTGAGACCTAAACGATATATTTAACAAAGAAACCAAGCTGACATAGAAATCGATCTATTAGAAATACTCTATTAGAAATACTGACTACTGTAAGCAAATATAAACGTAACGGAATGAAAACATCACTCAGCTGTGTCGATTGCCTAATTTATTTGACAATATAGATCGCTTACTTTTTCCTGTATAAACACCATTTCGTTGTAGGGCTAAATCAAAACCCGAATGATCGTTCTGGAATCTTTGATTATTAATCACTCAAAGTCCATAAAGATAATAATAAACGAGAATAAATATAATTTTCCCCCCAAAAATGTTTTTAGAATTTAACTATACTTTGAAAAAAAAATTATAATTTTAGAACAGTCTTTAAAATTAAATCAGTAAAAATTGTTGAATAGAGGTTTGTCTTGAAAGCACATCGAGTAATTAGTGTTATTCGCGTATGTTGCTGCAATTTCTAAATACCGATCTCGATCCATAATACTTATTGATATCCAAGGAAACCATCTTATGCGATTTTAATAATATATTTTGATCAATAAATTCTTCCAATCATGTTTTCTATTTAACAATTAGATAAACATATTTTTAGAGTGATGAAATAATACACCGATGCAAAATTTTAATTTTACGTAACTTTTTTCTTGAAAATTTGTTTCATTTTATCTCATGTGTAAGCAAAAATTATCCATTTATTAATAAATAAGCGAGTATAACATGAAATAATTTGTTTTGAAAAATAAATCCGTGAATTTTACATGAAATGTCAGTCAAACAATTTTTTGAAAGTCAAATTTCAGACTAAGACCAATATTCCTTTTGTATGAAAAAAGCACAATTTCCCGCAATCTGTTTTATTTATGGCAACGGTCCTAGCTTTTATAAAATCGATGGACCAGGCAACTAGGTAGAAAATGATAAGGACATATCCTAAGATCCACGTTTGAGAATTATGAAAAAAATTATATTTTATTTATGTGGTGGAGTATGGATCATTACCTTAAACAACTCTATTTGACATATGAAAATATCAGAATCCTTAAGCCAAACTACATGTATTTTTCCCCAACTACACAATAGTTTGCAATTAAAAATATATTCAAAACGTAAAGGAAAATCTTATGAGTAATATACATGTATAGCTTCCTTAATATCCCAGACAATGGTGGTCAAGAGTGTGGTGTAGTAAGAGGTGTTCGTTAGGTTGTCTTTAAGAGGTCTTTGGCCAACACCGAAAAAAAAAACATCCCGCAGATCCTTTTTCCGAAAGATTTTTTCTTACATTCTTGATTCGCAAACGTTTTGTTTATTTTATTTGTTTTTTTTTCAAAAGTTTACATCAAAACGCCGTGGATATCACCCGTGTGATGAAATTGTGATATTAAATTAAAATGACGTCAAAATGAAAGTGCACCCATTACTGTTGAAATCTAAAGAAATTAATGCGTCTAAAAGGAATACGGTCGAAAACATGTCAAAAAATTATCAGGGTTTGAAATGATATTTTATTAACATCTATATATATGTTATATGATTTCTATGTTGTCCTTCCCACAGTAACGCCTCCTTTGGAATGTCTTCCAAACAATGACCTTCAGGGCAAGAAATACTATGGAACTATGAGCGTGACAAAGACGGGAGACCCGTGTCAACGCTGGGATTCCCAAACACCACATAACCACAAATTTAATAAACTAGCTGATCAAGAAAACTACTGTAGGAATCCAGACGACATCAACGCCCCTTGGTGTTATACGACGAATACCGACAAACGATGGGAGTACTGCGCAATTCCACATTGTTAATTATGACAGACAAATAGAATGTCAAATATTGAAGAGTACTTCAATGTGAATGTTTATCTCTAGAATGCCTATAGTGTTTTTATTCAACGCAAAATGTTTGAAATAAAATTGATGCATTTTCTTGTGTTTGCTTTTATTATTATATTTAGAAGCATACTGTTCATAAGAAAATTATGTAAAAGAAAAAGTGATAGTAATTCATGGAGAAGCATATAGTGGAATGTTAATCAATATATTTTTCATTCTTTATCTCCAGTAAAAAATCTGTAATTGAAAAAATAACAACAGTCACATTGAGTTGTCTTTATAAATCAAGTATTTGAAAAAAAACGTTTCAAAATAATGCTTGTTTGCTTTGCTATTACTTTAGTGTAAAACGACATCGCAAGCAATTTATAACAAATTGACTGTATTTGATATTCGCATATTTGATTTTTTGGGGGGTTTTTTCACGGCAAGTTTTATTTTTGCAATGTTTTAAGCTTTTTATGCCCCCGCCATGAAATGGCCAGGGCATATAGAGTTACCCTGTTCCGCCATTCCGTCCTTTTGTCTTTCCGTCATTATTTACTTTCTGTTCATTATCTCAACAACCGTTTCACACATTCAACTCACATTTGAGATATGGATGTGTCATAAAAATATACAGGTTGCATTTCAATTTGGTTTAGGTCCAATGATTTTTGAGTTAGAAATTATGAGAAATGCACTTTCTGATCATTATCTCAACAACCGTTGCTCACAATCAACTCAAGTTCGATTTATGGTTTAGAAATATACAGGTTGAGTTTGAATTTGATTCCGGTTCGATAATTTTTGACAGAGTAAAGCCTCTTGAACTTAAAAAATGAGAAATTCTCAGTTTCTGCTTTCTAACTTTTGAAGGGATGCTGATATTTCATTTGTATGTTTACTAGAAAATACAGGTCGAGTTTGAATTTGGTTTCAGTCGGATGATTTTTGACATAATTATGCTTCTTGAACTTAGAAAAAAGGAGACTACTCTCTAACTTTTGAAGCGATTCATAAATAAAGATGATATTTCATATAAGGTTAAATTATTAGAAATATAGGTCAAGTTCTAATTTGGTTTCAGCCCGATGATTATTGACAGAGTTAAATCTATTGAACTTAAAAGAAAATGAGTAATTTTCAGGGATTTATAACTTATTTTGTAATCAAACAAATGTTATGCTAAATTTGGCATTTAAAATTGTGGACGCCTGAGGGGGAATTCGTGGGGTTACGACACATCTAGTTGATAATTAGGCGATTCTATTTTATTTATATGTATTTTCGATAGTTTAATTTTGCTTGAAAAACCTCACTTGACTGGCTTATCTAATCCTTCCATATGTATAACGCGCACCTGAAAATTTTATACAAACAGGCTGAAATAGGTCTGAACATTTAATTGTAGAAGTATAAATATATAACAATATTTCATAAAAAGGGACATTCGGTAACATAATCTACATATATCTTATGCAGCTTGCAAGACTAGTTTTTGTCCGTCCAAAGTCAGACAGAAAATTCCGTATAACATGCTGAGGCCGACTAATTGATATAGTGTGTGTAGGTGTCTACTAATGAAAAAAGCAACGTCTAATTAAAATGTTAGTAAACCGTCACGTTAACAAAATATTTCGTAAAAATTACAAGTTAAAGTTCTGCATAATTGATATGATTACATCAGTAAAATATAATTTGTCTTTCATATCAATTATAATATCAACTCAAATTAATTGCTAATACATATTATCCTTGAGGTATACGTCACTCTGAATGTTCTTTTCCGCAATTGTGAATGTAAACATGCAATTATCAAAAAGTATTGAACGTTACTCAATATTAATTCATCGAAATTAATAGTATTACAAGTACTAGATTGACAAACGTATTCAGATTATTCAATCATAAAAAATGGACTTTGCAATTATGAATGAATATGATATTAAAAGACTTTATAAATATGTACATGATTACGTTTACGGTAGTACAAAACAGATAAGCTAAAATTTTCCTATAGTTTAATTTTTCTGACATTTTTATATTTTGTTATTTGGAATGAAATATATTGATATGCAAAATTTGAAAAAAAAAATCCGACCTTACAACTTTTGTCCACATCGCCCCAAACCTACCATTTGGATCTCCTTTTAGTTGTTAGAATTTTCTATGCGAAAAAGTTATTTTTTAAGATATTACAAATGTTTGTAATTAGTACTATTTATACAGGAAACCTTTTTGTTACTTACAGACATTGAAATAGATACTAACTGGTAACATAAAGTACTTTCTGATGTAATATAAAGTAAAAATAGCACTTGTAAATCATCTTTTTGGACGAAAATTAGCAACGCTTTACAGTCTCTTACGAAATGTAAAGGAAAGTGTATAATTCAAATTTAAATTTAGCAGTTTGACCGCCATGACCACGTAAATAAAATATATCAAAAGAATGAAAATTCGACGGTGGGTTTTAGAATAATTTAGGTATAACTATATTTGACGGGTGTGAAAATTGATAAAAATTCTAAATGACGTCATCATATTTTACTTTTGACCTTTTAATATGACCTTAAAATTTAATAGACATAAAGTCTAAACACTGGGGATGGATTTGTCCAAATTTCAGGTTTTTACCATGAACGAAACACAAGTTACACATTTTAAATGATAGAAAGCAAAATTGCACAAATATTAAATGAACACCATCTAAATGTAGGTTTCAAAATTGTCAAAATACGCTTTACTTCAATTTTTTTCTGCCTTGAGTAATTTATGGGTATGATTTATTTTATTTTCATAACATAGTCGATTAAAATTAAATTTAACATGATATCAAGCCATTATTTTGCGTATTTGAGAAAATATTTCAAATAATTAATTTCACGGGTGTTTCGTAACCTTAATACATGTGCATATTTAACATTTCATAAACGCTCGTATTTCATCAAAAGAATAGAATAACATTCAAGCCACTCAAATCTTATAAAACTGTGAAATCTTGTAAATGCAATACGTTTCTTTCCTTATATAACAACTCACATCGGAGGATGCTCTCTTTATCCAGATAACAGAGTTGTGAAGTAATTGTGTCGCAACTGAGTTGTATACAAAAAATAAATTTCTTATTTTTGAAAAACGAAAAAAGTTGCAAACGGATAGCTTTTTGTTCATTTTGACATATTAAATTTTGTACGTGTAGCATACGCGTATATGTGCTTATTGTGAGTTGTGGGTGTTAGTAGGATTGCCGTATATTAAAAAGAATATTGAAATTAAATGACTTGTAGATGTGATGTAACTATGTAGTTTTCAGAAGATAACGATCATAACAACATTATAAAGTATCTAAAAAAGTTGAAAACTACAACACACTGAACAGATTGAGTTGCGTTTTTGTTGTAATTTAACTTTAATTTTTTTAAGAGTAAGTTGCGAAGTGCCGTGGTATTGAATTTTCCTTTTCGTGTCTTTTTTTAAATTAAATGATCGGGTTTTTTTTTATTGAATATTTTATAATTTTTTATTTTAGCGGGGGGGATGGGAATGAAGTCACCAATATTATATTGGTCAAACTTACGAGATAAGTAGTTCAATACATTTCAGACATAGACAAAATTTAAAAAAAAAACCCGCTAGCTATAATTTATAAAAAAAAAAAAAAAAAAAAAAGGAATTAAAAAGCTCCTTGATTTGTTTACTTTAGTCACGATAGGCAATGCAAGTAATTAATTTTAATAGAAAGGGTGCAGGTAAAGCAATAAATTAAATTTTATATGTGCCAAAATTGCAAGTCCATCATTTGAGGTGTATTTTGATATCCCATTCAAATTACCTGTAATAAACAACATTCGTTTTCTTGCCATTCTATTTCCACCAGGAAGATATTCACAATATATCCTCATTATATTTGTTACAGAAGAAGACATACTTTACATACTGGTAGGCCAGTTTTATTTTTGCCTATAGGGAAATATATATTTTCATTTTTAATAAGGACCTATTATAGTTATTTTATTTTCTTCCCCTTTTTAACTTATATTCAAGGTATATAATATATCATTGGCTAAAAATAAGGATTAGACTTATCCTTAGAGGAGATGTGCCTTTGCTTTCCCCCATAATAACTAAAGATAATTGAACTATGTATCAAATATATAATTAAAATATTGCCAACTGGTTGTTCAAATATTGTACAAATATTAAGATACACACATATATACAAATAATTTATATTAAAGATGCAATTGGGTATAACGAACTTCCTGATTTTGTATAAAAGGAGGAAATACAAAATGTAAATTTATACGCATATAATATGTCTTAATTATCCATAACTTGTAGCAAAATTATTGATTTCAGAAAAAAGCAAACAAATTATCTAAACAAGCGTTATGAGGACAGAGTGGATTTTTAAATTTTGTTCAACATTATCATTGCGTCGTTCGTCTTTTTTTTCTGTATTTTATTTTCTTGTTGATACAAACAACGATAACCTGTCGATTTCTGCTCTTCACGTGTGATTATGAGGTATTGTATGTTCGCCATTTTCATGGCTCAGATCGTGTTATACATGGATCAACTCCTTGTCTCGGGTAAGTTTAACATTGATCAATCAGTTGCGGATGTGTCAAAAAAGACTATGATTTTTTTTTTAATTTGAAAAAAAAATTGTATCTATGATTATTAATGTAGAAGTAGAGAGAGTTAAAAAGTTGTATTGAAAACGACGTACGTGGGTAGGATTTTTAAAATCCTAGCTGCATTTCAACATTTACATTAATGATTTGTTTGAAGTAAAATTTTAGACTACATTTTTATTTTTCAAATGCATACATGAAATACAAGATTTAAAAATACAAGTTATAGTAAACACGATTATCAGTATCAATCGACTAAAATTTTGTGCATTCATTTAAATAGGAGATAATTTATCGTTCCCTTTAAACTGTACGGAAAAATGTACGGAATGGGGATTAGATCTCAATACATGCCACTGTCTGGGATGCCTTTCAGGATTCATCGGTCCAAATTGTAGCCATGGTATGTTTACCTTTATCTTTGCCGATTGTTTGTATCACAGCTTGCTCAAATTAATCGAAAGTCGGTGACCGATTTCTTATTTTTTAACAAAAATGTAAGTAATGTTTAAAGAGGTTATACTTTATAAATGCGACATATTATATCATTGTTTGCAATGTTTGCATTTATGATATATTATGTTGCATTTTTGCATTTATTATATATTGTATTGCAATTACATTAAAGGGGGCTATTTTTGCATTCAACACATTACAGTGAGTGCATTTTTTTCCCCGAAATGTGCTTTCTTTGTGAATTTTTAAGTGCGTGGTTCGGTATTAAACACAACTTTATACTTAATGTTAAAGCCAGACTTACTTTAAAGAAGTTAGCCTGATTTATATATCTGTTTTATCCTACTTGCTACTTTACTGTAGATTTAATATTTTTTTTATAATTAGACAGGGGGAGATGTGAAGTGAGCTACAACGATAACTGTAGTACCACTGACTTAGAAACAGTGTGTCTCTCTGTCAACGAGTCATGCTTTGAGGAATGTTCTTCCGGAAATATGGGACCTTTCAGCAATATATGTAAATAATATTTGTATATTTAAATAATTAAATGCTTTCTTCTGGTGTTTTACAAGGGTATACAAGAAGAAAAAAAAACATAACCCCCATTCTACATTTCCTTTTTTCTCTAAATCAATAAAAGTGGGAATAGAATTTAAATACCTACATCATATTTATCTAAATGATTACTTTCTTCTCAATATTCATCGATGCATGACGTTTAAACATTTTGTTAATTTATGGCTGAATGTCAATGGCAGTGTAACTTTCATTCATTCAGTAACTTATTTCAGCATGCGACGAGCTATTTTATGAACTCAACTGCTCAAAACAATTCAACAGAAGTTATGCCAATCACTCCTGGGACAACCTGACCAGTAAATTTGACATGTATTGTGAGGTAAAGGTCGTTGGAACAGTATAAAATAGTATAAAAATATATTTTGTCACACACACACACACACACACACACATATATATATATATATATATATATACGAATAAAGCTGTTAAATCAAATGCATTGCTATCGTTACACTCTTTTCGATGCTGAACATATTTTTATGTAAATTTATTTCATTTCAGCCATACAACATAACAAACCAACTGCCAATGATATACATCATAGGAGGATATATTGCAGTTATCGTTGCACCAGTCCTAATTATTGGTTTTCTAAGCATCTGTACACGGTAAAACCGACTTTTATTGCCTTAATGAAGTTGATGTTGATAAATATCTTTACATTTTATATAAGTTGATTGATCATTTTAAATATAATTCAAATAGCTCTAAATCTCGAGGCTCGACGAAGGGCGGAAAAATTGAGAGAAACATTGAAGATACGGACACAGTTCCATTTAACCAAAATGGTAAGCATAATGCAAGCTAACAAAGAAAACTTCTTTTTTCAACTTAAATGACACAGGTCAGAAGAGGAAAGTAAAATAATTTCAGATATTTTTATCTTTAGCAGTTCCCCCTATCATGGTTTCAAAGTATTCAAACGTGTATCAGAATGTTAACATAGAATTTAACCCAGCGTCATTAAGTTCAACGAGGGCAACTATTGAAAACCAGGATATAACATCAATGGGCGTGGATCTTGACATTTCAAAGGAGGAGGATGTTGACACCGATGACAAAATACATGAAGAAAACCCTTATGGAGATTTACCTGCGAGTAACAAGCTATTTCCTGATATCTCTCTGAGAGACTTGGAAAACGAAATTCTAGAAAAATCGAAAGAGGAAAATGATGGTTTTAAGAAAGAATATGCGGTGGGTGTCAAATGTGCTTAACAATTTATTAGAGTTCATATATGAACGTCACAAAATCTGGTTTTTATTGATCGATGTGAAAACATTGTTTTCGATTCCAGGATTAGATATCTTTGATACATGTATGATTTTTGCCAAACTTTTCCAGACATTACAATACGGAGAGAAGTACCCTTGTGAAGTAGGAAAACTTCCAGAAAACATGTCTAAAAATCGATTCAAATACATATTTCCATGTAAGTACAGGTTAAAAAGGATGTACGATTAACAATCAAAACTACGTAGGTTTTATGTAAACATGTGTTAGTACAATGTTTACATTATTTCATAATACTGTGCATAAAATACGACCGATAATATGACAATGTGTAATTTTAATATGTGTAATACGAGTTTCAACATACACAGTGAATAGGATATAAAAAAGATTGAACAATAAACACAAGGGTCGAAAAAACAAATTTTGTATACAGGGAAATATTCGCCCCGTTTTATTTTTGCCCCTTTCGCCCTCGTTGTCAGCAGGCGAATTAAAGACTGGGCGAATTGTTATGTCTCATATTATTTCTCTTAAAACACAACAATGTCTGGGCGAATTCCAGACGGGGCGAAACTGTTTGCAAGTGTAGAAGGGCGAAAATTACACAGGGCGAAATTAACCCTGTATACAGTATATAGATTACATCGACATTGTGTTAGATAGGTTTATCAACAAGATTTGACTCTGGTATTTTCCAAAACTTATCATACAAATAAGCTTTTCCCGGAGGTCAATACATGTATTTCTTGCCCTGATTATGGTATATCGACAGTGGATAAAATATGTGCTAGATAATCTCATACCTGGTCCATAAAACATGTATTGACCAGTATTAAAAGGCTTTGATTGTTTTTATTTTATAACATTGTTACAGTAAATTACCAAAGTTCTCTTTCAAAAATATTGCGGTTAATACATAACAAATTTTAGAAAATGAAGACGTAACAATTAAGGACAAGTTTATTACATTCTTTCACCAACTACACAACTATAATTACTTGTTTAAAATCATTTATATTCCAAAAGCACAAGAGTTATTATTGTTGTAATGTTTTTGTATTCATCATGACTCGGTGTTTTTTTTCCCTTTAAAATATAAATTATTTAGACGACCATTCAAGAGTGATATTGGCAAACAGATCCCGTGACTATATTAACGCTAATTATATTGATGTGAGTATGCAATCATTTTTCGGTATATTTCAGTATGACTTTTTCATAAACATAAAGTGTTAAAACAGCATTAAATGCTATCTCTTATGTCAAAATTATCTTTAAGGGTCTGAAGAACGAAAATCAGTACATTGCATGCCAAGGTTAGTTGATTTCAATTAGTATTGCTATATAAAGCACACAAGCGGAAATAATGTTCATTGTTCTTTTATTTTTTCCCTTTATTCAAACAGGACCTACAACAAAAACACTTGTAGATTTTTGGTCGATGGTTTGGCAAGAAAGTGTAGAGCAGATTGTAATGTTAACCAACCTTAAGGAAGGAACAAAGGTGAGATGTGCCATTCTTTCCTGTTTCAGCAAGTGTAATTATAATAAGGCCTACAACATTGCATAAATCTTCTTTTGAAAGTGCCAAATATTGTCCTTTATTTATCTAATAGACGAAATGTGTGCAATATTGGCCAAATTTTGAAACATCAATGACTTGCGACGACAACATTGTGCATACATTAGACGAAAGACAATATGCATATTATGTAATTCGGAAAATGAAATTAACGAACCAAAAGGTAAAAAAAGTCTATTCATTAATACAATGTAGCATCAAAACTTTTGCATTAAAAAATGTTTTTGTTATACTAATATATGTTAAACAAATATTTTTGATAATGAGAAGAATTCCACAGGATGAAGCTCTGCCATTCAGGCAACTGAAATGTGACTGAAAGGTAACTGAAAGGTGACTGAATGGCATAACTATGTCAATCAGTCACCTTTCCAGACCATTCAGTTACGATTCAGTTAAGTGAATGCCATAGCTTCATCCTGTGGAATTCTTTCAATTATCAAAAATATTTGTTTTGTAATGAAACATGTTTTATTCTCAGCTTAAATGCAGTAAAATGATAATCCAGTACCATTACACTGCTTGGCCGGATCACGGTACACCGTATCCACTTTGTCTTTTACTCTTCCACGATCACGTGATGAGATCAAAATGTAACAGTCAAGGTGGTCCAACATTGGTTCACTGCAGGTATATATGATCATTATTACATTTAAAAGATATCGCTATAATACATCAATCATTTGTTCTATGTACTGTAATAAATAAAACTTATTTCCATGTATACAGTATTCATTAGCCTACTTTTATTCTATCCGCATGACAATTTAAAAACAGGTTTTGAGTGTTCATAGATTTGTTTTATTTTTGGAAATCAAAGTAGAGCTTTTCAAATAGCCAATTCAAATTCAATTCAATTCGAGTAACAAAAATCAAAACATACCCATTATACGTTTGGTATACTAGTAATTATTTTATGTTTCAACGAACAAGTCATAACGTCCAAACAAAGTCCTCAAAACAAAATCATGGATTCATAAAAATGCTGCGTTGTTTTTTGGTAAAATTTCTGACAATTTTATGTCGTTTTGTCGTATCTAAATTAATTTTTTCGAAAATCAAAGTCACTGATTGTGGGCATATTAGATTCATAGCATGCTTAAAATGTAGAAATTTCAGTGGCACGTAGATTTTTTGCAGCATGCATGACAATCTGAGACTCTGATCGTATGTATACTAATAACATTATTGGTCAATTCTGAGGTTTTTTTCAGAATTGATGACTCTTATTATACAAAACAATGCACAAAAACTAAAAAACTGCATTTAGTTCTTGATGATTTTCCCCCTTTACAGAATTTGAAAAAAATTGTAAATTTGTTTAATCGAACGTTATTAATTACCAAGAATCATCTCTCTCATGTTAAATAACATTTTATCCATGTAATAAAAGAAAGTTTTCCCATCTACTAATTGGAAAAGCGATGCGCAGTCGAACGTAAAAAAAATTGTATATCTATCTTTATAACTTTCCTCTTAAGTTAGCCCCGTATTATATTTGCCGACTGAATACAAGAACAATATAATGATATACAATTCGCAATTATTCAGGTAATTTGATGGTAGATGAGGGTCAACATACATTTTCATTCTTTTTTCATTTAATATGAACATACGAAGAGTGTTCGCATGACTTAAATTATGATTGTGATGTAATAAAAGTTGTGTATTGTTATATTCAGTGCTGGAATCGGCAGAACAGGTACATACATAGCAATAGATGTACTTTTTGAAGCTGGGAAAATAGGGAATAAAATCAATATTCCAGAATTTGTCAAGAAAATGAGAAAAAACAGGATGAATATGGTCCAGACATTTGTGAGTTTAATTTTGATGTGGGTTTGGGTTGCTCTGTATTTTTTTTTGGGGGGGGGGGGGGGGGGGGGGGGTTCTGTCAGGAAAATAAATTGAGAAGAAACAGTGTAAATACAATCCAGACAAATGAGAAGTATAAGGCATGTTTTTGATTTGGAGATGATTGCTGCTTTTAATATTTCCAAAATCATAATACAGTACAATTTTACCACCAGGAACAATACAAGACTATATTTCTGACGCTGAATGAAATGTTTAAAGCACCAGCTGCTGCGCTAAACACAATGGCATTTCTTCAAAAACTTCAGACGTCAAGTAATAAAACACCTGCGAATGAATCACGACTAAGAAAAGAGTTTCAGGTAAATCAACCAGCATTTCAATTTAAGCGGGGACTTCATTAATATTAATTATATGTGTGTGCATGTATATAGCAACATGTTTAGTGTGTTTCGAATATGTATCAAGAAAATTTTGATGTTTTATGTCAAGATTTTAAAAAATGAAAAAGAATGCTTTTTTCAATTAATGCTACTTACAAGACACAGCAAAAAAGCTTTATTAGATTTGTAGTTATAGAGGTTATATAGTGTTCTGCTTATTTTAAATTTTAATTAATTAAATGCTTGTAAGTTTACGAAAATCACAGAATCAAACTCTGCCATTTAGTCAACTAAAAAGTGACTGAAAGGCATAGTTCTGTCATTCAGTCACCTTTCTAGACCTTTCAATTACCATACAGTTGATTGAATGGGAGAGATTATTCCTGCGAAATTTTCACAGAATGTCTATAGCAGAATTTCTATGAAAGGATTTTTACTACATCAACTATTTTTCCATTTTAGAAACTTCTGGCCGTTCGGCCCCGCTATACAGAAGCAGATTACACAATGGCTTCAGAGTGTGGGGATATCTCATTATCCATTCGCCCTCGTTAGTAATTTGATAAATTATCAATAGATGCTTAAACACATAGTTGTTATATATTTATGAAAAGTTCATTTTTAAGAATTCATTCAAAATTTTTTCAATGTTTTAGTTGATAAATACGTCTTGTACCTTATGCCAACCTTCCCGAAACGAGGAAATTACATTAATGCAATAACCATACCGGTAAGTTTCCAAATACGTTTCTACCTAACCATAAGAATTTCATTTATATGGTGAATGAGATTTTACCTGATGTGGTTGTTTTTTTCTTTTTCATTTAGTCTACAATCAAACAGTTTGCGTTTATTATCACCCGATACCCACAACCAGAGACGGTTGTAGATTTCTTACGACTGATTACTGATTATGACTCTGAAGTTGTTGTCTGTATGGAGCCACTCAACAGTATAGAATCTGTACGAATTTCATAACTTAACAGCCATTTATCCACAAAAAGTTTTATGAAATTGTTAGAAAATTAATGTATAAGATTAGATATATAACAGTCGTATATGTTGAATTTTAGGCAAATTATTGGATGCCATCTTCATCGAAACCGATGTCAGTTTCTCCTTTTTCACTAAGTGTACAAGAACATCAAGACTCAGAAATAAGGATTTGTAAAATGGATATTGCTATAAGAGAAGTGAGTTTATGTACACAGTAAAATATTTTGATACTTATATATACGGATATAAATGAAATATAACGTAGTTGTTTTACCACTTTGCTTAGAGGGGTAATGAAACATGGGCTGTCAATATAGCAGAGCCGACCAACTTTCTGACGTTGGACAATTCCAAGACAGTTGCCCAAATTCTTGGCTTAGTGTCTTTTGCGCAAAATATGGAAACCAAGAATCCAATCATTGTCGTCAGCAGGTATTATAAAAGTAAAAGGGACATAGTTACGATTGAAGCTAACAATTGTCATTTTTTTTCTTTTCAATGTATTGACTACAATACAGAACGATTATTTGTGATGCCTAACCAGAAATTAGGTGTTAATTGTCGAGTTAAAAGCAAGATACGGAACTCACAGTTATTTGTCATGTAAAGAAGACTTGTGTCGTGTTTTTATTTGCTTAAATCGTTACCATACCCGTTTATTGAGTATTATTTGTAAGATTAATAGTTTTATTTTAATATCCCAACCGCACCATAAAAAAAACAATATTGTTATCTGTTATTGTTTACAATATAGTACGCTCATATTACAAAAGGAAAACAACCATTCTTTTTTTCTATTCCGAAACATTCAATATAAACAAAATAGATCATTTTCTTATTAATAGAATGTCATTTCTTTTTAAGTGATGGAGCTGCTCTGTGTGGTGTGTTCTGTGCTGTATACAACCTCATACAACAACTGACAATGGACGAGGAATTGGACGTGTTCTCCGTGGTCAGACTCCTACAAACACGACGTCCAGAGCTGTGCTCATCCATGGTAGCGTTTATTTGGTTACAATATGTATTGTTATATCTACGTGCGATTTGTGTTAAAACTGAGCTTTGAATATCATACACAGACTAGACTATAACATTCCTTATAACATATTTTATAGTTCTTTTTCGTAAATGTACAGTACCGATCAGACCCAACCTATTTCGTAAATGTACATGTATTAACTACCCTCAGAAAAGGTTGTTAGGTAGAACATGTACAAAATCTTAATTATAAATATAATGTTTTCTTAATCAGGTGTGATGTTAATTGTGTCAACTGCCCAAGTTGACAAAACAATAAATGATGTATTTTAGTCCAAACCTCTAGAATACTGAATATCATTTATTGATATAAAGTATAGTGGAAGAATCCGCATATTAACACGTATTGAAGGTTACTTTTCAATGAAACTCTTAATTAGGTGCAATATAACACCATTAATATTCTATTACGTTTATCTTGTCATTTTATACTTCTTTTTCAATGTCTGTGTTTTTATCTCGTCAACGTTTACTAATTTTCCAGTTATAAGTTACATATCATTTACTTCTAACATATTTTAAATTCCACAAATTACTAACATTAACTTATGAACAACTACATGTTACTTCTTCACTGCATTTTTCTCATAGAAAGAAGTATATCACGATAATGTCCAGTGCAATGCAAACATTTCAAAATAGTTTCCCATAGAATTAACTATTTGCAACTGAGTAAATAATGAATCACCCCTTTTTATTTTTGACAAAGGTCGAATAAAAATACAATACATAAAATAAACAAATTGTTCTTTTATTTAATTGAACACAAATACGAATACAGTACAAATAAATTTATCATTAAAAAAATTTACATACGAGCAATACAAATACAACACTGAATGCATACTATACAAAAGTATATTATAATAATTCTACATTAATAATAATGCAAAATATTAAAACATTTGTTAATCTTATCCTTTATAGGAAGAATACAATCTGATCCACGACATCTTGATGAGTTTCATTCATTCGCAAATAGGGGAACACATCTACTACAATCAATGAATGTACACCATGGAGTTTTATGACAATGGTTATAAAAAAATCGGATGTGAAAAAAATCGGATGTGATTTGAAATGAACGATAAAAGGTCGATCTGCGATATATGTGTAAATTATGTAACTGATCGTTGATCTAGGTTTGATTTAAAACAGCATTTGAGAAATATGGCGGACAATACCTTTTGCGACTAGAGTTCAGCTTCAACATTACTGTCAATTGAGTATTTTCTAAATAGTGAATTTATTTCACGTGTAACAATTTCTGTACTTTGTTTGCACACATTGTATGTGTATATGTTAATCTACAATGCATATACGTTGTATTTTTGTGTCAATTTCTTTTTTGCAGAAAAGTTTATGTGCGTAATGTTGGGACTTTTTTTTTTATTTTCACCCGGCTTCAGCACGGTGAGAGGAAAAAACAAATTCATCGAATTATGGGATATTTGACAAGGAACTAATTGAAAAACGATTCCTTTGTTATTGAAATTATTCTTTAACTTTTAACAGAATTATTTTTAATTTGTGCAGATACTCACGTGAAGTCTTTTTATTGATTTCATTTGATCCAAATACTTTTCATCTAGACATGCATGTAATTAACAGAAGTTAATAAGATATTTCTATAGTTTGGGGAAGGAAATGAATTTAAAATATGCGTGGGAAATGAAGAATATTTTTAAATTAATGATAAAAATTTTACTTGCACTTCAAAATTAATATGATATTTCATTTAAATAAGCTACTGTTATATTAATATAAAATTACACAATTTACCTTTGTCATTTTCATTGTCCATTAAGCAAAGAGTCCTTAAAACAAGAATATACATGAAAAGTGTTTTTTTTTTCCTAATGAATCGTTATAACAAATTTAAGTGCAAATAGGCTATGCCACAGAGTATTCTCATAATAAAGGAAATAAAATGACTATTTTCAGAACGTTTGTTTGACAAGTCATTGATTGCTTTCATTATTGATTTTACCACTATACTGTTAGGTGAAAATCATGGATGTGACATGTATGACTGGAAGTAAAAATAAACCAGTTTCACTTTGCATTCTTAAGAGGGTTCGATGGTCGTGGCCATTTTAAACTGTTTTGATCTCCTTTAGAAGAAGAGCTCTATATAAAAATATAGGAAAATGCCCAAATTTAAAAAGTAACAATTATGAGTTTTTTTCTTAACTTACAATTTTTTCATAGTTCAACAAATCATACATT
>WFKH01011926.1:43009481-43022305 GCA_016163765.1 Magallana hongkongensis
TATATATATATATATATATATATATATATATATATATATATATATATTCATTTATGGTATAAAGAAAGAAAATGAAATACTTTTAATTATTTACTTACAGATTAATGTAGGATAAATTTCGTTTCATTGGGGGTTTTCCTCATGAAACATTTGATATTTTATTATGTTATTCCAATTAAAGATGTTAAAGTAATGACAGACATTTTTTTTTTCATATTTTTTTTTTTTTGGTATTGAGATAGCTAGCATCTTTTGTTTTACTTGGTATATCATTTTTTTGGCAAAATAACAATGGAAACATGAAATGATATATTCTTACATAACATATAACTAAACAAATGAGATAATTAATTTCAAAAATAAAGAATATATGAGAAATAAAGGAGTTTCTTTTTTCTCGAAAGCCATTTTTAACAATTAATGAGATAATTTAATAAATAAATATTAAAAAGCAAGTTTTTCTTAGTGTTTAAAGACACACATGTTTATATGTTTAACATTTGTATGAAGAATTGTATTACTAAAGCAAATTTTATTGCATTAAAAATCTGTCCATGGAAAAAACGCTCCCTTTTATCAATAACAATAGGTACATTATTGAACCACAAGATGTAAGATGTTGTAATCGTTTCTACCGTTATGCGTTGAAGGTCAATTTTTTAAAAGTTCAAACGCACACATTTTGAGACCTTATAAACGTGGGACGGATGCCGTTTAAATCTTTATCGATAACTGATCAAAAAGAAACATCCATTTCAATCGATACTTTCAGAACAAACGTTTATTGAAAAAAAATCTGATACAGTTGCTCTGAAAGGTATATATTTGAGAGCAGTTACCTTTTTAATACAGCCATAAAAGAGTCGGGTATATTTTAAATATTTAAAATAATGCATATTTATTTTAAATTAAGTAAAATTATGATTCAATTAAACATGTTTTTTAGAAATTGAATTGCATTTTTACACGCATTACAACTCTCTCTCTCTCTCTCTCTCTCTCTCTCTCTCTCTCTCTCTCTCTCTTTATACAATGTATGTTGTCCATTTTAAAAGAATGCATGCACTAACCATGTATAAAAATTAGTTAGATCACATTCCTTTTGTAAATGTCACAATGAGAGTTAGTAGAAATTTCCAGTAGTGTGTTAGCTCTACAAGCAGACAAAAATCTAAAGGGCCAAAAAAGGTATATTTGTGACGAGAGTAATACACACCTGTGAATGAAAGCCGTCTACTGTAAGTGGTAGAACTTTAGTAATGTATATTTTTTTTTGTCGGATGGATTAAAAATAGAACAGTCAAGCTGAGGTATTAAGGTTTCCGATCCATAATAGGACCTAATTTTCTAACCTTTAATATCCGTCATGTATTTAATACGCTGATATTAAATCGAAGCATTTTAGGGTAGAAAAAGATTTACAAAGAGAAATTTTCAAAAATGTTATTACCTAAGCAGTAATTAATTAATAAAGATTGCATTAAGGTCTATGGGGACAACCAATTTTTTTTAAAATCAAAAAGTAAATACTAAGATTATCAATAAATGTTTTGGTAGAAAGATGTGTTTTATCATTATGAATAGAACAACAATTGAAAACAAATTTTATACCGAATAGATTGTTTAAGAATTGATTTTATAGATTAAAAGCGTAGGGGGCAACTCTTCAAGAACAAAAAAGGTCATTTATTAGGACACATTAAAATCTTACATACTGATACTTAAACATGAAAATTGTGTCTAAGTATACTGGGTATTAAGCTCATATATATCTGTTATGCATCCAGATTCATTGAATCTTGGGCTATTATGGACTGGATACCTTAAATTAAGGAAAAGTGTGGGTCTACGAAGAAAAAGGATACGTATATGAAATTCGAGTCTTGGCTTTACCAGTGTATTTTTTTTATCTATACACATTTTTGTTTTACTAATGTCACCTTTGATGTTTTTTTAATCAGCAAGGTGTAAATATCCAAAAACTAGCAACGCTTTCAACGTTGTTTGCTTATATTTACCATATTGTATTGCTTGTGATATTAGATACATGTATGCATGTACGGAATATCGAAATAAATGTGACCTTTACTATTCGTGCAATACTAAATTAGCGTGTACAATAGTTCCCAGACGTGTATCGCTATATCGCAACCACAAATAAAAGAAAATATGACGTTCACTATAGTTTTGAATTTTAGGCAAAATGATGATCTTTTTGTGTGCCAAAATCAGTTTTAAGGGCTAAGAAGAAACCTCGGTTATATGATCATGTGAAACCTTTTTTTTTAACGTTTAAATCCATAGACAGGATGTGCATGTACTCTTATAAATTTGGAATAGAAAATAAATGTCAAATGTTATTCAAACTCTCTTGTTTTGCTTTCTCCCTGGTATGGATGGCATAGATACTGTACCAATCAGACCCAACCTAACAATTATTCATAATTCTAACTTCAGTTTTCTTGTCCAGAAAATATGAAACTCATGATTTGCATGAATAAACCCAAATTAAACCCGAGTGGACACAAGTTTTAAAAAAGCAGACCCAGAGTAAACCCCAACCAAACCCCGGATTTACTTGTGGGGTTTACTTGGGGTTTACTCTGGGTCTGCTTTTTTAAAACTTGTGTCCACTCGGGTTTAATTTGGGTTTACTCAGGGTTAGCTTTTGGGGTCCGTTTTACGCACTGAAGTGTGAAGCAGACCCGTCTTTTATATTACCATCTTATTGCCTGTAATTCCTGTTTGTTGTATATTCCAAATACGCATGTATCGTCTGCTTTCAGGGGTATACTTCTGATCGGGGTTTACTCTCTGTGTCCACTCTGGGTTTACTCTGGTTTTACTTTGGGTTTACTCTGGGTCCACTCTAGTAAACCCGGAGTAAACCCAGAGTAAACCCCGAAAGTAAACCCAGGGTTTAGTTAGGGTTTACTTTCTGTTAGGTTGGGTCTGATTGGTACTGTAATACGCCCCAAATTCATAACAATTACATGGTAAAGTGTATAACAGGTTTTGGGGGGTTTTTTTATTTACTGATATGTATCAGTTGTCTTGAAAAAATTACCTATCAAAATAAAGCCCATGATTCCTGTAGGAATCCGTATTTTTTATGTCTAATTTTCTTTAATATGTTGCAAAATGAAATGGTAATATAAATTTAGAGATACAGTATATTTTTTTGAAAATACTGACCATGTCGGCCTTGAACTTATTACATGAGATGTAAGCCATTTAATATGAGAACACGATGTTTTGATGGTGTTTTTCCCTTCATGAATAAAACAAAATGCACTTGAGTGTATTTCTATTAAAATTTACATTTTGAACGACTTGACATTAACGTTGTTTTGCTTACAGTTTGTTTTATAAATGTTTACTTGTCTCCTCTTTATTGCTTTTTTTTAAATAGCTTAAGCGATTCAAATCACTTCTTGTTTGCTAAAAGTGTATCATTATGAGTAGCTCCATCATTTGATGTCTTTTTATTTAATATTTTAAAATACTTTAATATCTTTGGAGACTGTTGACCCGAACAAAATATAGTTTCAGCATATTTTAGATGAAAGTCTCTATAATTTGTTTTTCTCCTTGAAAATGTATTAAAATGCTCACAGAGGCGTTGTTATGTAATCATACTGCAATTGGGTTTTTTTTAAATGTCTTTTCCTATGAATATCGCATCAACAACATAACCAAGTGGTTTGCGAACCAGGGAGAAATAATTTCATTTTTTCTGTCGTCAGCAAAATAGTTTGAGGATTGCTTAACTTTCACAAACAAGAGTTAATTCACTTATTTTACACAGGCAATATGTTTGATAAGACGTGGTTATATCTATGAAGAAGTTAAAGGCCTAACATTTTACGAGCGCCCCCTTTTTTTCTGTACAAACTTCAAAATGATGCCGCTTGTCAATCAAGTTTGAAACAATAGCACCCAGGTTGATTGACGTGATCGTCCGAGCGTGATCTGGCCAGGTGATTATGAAAAATAATTACATTCAGTGATTGAAAATACGCACAATTTATATTTGAATTATGTTGAATGTTTGTGACCAAATAAATTCCACGAAGATGCATGAACAGCTCCAAAACTTATGAAATTTTCTTTTTAAAACAAACTTTTGAGCTACTTAAGCTGTATTTACTGGTAATTCACTCAATCGGAACTTGGTGCATGAAAACGTCACTCCATGGAAAACGACCTTCATAGATTGTTGTCGTATAATGGCTGCATGCCTTTACATTCCACCTTCTTACTGATCGTTTGGTTTTTATACAATTATAATTGTTAAAATTAACTTCTTAAACAATGTCAAGTGCTACATACAATGTACTGAGTTATATTTTTATAGCAGAATTATTTTACTGCATTTTTTCAATTGTGCTTTACACACGTGTGCTTAGAGAAAATTCGGACGACAAGTAACATTTCCGTATAAAATCGCTTCGTATGGTCATAAGAGCAATAAAATATTTAAACTAAGACCAACTCTGACTAATTATTTATTTCCTGTGTATTAATTAGCTTCATTTGTATAGCGATAAGCAGCGTTCACGACTGCAGGTAGACTGCAAGTCCCGGAGGCTTTCACACCTCTAATAATTAATCCCCGCCCTCACCTGAGATTTACCACCCGGTAAAAATGTTCGGCCTGTAAATATCATTATGCTTAACCAAACGGAAATTTTATGTTTCACAAAAAGGATCAAAATTAAAAAAAACAAACTATATAAAGCTAAAGAAACGTATGCCTATTTTGCAGATGAAAGACGAGAACTCATTGAAGAAATAGAGCGGGAATTGGAAAGACATGAGTTTGTTAAGGTAAAGTGACATCTTGACATATTGAATAGGAATACGGCAACTTGTCACGTAAAAGGGTGCTTTTAACATAAGGTGTTGAGACCCAGTTTTTTGAAAATCAAACTAGATGAAAGTATATCATATCAAAATGTAATTGCTGTTTTGAAATTTTTCGTTTGAACATTAAATATCTATAAAATGCATTTCGAAAATTTAAAGTCATGGTATGCAAATCACGAGTTTTATATTTTCTGGACAACAAAACTGAGTTAGAATTATGAATAAAGATAACTTACAAATAATAACCATCTTGATTTTTCCCCACCTTCCACCTTAGTTTCAATTTGTTTTAGCCTAATGGTTTTTGAGAATATTTTTTTTAATATTCAATTTAAAAAAAAGTTTGTTACATCCTGGATATGCCCCATACTTACTTTACGTTGTACGCGGTATACAGTGAACTTGATATATTAATATTTTATGCAATATGAGTGTATTTATAATGTTTATCATTACTATTCATTTTCATGATTTATTGCGTACTTGACAGAAGGAGAATCAGAAAGATGGCAAAAAAGAAGACAGTGACGAAAACACCAACGTTTTGGATGATAAGGTCTGTTGTGAAAAATTAAGTTACCATATACTATATACAACAGTTGTTTTTAAAGACAAAGAATATGTATATTTTCAATTAGCAGCATGAACTTGAGTCTCGAAAACTTGTTCATTATTCTTAATGTAAATGCAATGATTAAACGCTACCTTTTGAAAATGCAAAATAATTCAATTATAGTTTAAAGTGTCGTGTTATGGTGTGCCCTTCTTGAAGGGATAGTATCTAAGGTACCAATAAAGGTTTTTTTAAAATTACCTCCAATTTTTGCATTGGGATGCATTGTCCCTATAGTAAACGGCAGAGTTATCCAGGAAAAAAAACCGCAAATAGTTACCAGAATAAACTACAGGAATGAATATTGTCATCAACACAAAAATTTGGCTATTATTTAGCCCTATTCAAGTGAACTATCCTGCCCCATCCGGGTAACCCACTGCGCATTATCTCATTATATCATAGTTATTTAATGTACACGGTGCAGCCTCTGTAGATCTGTTAGGTTGTCAAAACGTGTAAGCCAATACTCCTGTTGTGTCGGTAATTTCCGGAGAGTTTGTTTTGAAAATGTCCGAGTTCTATTGAGCCTTGCCGAGAAGCCAGTATGCTTTATATTTTTCACTCGTTCAAATAATTTGAGCATCTTTATTGTTAAAAACATTAATATAGATACTTAAAAATGTTAACTGAATTAAGTCAGAATGTTTTAAAAAATGACTTCAGTTTTTTATCATATAACGTAAAAACTCTCTCTTCGAATTCCCATCTTAATAAAGCAACATTTGTTTAATGCTTTTAAGACAAAACAGGTCTCTCAGATGTCGCTAAATATTTTAAAATTACGAAATAACCTCTATGTGCATAAATTGCTGATGCTTAATATATCTATATTTTAAATAGATGACAAGACCTTAGGTTCACATCATGAATTGCAACGATTGTAAATATAGTTTACATGTAAAACTTTAAAAAGATCCTAAAAAAGGTTTAACTTTGAAGATATCTCATCGTCGATAATTCTTTAAAATGCTATGTTTACAATTAAATGGCTTATCCATCTTATAGATTCATAATTCATATTGTGCGGGATTTTTCCTTCGGTGGCAATAGAATTAATTATTTTAAAACGTATTTCGTTTCATGACTTTTGCTAAAGGAATGCTGTAAAAGTTTTAACAAAATAATAAATGTTCTAATTTCCAAAATCTTTCACTTTAAATTCAAAATCCTTATACGGGAATTACAATACTTCTTATGCAATTTGCAACGAATAAAGCGCATATAGGGTTTACAACTTGTTCTTTATTTTTCAATATGCTAAATCAATTATATCATGTTAGGTACATATACATAGATTTTTCATAACTACCAGATCTTCAGGATGATATCGCTGATGTCATATTAAGTAAATTTTTGATAAAAATAATTTTTTTTTAAATTTTAGGATGTTGATCCCGATGATCCAGATATGCGACTTCTACTGAGCATGGGAGTTGTTGAAGACGGAGTTCTAAAACATGTAAGCTCTATTGTGATATTTTCAACGTAATCAGAAATGTGTAGAAGTTTATGTGAAGACAATCGCTTAAAAATGTCCTAATAGATACCAAATGTTACGATGCTCAAATACCGATTATTTACACTTTGAGTCCATTTGATCAAATTCTTGAAAATTATTCACTGTTTAGAGTTTTTGTAATGCATACAAGTATTTCTGTCATACTTAAATGATAAAGAAGTTTTTTTTATATTTTAAGCCAAAGGGACTACACCCCGATGATTCTAAAAAAGTTAAAGCAGAGAACTTGGACAGAACAATTGAAACTGAGGAAGAAAAAGAGAAAGAAGGGGAGCCAGGAAAACAGGTTCGAATGTTTAATATTTAATAAAATACAGTGTTTATATTGATGTATGTAATGTTCAATTATCTAGTTCAGTTTTAATTTGACGAATCATTAAGGCGTATTTCATTTTACCAGTCCTTGTTATACTCACAGTGTAGGAACGGAAGTGTACAGTTTTAGTAGCGCTGTTTGTCAAAGCGTACAGTATTTTCACCGTAGACTGAAAATACGCAAAAAACTAATATCTGGACGGACAGTGTCTCGATTTTTATACGGTAGTAAACCAGAATAAGTTTATATTTATCATTTCTATCCGTTAATCATAAAATTTATATTTGGAAAAAAATCTTATTGGATCAAAACAGTACAAAAATTCAATAAGAAATTGTATCACAATATCTAGAGATGTGTTTCTCATATTCTTTGACAAAAAATAATGTTTCTTGTTGTAAAAATATTTTCCTAATATGTTAACTTTGAGAGGAAAATGTTACATGTATGAAGAAAGCAATAAATTCTTCGAAACTGAAGTTTTTCTGACCATACCTCGATATTGTTTACTGTACGCGTATTTCTTACTTGTCTGTACGGGTAGCTCTGATTCGCAGTTAGACAACTGTACGCGTACCTCTGAACATTACAATGAGCTATTCTACATGTAGGTTCCCACTGTCGTGCGATAACTAACATTACAATTGACGAATCTAAACTAATCGTGGAACTTCAGTATAATTTAGACTTAGGTACGAGGTGATGCGAGTCGATACAACTTTATACGATTTATTGAGCTTTGAAACAGTAAGGTCCAAATAGATACATTTTAGGTGATGCAATCTGTCATAATATTATTGTCCGTTTAGATACGATAAAATACGTTTCGACAAAATTGCCCACATATAATTTCTGATGTGACCTCGATCTGAGCCGAACATCACAACATGAGTCTCCGATTTGTGTACGTGCATATACGTTCGTATATGTTACGATACGCTCGATCATTACGAACCCATGTCCTCTGTTGCGATGGGGCATGATAATGATAGCGATTCTTTTCACGATCAAGATGGAAGGCGACTAGGATTTGAGTTACGATTAGACCCCGACGGCAATATCTACATGTACATAGCCCGAATAACCATATTGACAAATCTCAACAGTCCCGATCGCCACGACAGACCTCCAGATCCTTTGAGATTTGATACGATTACTACGATTACTCTACGATTAAGATAACAATTTAATGATGATTGAAGTTTGCATTTTGATTTTTATATGCCACAGGCACATTTTTTTTATTAATGACAGTTGTAATGCGCCATATTGGTTGAATTGATTGTAAGCGTAGATGTTGACGGACTGATCGGGAGGGAGACGGAGAAGATCGCAATTTTTTTTTAAATTTTTTACCAATGAGTTTCAAGTGAAACTTCCAGCTGATGCGACAGATTTAAACAAATAAAAGATGGCGGCGATGTGTACCTTGTGTATTATTAGGTAGACGGTTTTTATTTTTTATTATGAGAAAAATTTATAACGTCATATTTTTTGTCTGGAGCACAATACTGTACATTTCAGCAGTTTTTCTGCAATAAACACTTGTTTGCGTGGACAACGCAGAGTAGATATTTTGTTGTGTCGCAAAAAAATTGAAAGAAAAGTTGACGTTAATGAAATAATATTTAACTCACAGAAACCCTGATGTTTGTGGGTCATACTTCAAGGTCATTTCGGTTATCTTAACAACATTACAAACATAAAAAAATCAGTATGTGAAAGTTCTGTCTTATATTTAACTTTGTAAAAATATGCCTTTGGAGTTCTCAAATTGCAATTACTGTCTGCCCCCTTCCCCCATCTTTGAAAACAATGCAACGTATTCGTGACAAAAAACTATTTTAACTTGATTTCACGAAGGATCCCTCATCCTTTTAAAGGATTACTGCATAATGAATATTATTCCATTAATAACTTGCTTTTCGTACATTGAAAATACATGTAAATTATAATTCTTTAGTATCCATTATCTAAAATACCGTATAACAATAATCAACAACGTAAACTCCCATGCCCAGAATATACTATTTGCATTGGTATCTTAGCCTGCAAGGCGTAAGGATATCAAACATAGTTTCCCTAAAGATTCACCCCAATAAATATACATGTAGCTGAGGAAAATCATTTTCGAATTCACCCTTGAAATTAAGGGTGATTCTGCCTGCGACAGGTGTTGAAAATAATAGATAAAAAAACAGCATATTATATGGTTTGTTACAACGCACTTTGAAAAATTACGCACTTTGAAATTTTTTTTCAAAGTGCGTTAAATTTGGGACCATGTCAACGCACTTTGAAAAAAATTTTTTTTTTTTCAAAGTGCGTTGATATCGTCGATATTAACGCACTTTGAAAAAAAATATTGTTCAGGGTTTAGTCAAAATGATTGATACTTTTATGTGCAATAAATGATTGTTTAAACCTTATTTAGCTAAAGGGATATATTTTTTAAAAAAACTCGATGCATGCTCAGCTAAATTAATTAACAGTTTCTAGATTAGAATTATTTTTCTTTTCTCATAAGCTTACATGTACGTATTTTGACAATTTTCACATAAAGAACAACTCGAGAGATTTGAATTTTTCAGATATGACAAAAATAGCATCGCTAGGCAACTGCATTCTCCTTTTATTGTGTATGCAGCAAATTTACTTCTTATCTGGACCATTGGGCTATGCCAAAAACAAAACTGATTTATATATATTAATGGAGATCATTGTATAACATATTTCAACTGGCTTCAATTGCATGTGCTAATAAACAAATATGATGAGAAAAAAATGATACGTTAGTTATGTTTATCAAAAACAATATGATTTTTTAAAAGATCAGTGCGAAGAAAAAACCCCACACCCTTATGCTTATTTTTAAGTTTATAATAATATAATGTTTGTCAATGTAACTTTTTTTTATAATGAAGTAATTTATTTGGTTAGAATTTGAAAAGAGGTTTTTAACATACCAATCGAGAAATTATTGTTTGGTGAGCTCGTTTTTTCAATACGACTGTTCTTAATTTACAACAAAGCATTTTTCTTTTTCCGATCTTAAATAATTACTCCAAGTTGCTGAATATCACATGTTTTGGAAGGAAAAATGAGGGGCAGGGGACCTTCTTCCTGTAATCAGTTGAATGGTGTACTTCGTAATTGACATGTATCTTTAGTTAACCCCCACTCCCACCCCCCACCCCCACTCCAACCTCGTTATCAAAGACGGTAAATGAGATTCATTAGTGTTAACAAATCATCATACTATCAACAAATTAGAAATTCATGATCAGTTCAAGAATTTTTGATTTATGCATATTTTTTCAAAGTGCGTTAAGTGTCTCGATGCTAAACAATGTTGATGTACCTTCATAACGCACTTTGAAAATTTTTTTCAAAGTGGGTTAACTAGGTCCGAAATTTAACGCACTTTGAAAAATTTTTTCAAAGTGCGTTGATTTGGTCCCAAAATTAACGCACTTTGAAAAATTTTTTCAAAGTGCGTAATTTTTTCAAAGTGCGTTGCCACAATGGTTATATGGCCCCTACGTCTCCAACATTTTGAAATTACTCAACTCAGTTTCCAACTCAAATCCATGAAAGACGAGTGCATAATTCTGAGTTAATCTAATTCTCTCAGTTAGGTGAGGCGATCCTGATTTCCCCAACATTCATAATAATACGAGGCAACATATATAATTACTCTATGCATAACCATTATGTGTGTGGTAATTTTTAAACACATACACAAACTATATATTGTAAAATTCAATACTGTAGTGCAACCTGCAATTCTCTGAAGGTAACTAAATGACCACGAGCACCTAAATTAGGGATTCTTTTAACTCCGAACACCCTTTGCGCCTTATAATTTTTTTCTCAAATTATTTGTGGTGATTAAATGTATTGGGTTATTTTACTTATTTGGGGGCGGGGATTTGCAACAACAATATTTGTTTTTCGTCACTGAAAAATTATTTCAGAATAGTCAATTCACACCATTGTCATTCTGGTTAGTTAAGGTAGTCCATCCATATCTGAGGTGAATTTAACAATTTTGATTGAAATACGTATTTTGAAATTATCATAAGGCTGACATGAACCAAACTCGGGAGCTTGTAGGAAGTCGACATAATGAACTTTTTGCACTTAATTTTTTTAAAGAGGTGTCTGCCCTTTACAAAGATTAGGAGAAATCATTTTTTTTTTCAAAATATGTACGGTAAATTCCTATTTTTTTTTTTTTTTTTTTTTTTTTTGGGGGGGGGGGGGGGCATTTTAAAAGAAAGGGAAAGCTTTTTTAACTTTTTACCAAGAGATTTGTGAGAAAATTATTTGTACTATAAACATATATATTAAAATGCATTTTCCCATAGACTTCAATGTTAACTTCAAGATGTGATAAATTTGTTATTATTTAAATTTTTTGAAAAGTTTGAAGATCAATCTTTATTATTTAATAAATCCCTTAAAATCACACTAAGATTTAAGTAATCAAACTTACAATCTATTAGATATGAAAGATGATAGTTATGGATGGACTACTTTAATTTACCATCCGAAACTAAACTTCTCCAAAATAAACTTCACAAAGCTTTTAACAGCACTATCCGTAGAGTAAAGTTACAATGCTTTTGCGCTACGCGTACAGTATGAAATAATCACAGCTCGTGATATTCTGGTGATTTTTTACTTTCATATGCAATAACATCAGAAGCAAGGTCAGGTTTGTCTCTTGAGATTTATATCTACCTTTACATGTCCTCAATTCAGTTGTAATGATTGTATTTTGTACATAATAATGATTTCAATCTTGAAGTGTGACCCTCAATATTGATTATCAAAATGTTCACTTGAAAATCGTATTGCATAAGGAACATATAAAACTTTTATACTTTTGCCAGTTTATTACCGTAACGTATTGAATTGTTCTAGAAGCTTTTTAAATCCATTGATCAATTCATTTGATTAAAATTACACCTAAACCGTCTTCGACTGTACGCAGAGCTACGTGTTCAATTTGTTTATTCGCTTTGACGAACAGCGCTACCCAAAAACTGTACACTTCCGTTCCTACACTGTGATACTGCGTCTCATTTTAAATTAAACATCATCGTTTCTTCTCAGGACTTCTTAAAAAACTATTGTATTAATATATTTACATATCATACCATCGTACCATAAAGGTTAGAAAATTTGAAATATATGTAAAAAGTGTGTTAAACCGGGAATATTAATTGCTTTTTCAACATTACTTTAAAAATATTTTTAGAAACGCAAGAAAAGAAACTTTGGACCTCACTGGCCAAAGTGGCCCAAGGGGATAGTTCCGTATGTCTTTGATTCCAGTATAGGTAAGTGAAAAGATCATTGCATTGATTACTAACATAGTTTTGATTTTTTATAACACAATAAACTAGAGCTTCTTGAAATATAAGATATGATGTGCCACATTGTAAATAAAGAAATTGATTCGATGTACATGTAAATGATCTTTATTATATACCCAT
>WFKH01011926.1:43038838-43062755 GCA_016163765.1 Magallana hongkongensis
CACACACACACACACCTTTAACTCGGAATCCCCCCCGAAAAAAATTTCTGGATCCGGGCATGAATAAGTTATTGATAATAAATAATTTTATAAACATTCTTTGAATTGTACATGTAGTTTATAAAAGCAGTTCTTTAATTGACTCAGATATGATTAATTCAGAAAAAATGAATTTGAGTTAAAAAGACTTCATAGTTTTCGTGACAGTTACATTTGCAATGTGAATGGATTATATAAAAATAGGTATTGATATAAATGCATTATTATTATTAAAGTATTAATAAGTTATTAAATAAGAATTTAGCAATGATATCTTTAAAAGCAAAGATTATAACAAATAAAACAATGGAGCTATATGCCTAACATAAAATGACGTTAATGAAATCATATCGTAACGTCGCATGGTGAACAACGTCATAGGCAAAAAAAATTCATAACTTTAAATGCCAAATAAAGATATTTATAGTAATTGGATCTTCATGAAACTTCATAACTTTAATCTTCTGACAAATATAAGTAAAAATCCATAAAAATCTGGAATTGTGAAAAAAATGCCATAAGGGCCCTTTTCTCATGGGCGCAATCATATATATATAGCTGTGAATTTATAAAGTTGAGTTTTTTCTCCCACATTTGACCCTTTTGTCTGTCATTTTCAAGTCTAACGCATGCCAGAAATCCATATTATTAAGGAATGTTGAATTTTGTTTTATATGCTTAACTTTTTTTCTGGGGTGTGTAGGACTCTTAAAACATTTTTCAAAGGAAAAAAAAATGTCGTTTAAGTTGACTGAGAAGAGGCATGTTTTCAAAAAATTCGATTAATGTTATTAATTAGTTATAATTTTAATATACATCGAGAATGAAAACAAGTGGCCATGGTTGATTACTAGCCCAAATGCTCTTCACTGCCAATTTGTTTTACACCGATGTACAATCATACACGTATGAAACTATAAATTTATCCCTATGATAGGCCATTACGTTGTAAGCCTATAAATAGTTTAATATTTTTTCTTTGTTATGCAAATATTTGACAGGACTTATTTTATAAAATTGCTAAAACACTGTATACAGAGTACATGTTAGAATACGTTTTATTCAAAATATTTGTGACTTCAATGGTAATTTTAAGGAGCACATAGATACCTGAACAGCTAATTATTACAAATTTTTGCCTACTATTTACTTTCAAAATGATACAAAGACATAAAAAAAATGTGTCAAAGAAATTTATTTTAAAAAAAACCCAAAAACAAATGTAACATGGTTCCTAAAATCCTGTTTCCAATAAATATCAATGCAGTTGTCCTTTGAGGCCATAACCGGAGATTCGTGGGACAGTGACGTTGCATTAGATGAGATCACATGGGAAATCGGTCAATGTGGTGAGCAAACCTTTTTCAAAAGATGAAATGATGTATACCTTTAAACGCATAAAATATGCCTGTAATTTAAAAAAAAAAAATAAGTTTCAGGATTATCATAGAGAAACAAATGACTATATTTCAAAAAATAAAATGTCACAATCTTGACCGTGTGCTAATTAAAATATTGAGAATGAGAATTGATTAGATTTTTAATAGAATAGTTTAATGATTAATTAAATCCAAGTTGGTATACATACTTAACAACAATGAAATCATTTAAATGTTATGTTTGTTTTGGAACATTGAAAATTTTATTTATCAAAGATTGCTCTTAAAGAATAATTGGAAAATTGTACAAAACTTTATCTGTGATTTTGTTACACCCTTGTTTGCACCAAACGAGTACTATTGTACTATAATTGATGATCAAAATAATGACATTTTTTTTTGTTCAGGAGCGGACATCTTCAGTGACTGTGTGGTTGCTGGAAAAGAATATACAGGAACACGTAACTACACGGAGAAGGGTGTGGCATGCCAAGCCTGGGCCTCTGATACCCCTCATAAGATAACGCCATGTACGACTTGTTTAAGATAATTAGCTATATATTTTAATCTTTCTTTTCCAAAAAAGATTTCTATCAGTTTACCAGTTTACATTTACACGTTGATTTACTTGTTCCTATAGAGGAGTTGTATAAAAAATGGTATGTTGATAATTTTTTGGTGAGGAGTGTCTTGAAATAGCCACCAAATGTGATAAATGATAATAATGTTTTTAGTCATTATCCCGGGTTTAAAGTATTGGGATCGATTTTTTTTCCAGTTCAATGTTGAATTAGAAAGTAAATACCTTGGACTTCTTGTTCTTACTGATAACGTCATAGACCAAGCAATATGATTTAAGCACCATTTTTACAGTCTAATGCATTGTATCACTTTTTGTTGAATTTATCTTACAGCATACTCTTTTGTAACATCAGAATCGATTTATTGTATAAAAAAAAACAACAACAACAACCAAAAAAAACAAAAAAAACCCAAAACCAAAACCAAAAAAAATAAAACAAAACAAAACAAAAAAATTCCCCAAAAAACCATCATGTTCAAAAGTTCACCGAATATGACCCTGGGTGGTCACGTGATCAAATCTTGCGAAAAAAAGCTGATTAATATATATATATATATACGTTTGAGAAAGGCAAATCGTTAAAAAAATTTTAAAATAACCTTTTTTTATGTTTACAATAAAAGCGCCTGTGGTAATCATTGTGACGTCATAGAAAAGTTCGCGGGTAAATGATCGTTAATGCTTTTCTATAGCTGCATTTAAGGTAATTGTCCATACGTCACAAAACAACGTATGACGTAAATCACGCGTCATTACGTCTTGCCCGTGCCCTATCTTTACTCTATATGCTTAGCAACGAACATAAATATATTTTCCCTAAAATTGTTTTTAGAATTAAAATTATACGTTGAAGAAAAATTACTTCATTTTTAGAACAGTCTTTAAAACCAGTAAAAATAGTTGAATATAGGTTTTGTCTTAAAAGCATATCAGGTAATAATTTATTGTTTGTGACTGCATTTCTAAATACCGATCTCGATCCATAATACTTACCGATATTAAAAAAAACCCATCTTTTGCGATTTATATAATACAGATTGATCAACGGTTTGTTCAAATAATGTTTTCTATTTAACAAAAAGCTAAATATACTTTTTAGAGATATGAAATGATAAAACTATGCAAAATTTTATTTTTACGGAACTTTTTTCAAAATATATATTAAATGAATTTTGCCAAAAATACGCCAATTGTGATCCTAAAAAGGCCGATCCTTTGGGTAATTTTATTTTCTATTGATTAAGGGCCGTAAGGGGTAAACATTATCACTATTTCAGAGAATTATGCAGGTAAATAAAATTATAAAAGATTAAATTCTCTTTGAAAATTTGTTTAATTTTATCTCATTTGTAAACAAATTTTTTTTTTAATTTATAAGCATGTGTAACATTAAAGTATTTGTTTTAAAAAATAAATTCGTTCATTTTACATAGGATATCAGTCAAAAATGATTTTCTGAAAGTCAAATTTCAGGCTTAAGCTAATATTCTTAATGTATGAAAAAAGCACCATTTTCCGTAATTGGTTCTATTTTTAGCAACGGCCCTAGCTATTATAATACCGATGGACCAGTAAACTGGGTAAAATTTGACAAGGATATATCCCCAAATACATGTTTGAGAAATTTGAAAAAATTCTGTAGGTATTTTATTTATGTAGTGGGGTATGGATCATAACCTTAATAAAACATATTTTCAAATGTAAATATTGCCGTACCGTATATTTCATATTATTTGTGTTATCTTACAGCATACTCCTACCTGGCATCAGAGTCGAACTACTGCCGTATAGCAGATGAACCCAGCCCTTGGTGTTACACAATGGATAAGGGTACTCGGTGGGGTTTTTGCAGTGTACCGTACTGCTGTAAGTCTTTTTCAAACCAAAAGACACGTTAAATGTTATTGTACTCTATCATGAACTTGTCTTATTTGTATCCGTCCGTCAGTATTACTATTTCCTAGAATATTAGTTTAAGGGTATATGTTTTATTTTATAAAAAAAAAAATATGACACATTTTATCTTGAGGATTTAAAACTTTTTTTTTTACAAAAACCGTTTGAAAAAGTTACGTTTTTCAGCGAATGTGATCTTGCCTTCATTTCGAGTGATGTGTCCATTATGTATTGCGATTATCTGCGACCACCTGCCACTTTTTATGTAATAGGCATTTATGCGTATTTTTCTCATAATTTAACGCTGAAAATATATCACTTAAAAAACAAAGTATTTTCATTAAAAACTGCTTTTATGTGGTCAGTTGCAACAGAGTGTACCTATACCCTTACCGGCAAGGAGTATACGGGGACTGTTAGCCACACCAACACCGGTATCCCCTGTCAGAGGTGGGACTCCCAGACCCCCCACACCCACGACTCAAATCATCTATCTAAAGACGAAAACTACTGTAGGAACACGGACGGAAGTGCAGGGCCGTGGTGTTACACCATGGACCCGGATGTTCGTTGGGGAATCTGTTATGTACCAAAATGTGGTAACCGTTTTTATCATAAGTTCGTAACTTCAATAATTGGGATCTGAACGTTCCTGATTGTTTTGAAATTTGAAATTCATTGGAATATACCCTTTTTCCTTTTTTTTTCTTTTTCTCTTTTATTTTTGTTCAGAGTCAAAAATTATTTGTTGCCATTCCTGTCAAAATTTGTCCAGTAAAATGTATATAAAAGAAGAATACAGACTTGAGGATGGGTGTATTTGTGTTAATTTATAAGGCTTTTTAGGTGAAGACAAAATCTGGTACCTGTTCTTTATAAAGTTACATGTAAATAGTTATGGTAATCTAACCTTTTTAAGTATTTCATTCTTTCTTCTATCTTAGTTCGGACCGTGTGTCTTAGACAAAAAAATATTGAAGTTTAATGTAGCTAAAGTGATGTTAAATTAATTTTTTATACAGGAAAGATCGAGAGAGAATGCACAATGACAGGAAGGGGACTAGACTACTTTGGAAAGAAGAGTGTCTCACAGAGCGGAAAAACCTGTCTTTCTTGGACAAGCAGTATGTGTAAAAATAAAAATTAAAAATGATGTCCTTAATAGAAATATTAATTAAGGACAAAGATAATTATTTGCAATCAAATATCCCATCAGATATTTTTTTTAAAAACCAAGACTAAATCTAAATCTATTGTTTTGGTGTTGTTTTCACTTTATTTTTCTAGGTAAACATTCATTTAGAGTGTAAACCAGCCGATCGATGTTTGAATTTTTCAATGTTCCCTGGTTTTACACTTTCAATAAATGTTTGCATAGCAAATAAAACTGATGAAATGAGTTTCAAACGAATTTCATTGAAGGAAAAAAACGAAATATATGTTTAATGCTTTTTTAAAGTATTAACAAAACATATATGCGCGTCTTAACATTTCCTCATCAAAACTATACAGTTTGCTTTTACATAGATAAACCAATGCAAATTCAATATATCATTACAAAAAAATAATGTTTAATATGCTTGTTTTCTACAAGCATATATGTCGGTTTCGATGGAAGAGGATGGTAATCACTGCAGAAATCCGGACTACTCGGCCAAACCATGGTGTTACGTTCAAGGAGAGACCGGACCAGTAAGAGAAGACTGTGACATCCCATCTTGTGGTCAGTAAATACTAAATGAGAAACACGTGGACTTAAAAATAATTTAATCAATACCCACCACTTTTATAACTTGTTCTATTAATTTACATAGGGAAATTATTAAGGTTTATTTCTGTTAGGACTAAGGAGTTGTTCTCTTTATTTTCTATGGAAAATGCTCACAGTTTTTTGGAAATACTAAGTTTTCTTTTCTTTTGCAGCTAATTCTCCATGTTTCCCAAATCCTTGCAAAAACAGAGGACAATGCACTGTGGAGGGAACCTCATACTCCTGCTCTTGTTTACATGGATTCTCGGGCGATAACTGTGAGATACAAGCAACTGGTTGGTGAATTATACCTTATTCTTTATAGCATTTAATATAATTTTGGTTTCACAGTATCATCAAAGTTGAAATCTTTTTTAAAAAACTGCACTGTCATATGAATCCGATGAAAATGATTCAAAATATGTTACAAGCTTACAGAGTCGTTATTTTCACACATGTATAGCTAAATATTTTACCTTATAGGTCTTGTCGAAGAAGATTGCAAAAGAACCAGTTCAGGTTACGATTATACAGGAAAGGTTAACGTCACACAATCCGGAAGAACCTGTCAGGCATGGAGTTCACAAACCCCGCATTCTCACCTCCTAACCAGTCTCCCAGAAAACTATTGCAGGAACACAGATGGTGAGCCCGCTCCTTGGTGCTACACTACAGATAAGTACAAGCGCTGGGAGTTCTGCAACATCTCGGATTGTGGTAAAAATCTGTTATACTTGGTATTCATGGTCATTTCTGTAATATATTAATCTTCTTAAATTTAGGTAATTAGGTAATTCAAGCGTTATTACGTTTTGTCCGTGCCCGATCTAATTGAGACCTAAACGATATATTTAACAAAGAAACCAAGCTGACATAGAAATCGATCTATTAGAAATACTCTATTAGAAATACTGACTACTGTAAGCAAATATAAACGTAACGGAATGAAAACATCACTCAGCTGTGTCGATTGCCTAATTTATTTGACAATATAGATCGCTTACTTTTTCCTGTATAAACACCATTTCGTTGTAGGGCTAAATCAAAACCCGAATGATCGTTCTGGAATCTTTGATTATTAATCACTCAAAGTCCATAAAGATAATAATAAACGAGAATAAATATAATTTTCCCCCCAAAAATGTTTTTAGAATTTAACTATACTTTGAAAAAAAAATTATAATTTTAGAACAGTCTTTAAAATTAAATCAGTAAAAATTGTTGAATAGAGGTTTGTCTTGAAAGCACATCGAGTAATTAGTGTTATTCGCGTATGTTGCTGCAATTTCTAAATACCGATCTCGATCCATAATACTTATTGATATCCAAGGAAACCATCTTATGCGATTTTAATAATATATTTTGATCAATAAATTCTTCCAATCATGTTTTCTATTTAACAATTAGATAAACATATTTTTAGAGTGATGAAATAATACACCGATGCAAAATTTTAATTTTACGTAACTTTTTTCTTGAAAATTTGTTTCATTTTATCTCATGTGTAAGCAAAAATTATCCATTTATTAATAAATAAGCGAGTATAACATGAAATAATTTGTTTTGAAAAATAAATCCGTGAATTTTACATGAAATGTCAGTCAAACAATTTTTTGAAAGTCAAATTTCAGACTAAGACCAATATTCCTTTTGTATGAAAAAAGCACAATTTCCCGCAATCTGTTTTATTTATGGCAACGGTCCTAGCTTTTATAAAATCGATGGACCAGGCAACTAGGTAGAAAATGATAAGGACATATCCTAAGATCCACGTTTGAGAATTATGAAAAAAATTATATTTTATTTATGTGGTGGAGTATGGATCATTACCTTAAACAACTCTATTTGACATATGAAAATATCAGAATCCTTAAGCCAAACTACATGTATTTTTCCCCAACTACACAATAGTTTGCAATTAAAAATATATTCAAAACGTAAAGGAAAATCTTATGAGTAATATACATGTATAGCTTCCTTAATATCCCAGACAATGGTGGTCAAGAGTGTGGTGTAGTAAGAGGTGTTCGTTAGGTTGTCTTTAAGAGGTCTTTGGCCAACACCGAAAAAAAAAACATCCCGCAGATCCTTTTTCCGAAAGATTTTTTCTTACATTCTTGATTCGCAAACGTTTTGTTTATTTTATTTGTTTTTTTTTCAAAAGTTTACATCAAAACGCCGTGGATATCACCCGTGTGATGAAATTGTGATATTAAATTAAAATGACGTCAAAATGAAAGTGCACCCATTACTGTTGAAATCTAAAGAAATTAATGCGTCTAAAAGGAATACGGTCGAAAACATGTCAAAAAATTATCAGGGTTTGAAATGATATTTTATTAACATCTATATATATGTTATATGATTTCTATGTTGTCCTTCCCACAGTAACGCCTCCTTTGGAATGTCTTCCAAACAATGACCTTCAGGGCAAGAAATACTATGGAACTATGAGCGTGACAAAGACGGGAGACCCGTGTCAACGCTGGGATTCCCAAACACCACATAACCACAAATTTAATAAACTAGCTGATCAAGAAAACTACTGTAGGAATCCAGACGACATCAACGCCCCTTGGTGTTATACGACGAATACCGACAAACGATGGGAGTACTGCGCAATTCCACATTGTTAATTATGACAGACAAATAGAATGTCAAATATTGAAGAGTACTTCAATGTGAATGTTTATCTCTAGAATGCCTATAGTGTTTTTATTCAACGCAAAATGTTTGAAATAAAATTGATGCATTTTCTTGTGTTTGCTTTTATTATTATATTTAGAAGCATACTGTTCATAAGAAAATTATGTAAAAGAAAAAGTGATAGTAATTCATGGAGAAGCATATAGTGGAATGTTAATCAATATATTTTTCATTCTTTATCTCCAGTAAAAAATCTGTAATTGAAAAAATAACAACAGTCACATTGAGTTGTCTTTATAAATCAAGTATTTGAAAAAAAACGTTTCAAAATAATGCTTGTTTGCTTTGCTATTACTTTAGTGTAAAACGACATCGCAAGCAATTTATAACAAATTGACTGTATTTGATATTCGCATATTTGATTTTTTGGGGGTTTATTTCACGGCAAGTTTTATTTTTGCAATGTTTTAAGCTTTTTATGCCCCCGCCATGAAATGGCCAGGGCATATAGAGTTACCCTGTTCCGCCATTCCGTCCTTTTGTCTTTCCGTCATTATTTACTTTCTGTTCATTATCTCAACAACCGTTTCACACATTCAACTCACATTTGAGATATGGATGTGTCATAAAAATATACAGGTTGCATTTCAATTTGGTTTAGGTCCAATGATTTTTGAGTTAGAAATTATGAGAAATGCACTTTCTGATCATTATCTCAACAACCGTTGCTCACAATCAACTCAAGTTCAATTATGGTTTAGAAATATACAGGTTGAGTTTGAATTTGATTCCGGTTCGATAATTTTTGACAGAGTAAAGCCTCTTGAACTTAAAAAATGAGAAATTCTCAGTTTCTGCTTTCTAACTTTTGAAGGGATGCTGATATTTCATTTGTATGTTTACTAGAAAATACAGGTCGAGTTTGAATTTGGTTTCAGTCGGATGATTTTTGACATAATTATGCTTCTTGAACTTAGAAAAAAGGAGACTACTCTCTAACTTTTGAAGCGATTCATAAATAAAGATGATATTTCATATAAGGTTAAATTATTAGAAATATAGGTCAAGTTCTAATTTGGTTTCAGCCCGATGATTATTGACAGAGTTAAATCTATTGAACTTAAAAGAAAATGAGTAATTTTCAGGGATTTATAACTTATTTTGTAATCAAACAAATGTTATGCTAAATTTGGCATTTAAAATTGTGGACGCCTGAGGGGGAATTCGTGGGGTTACGACACATCTAGTTGATAATTAGGCGATTCTATTTTATTTATAACACTGTGCCGGATAATTATGCCAGTGCCAAGGTGGCATTTTTGCACCCGCTTAAGATGCAGTTTCGGAAAAATCCATATATACCAAATGATAGACCATTGTCTAGAGAGTATATAACCACTTTTGTTTTTAGTGTGTTTCACCTGTCAGGTGAGATATTTACCTTTAAAAATTAATATCCCATAGGAAAATGATCATTCCCATAGGAGAAACGATTCTCCTACAGGAAATATTGACAATCCTATAGGATTGTCTAAAAATCCTATAGGAATGATAAGTCCTATAGGAGAAAGCTTTTTCCTGTAGGAATTTGACTCAGACAGGTAGTTTTCCTATAGGAAATTAAAATTTCCTATCGGATTTTATCAAATCCTATCGGAATTGAAATTCCTATAGGAAGTTTTTGTATTCCGATAGGAAATTTCTAATTTCCTATAGGAATACTGTTTTTCCTATAGGAAAAATTATTTTCCTGTAGGAATTTATTTTTGAAAGGTAAATATCTCACCTGACAGGTGAGATACAATGATAACAAAGATGGTTGTAAACTCTTTAAGCAATGGTCTATCATATGGCATATTTGAATTTTTCGATATATGCAGCTTAAACGGGTGCAAAAATGCCACCTTGGCACTGGCATAATTATCCGGCACAGTGTTTATATGTATTTTCGATAGTTTAATTTTGCTTGAAAAACCTCACTTGACTGGCTTATCTAATCCTTCCATATGTATAACGCGCACCTGAAAATTTTATACAAACAGGCTGAAATAGGTCTGAACATTTAATTGTAGAAGTATAAATATATAACAATATTTCATAAAAAGGGACATTCGGTAACATAATCTACATATATCTTATGCAGCTTGCAAGACTAGTTTTTGTCCGTCCAAAGTCAGACAGAAAATTCCGTATAACATGCTGAGGCCGACTAATTGATATAGTGTGTGTAGGTGTCTACTAATGAAAAAAGCAACGTCTAATTAAAATGTGAGTAAACCGTCACGTTAACAATATATTTCGTAAAAATTACAAGTTAAAGTTCTGCATAATTGATATGATTACATCAGTAAAATATAATTTGTCTTTCATATCAATTATAATATCAACTCAAATTAATTGCTAATACATATTATCCTTGAGGTATACGTCACTCTGAATGTTCTTTTCCGCAATTGTGAATGTAAACATGCAATTATCAAAAAGTATTGAACGTTACTCAATATTAATTCATCGAAATTAATAGTATTACAAGTACTAGATTGACAAACGTATTCAGATTATTCAATCATAAAAAATGGACTTTGCAATTATGAATGAATATGATATTAAAAGACTTTATAAATATGTACATGATTACGTTTACGGTAGTACAAAACAGATAAGCTAAAATTTTCCTATAGTTTAATTTTTCTGACATTTTTATATTTTGTTATTTGGAATGAAATATATTGATATGCAAAATTTGAAAAAAAAAATCCGACCTTACAACTTTTGTCCACATCGCCCCAAACCTACCATTTGGATCTCCTTTTAGTTGTTAGAATTTTCTATGCGAAAAAGTTATTTTTTAAGATATTACAAATGTTTGTAATTAGTACTATTTATACAGGAAACCTTTTTGTTACTTACAGACATTGAAATAGATACTAACTGGTAACATAAAGTACTTTCTGATGTAATATAAAGTAAAAATAGCACTTGTAAATCATCTTTTTGGACGAAAATTAGCAACGCTTTACAGTCTCTTACGAAATGTAAAGGAAAGTGTATAATTCAAATTTAAATTTAGCAGTTTGACCGCCATGACCACGTAAATAAAATATATCAAAATAATGAAAATTCGACGGTGGGTTTTAGAATAATTTAGGTATAACTATATTTGACGGGTGTGAAAATTGATAAAAATTCTAAATGACGTCATCATATTTTACTTTTGACCTTTTAATATGACCTTAAAATTTAATAGACATAAAGTCTAAACACTGGGGATGGATTTGTCCAAATTTCAGGTTTTTACCATGAACGAAACACAAGTTACACATTTTAAATGATAGAAAGCAAAATTGCACAAATATTAAATGAACACCATCTAAATGTAGGTTTCAAAATTGTCAAAATACGCTTTACTTCAATTTTTTTCTGCCTTGAGTAATTTATGGGTATGATTTATTTTATTTTCATAACATAGTCGATTAAAATTAAATTTAACATGATATCAAGCCATTATTTTGCGTATTTGAGAAAATATTTCAAATAATTAATTTCACGGGTGTTTCGTAACCTTAATACATGTGCATATTTAACATTTCATAAACGCTCGTATTTCATCAAAAGAATAGAATAACATTCAAGCCACTCAAATCTTATAAAACTGTGAAATCTTGTAAATGCAATACGTTTCTTTCCTTATATAACAACTCACATCGGAGGATGCTCTCTTTATCCAGATAACAGAGTTGTGAAGTAATTGTGTCGCAACTGAGTTGTATACAAAAAATAAATTTCTTATTTTTGAAAAACGAAAAAAGTTGCAAACGGATAACTTTTTGTTCATTTTGACATATTAAATTTTGTACGTGTAGCATACGCGTATATGTGCTTATTGTGAGTTGTGGGTGTTAGTAGGATTGCCGTATATTAAAAAGAATATTGAAATTAAATGACTTGTAGATGTGATGTAACTATGTAGTTTTCAGAAGATAACGATCATAACAACATTATAAAGTATCTAAAAAAGTTGAAAACTACAACACACTGAACAGATTGAGTTGCGTTTTTGTTGTAATTTAACTTTAATTTTTTTAAGAGTAAGTTGCGAAGTGCCGTGGTATTGAATTTTCCTTTTCGTGTCTTTTTTTAAATTAAATGATCGGGTTTTTTTTTATTGAATATTTTATAATTTTTTATTTTAGCGGGGGGGATGGGAATGAAGTCACCAATATTATATTGGTCAAACTTACGAGATAAGTAGTTCAATACATTTCAGACATAGACAAAATTTAAAAAAAAAACCCGCTAGCTATAATTTATAAAAAAAAAAAAAAAAAAAAAAGGAATTAAAAAGCTCCTTGATTTGTTTACTTTAGTCACGATAGGCAATGCAAGTAATTAATTTTAATAGAAAGGGTGCAGGTAAAGCAACAAATTAAATTTTATATGTGCCAAAATTGCAAGTCCATCATTTGAGGTGTATTTTGATATCCCATTCAAATTACCTGTAATAAACAACATTCGTTTTCTTGCCATTCTATTTCCACCAGGAAGATATTCACAATATATCCTCATTATATTTGTTACAGAAGAAGACATACTTTACATACTGGTAGGCCAGTTTTATTTTTGCCTATAGGGAAATATATATTTTCATTTTTAATAAGGACCTATTATAGTTATTTTATTTTCTTCCCCTTTTTAACTTATATTCAAGGTATATAATATATCATTGGCTAAAAATAAGGATTAGACTTATCCTTAGAGGAGATGTGCCTTTGCTTTCCCCCATAATAACTAAAGATAATTGAACTATGTATCAAATATATAATTAAAATATTGCCAACTGGTTGTTCAAATATTGTACAAATATTAAGATACACACATATATACAAATAATTTATATTAAAGATGCAATTGGGTATAACGAACTTCCTGATTTTGTATAAAAGGAGGAAATACAAAATGTAAATTTATACGCATATAATATGTCTTAATTATCCATAACTTGTAGCAAAATTATTGATTTCAGAAAAAAGCAAACAAATTATCTAAACAAGCGTTATGAGGACAGAGTGGATTTTTAAATTTTGTTCAACATTATCATTGCGTCGTTCGTCTTTTTTTTCTGTATTTTATTTTCTTGTTGATACAAACAACGATAACCTGTCGATTTCTGCTCTTCACGTGTGATTATGAGGTATTGTATGTTCGCCATTTTCATGGCTCAGATCGTGTTATACATGGATCAACTCCTTGTCTCGGGTAAGTTTAACATTGATCAATCAGTTGCGGATGTGTCAAAAAAGACTATGATTTTTTTTTTAATTTGAAAAAAAAATTGTATCTATGATTATTAATGTAGAAGTAGAGAGAGTTAAAAAGTTGTATTGAAAACGACGTACGTGGGTAGGATTTTTAAAATCCTAGCTGCATTTCAACATTTACATTAATGATTTGTTTGAAGTAAAATTTTAGACTACATTTTTATTTTTCAAATGCATACATGAAATACAAGATTTAAAAATACAAGTTATAGTAAACACGATTATCAGTATCAATCGACTAAAATTTTGTGCATTCATTTAAATAGGAGATAATTTATCGTTCCCTTTAAACTGTACGGAAAAATGTACGGAATGGGGATTAGATCTCAATACATGCCACTGTCTGGGATGCCTTTCAGGATTCATCGGTCCAAATTGTAGCCATGGTATGTTTACCTTTATCTTTGCCGATTGTTTGTATCACAGCTTGCTCAAATTAATCGAAAGTCGGTGACCGATTTCTTATTTTTTAACAAAAATGTAAGTAATGTTTAAAGAGGTTATACTTTATAAATGCGACATATTATATCATTGTTTGCATTGTTTGCATTTATGATATATTATGTTGCATTTTTGCATTTATTATATATTGTATTGCAATTACATTAAAGGGGGCTATTTTTGCATTCAACACATTACAGTGAGTGCATTTTTTTCCCCGAAATGTGCTTTCTTTGTGAATTTTTAAGTGCGTGGTTCGGTATTAAACACAACTTTATACTTAATGTTAAAGCCAGACTTACTTTAAAGAAGTTAGCCTGATTTATATATCTGTTTTATCCTACTTGCTACTTTACTGTAGATTTAATATTTTTTTTATAATTAGACAGGGGGAGATGTGAAGTGAGCTACAACGATAACTGTAGTAACACTGACTTAGAAACAGTGTGTCTCTCTGTCAACGAGTCATGCTTTGAGGAATGTTCTTCCGGAAATATGGGACCTTTCAGCAATATATGTAAATAATATTTGTATATTTAAATAATTAAATGCTTTCTTCTGGTGTTTTACAAGGGTATACAAGAAGAAAAAAAAACATAACCCCCATTCTACATTTCCTTTTTTCTCTAAATCAATAAAAGTGGGAATAGAATTTAAATACCTACATCATATTTATCTAAATGATTACTTTCTTCTCAATATTCATCGATGCATGACGTTTAAACATTTTGTTAATTTATGGCTGAATGTCAATGGCAGTGTAACTTTCATTCATTCAGTAACTTATTTCAGCATGCGACGAGCTATTTTATGAACTCAACTGCTCAAAACAATTCAACAGAAGTTATGCCAATCACTCCTGGGACAACCTGACCAGTAAATTTGACATGTATTGTGAGGTAAAGGTCGTTGGAACAGTATAAAATAGTATAAAAATATATTTTGTCACACACACACACACACACACACACATATATATATATATATATATATATACGAATAAAGCTGTTAAATCAAATGCATTGCTATCGTTACACTCTTTTCGATGCTGAACATATTTTTATGTAAATTTATTTCATTTCAGCCATACAACATAACAAACCAACTGCCAATGATATACATCATAGGAGGATATATTGCAGTTATCGTTGCACCAGTCCTAATTATTGGTTTTCTAAGCATCTGTACACGGTAAAACCGACTTTTATTGCCTTAATGAAGTTGATGTTGATAAATATCTTTACATTTTATATAAGTTGATTGATCATTTTAAATATAATTCAAATAGCTCTAAATCTCGAGGCTCGACGAAGGGCGGAAAAATTGAGAGAAACATTGAAGATACGGACACAGTTCCATTTAACCAAAATGGTAAGCATAATGCAAGCTAACAAAGAAAACTTCTTTTTTCAACTTAAATGACACAGGTCAGAAGAGGAAAGTAAAATAATTTCAGATATTTTTATCTTTAGCAGTTCCCCCTATCATGGTTTCAAAGTATTCAAACGTGTATCAGAATGTTAACATAGAATTTAACCCAGCGTCATTAAGTTCAACGAGGGCAACTATTGAAAACCAGGATATAACATCAATGGGCGTGGATCTTGACATTTCAAAGGAGGAGGATGTTGACACCGATGACAAAATACATGAAGAAAACCCTTATGGAGATTTACCTGCGAGTAACAAGCTATTTCCTGATATCTCTCTGAGAGACTTGGAAAACGAAATTCTAGAAAAATCGAAAGAGGAAAATGATGGTTTTAAGAAAGAATATGCGGTGGGTGTCAAATGTGCTTAACAATTTATTAGAGTTCATATATGAACGTCACAAAATCTGGTTTTTATTGATCGATGTGAAAACATTGTTTTCGATTCCAGGATTAGATATCTTTGATACATGTATGATTTTTGCCAAACTTTTCCAGACATTACAATACGGAGAGAAGTACCCTTGTGAAGTAGGAAAACTTCCAGAAAACATGTCTAAAAATCGATTCAAATACATATTTCCATGTAAGTACAGGTTAAAAAGGATGTACGATTAACAATCAAAACTACGTAGGTTTTATGTAAACATGTGTTAGTACAATGTTTACATTATTTCATAATACTGTGCATAAAATACGACCGATAATATGACAATGTGTAATTTTAATATGTGTAATACGAGTTTCAACATACACAGTGAATAGGATATAAAAAAGATTGAACAATAAACACAAGGGTCGAAAAAACAAATTTTGTATACAGGGAAATATTCGCCCCGTTTTATTTTTGCCCCTTTCGCCCTCGTTGTCAGCAGGCGAATTAAAGACTGGGCGAATTGTTATGTCTCATATTATTTCTCTTAAAACACAACAATGTCTGGGCGAATTCCAGACGGGGCGAAACTGTTTGCAAGTGTAGAAGGGCGAAAATTACACAGGGCGAAATTAACCCTGTATACAGTATATAGATTACATCGACATTGTGTTAGATAGGTTTATCAACAAGATTTGACTCTGGTATTTTCCAAAACTTATCATACAAATAAGCTTTTCCCGGAGGTCAATACATGTATTTCTTGCCCTGATTATGGTATATCGACAGTGGATAAAATATGTGCTAGATAATCTCATACCTGGTCCATAAAACATGTATTGACCAGTATTAAAAGGCTTTGATTGTTTTTATTTTATAACATTGTTACAGTAAATTACCAAAGTTCTCTTTCAAAAATAGTGCGGTTAATACATAACAAATTTTAGAAAATGAAGACGTAACAATTAAGGACAAGTTTATTACATTCTTTCACCAACTACACAACTATAATTACTTGTTTAAAATCATTTATATTCCAAAAGCACAAGAGTTATTATTGTTGTAATGTTTTTGTATTCATCATGACTCGGTGTTTTTTTTCCCTTTAAAATATAAATTATTTAGACGACCATTCAAGAGTGATATTGGCAAACAGATCCCGTGACTATATTAACGCTAATTATATTGATGTGAGTATGCAATCATTTTTCGGTATATTTCAGTATGACTTTTTCATAAACATAAAGTGTTAAAACAGCATTAAATGCTATCTCTTATGTCAAAATTATCTTTAAGGGTCTGAAGAACGAAAATCAGTACATTGCATGCCAAGGTTAGTTGATTTCAATTAGTATTGCTATATAAAGCACACAAGCGGAAATAATGTTCATTGTTCTTTTATTTTTTCCCTTTATTCAAACAGGACCTACAACAAAAACACTTGTAGATTTTTGGTCGATGGTTTGGCAAGAAAGTGTAGAGCAGATTGTAATGTTAACCAACCTTAAGGAAGGAACAAAGGTGAGATGTGCCATTCTTTCCTGTTTCAGCAAGTGTAATTATAATAAGGCCTACAACATTGCATAAATCTTCTTTTGAAAGTGCCAAATATTGTCCTTTATTTATCTAATAGACGAAATGTGTGCAATATTGGCCAAATTTTGAAACATCAATGACTTGCGACGACAACATTGTGCATACATTAGACGAAAGACAATATGCATATTATGTAATTCGGAAAATGAAATTAACGAACCAAAAGGTAAAAAAAGTCTATTCATTAATACAATGTAGCATCAAAACTTTTGCATTAAAAAATGTTTTTGTTATACTAATATATGTTAAACAAATATTTTTGATAATGAGAAGAATTCCACAGGATGAAGCTCTGCCATTCAGGCAACTGAAATGTGACTGAAAGGTAACTGAAAGGTGACTGAATGGCATAACTATGTCAATCAGTCACCTTTCCAGACCATTCAGTTACGATTCAGTTAAGTGAATGCCATAGCTTCATCCTGTGGAATTCTTTCAATTATCAAAAATATTTGTTTTGTAATGAAACATGTTTTATTCTCAGCTTAAATGCAGTAAAATGATAATCCAGTACCATTACACTGCTTGGCCGGATCACGGTACACCGTATCCACTTTGTCTTTTACTCTTCCACGATCACGTGATGAGATCAAAATGTAACAGTCAAGGTGGTCCAACATTGGTTCACTGCAGGTATATATGATCATTATTACATTTAAAAGATATCGCTATAATACATCAATCATTTGTTCTATGTACTGTAATAAATAAAACTTATTTCCATGTATACAGTATTCATTAGCCTACTTTTATTCTATCCGCATGACAATTTAAAAACAGGTTTTGAGTGTTCATAGATTTGTTTTATTTTTGGAAATCAAAGTAGAGCTTTTCAAATAGCCAATTCAAATTCAATTCAATTCGAGTAACAAAAATCAAAACATACCCATTATACGTTTGGTATACTAGTAATTATTTTATGTTTCAACGAACAAGTCATAACGTCCAAACAAAGTCCTCAAAACAAAATCATGGATTCATAAAAATGCTGCGTTGTTTTTTGGTAAAATTTCTGACAATTTTATGTCGTTTTGTCGTATCTAAATTAATTTTTTCGAAAATCAAAGTCACTGATTGTGGGCATATTAGATTCATAGCATGCTTAAAATGTAGAAATTTCAGTGGCACGTAGATTTTTTGCAGCATGCATGACAATCTGAGACTCTGATCGTATGTATACTAATAACATTATTGGTCAATTCTGAGGTTTTTTTCAGAATTGATGACTCTTATTATACAAAACAATGCACAAAAACTAAAAAACTGCATTTAGTTCTTGATGATTTCCCCCCTTTACAGAATTTGAAAAAAATTGTAAATTTGTTTAATCGAATGTTATTAATTACCAAGAATCATCTCTCTCATGTTAAATAACATTTTATCCATGTAATAAAAGAAAGTTTTCCCATCTACTAATTGGAAAAGCGATGCGCAGTCGAACGTAAAAAAAATTGTATATCTATCTTTATAACTTTCCTCTTAAGTTAGCCCCGTATTATATTTGCCGACTGAATACAAGAACAATATAATGATATACAATTCGCAATTATTCAGGTAATTTGATGGTAGATGAGGGTCAACATACATTTTCATTCTTTTTTCATTTAATATGAACATACGAAGAGTGTTCGCATGACTTAAATTATGATTGTGATGTAATAAAAGTTGTGTATTGTTATATTCAGTGCTGGAATCGGCAGAACAGGTACATACATAGCAATAGATGTACTTTTTGAAGCTGGGAAAATAGGGAATAAAATCAATATTCCAGAATTTGTCAAGAAAATGAGAAAAAACAGGATGAATATGGTCCAGACATTTGTGAGTTTAATTTTGATGTGGGTTTGGGTTGCTCTGTATTTTTTTTTGGGGGGGGGGGGGGGGGGGGGGGGTTCTGTCAGGAAAATAAATTGAGAAGAAACAGTGTAAATACAATCCAGACAAATGAGAAGTATAAGGCATGTTTTTGATTTGGAGATGATTGCTGCTTTTAATATTTCCAAAATCATAATACAGTACAATTTTACCACCAGGAACAATACAAGACTATATTTCTGACGCTCAATGAAATGTTTAAAGCACCAGCTGCTGCGCTAAACACAATGGCATTTCTTCAAAAACTTCAGACGTCAAGTAATAAAACACCTGCGAATGAATCACGACTAAGAAAAGAGTTTCAGGTAAATCAACCAGCATTTCAATTTAAGCGGGGACTTCATTAATATTAATTATATGTGTGTGCATGTATATAGCAACATGTTTAGTGTGTTTCGAATATGTATCAAGAAAATTTTGATGTTTTATGTCAAGATTTTAAAAAATGAAAAAGAATGCTTTTTTCAATTAATGCTACTTACAAGACACAGCAAAAAAGCTTTATTAGATTTGTAGTTATAGAGGTTATATAGTGTTCTGCTTATTTTAAATTTTAATTAATTAAATGCTTGTAAGTTTACGAAAATCACAGAATCAAACTCTGCCATTTAGTCAACTAAAAAGTGACTGAAAGGCATAGTTCTGTCATTCAGTCACCTTTCTAGACCTTTCAATTACCATACAGTTGATTGAATGGGAGAGATTATTCCTGCGAAATTTTCACAGAATGTCTATAGCAGAATTTCTATGAAAGGATTTTTACTACATCAACTATTTTTCCATTTTAGAAACTTCTGGCCGTTCGGACCCGCTATACAGAAGCAGATTACACAATGGCTTCAGAGTGTGGGGATATCTCATTATCCATTCGCCCTCGTTAGTAATTTGATAAATTATCAATAGATGCTTAAACACATAGTTGTTATATATTTATGAAAAGTTCATTTTTAAGAATTCATTCAAAATTTTTTCAATGTTTTAGTTGATAAATACGTCTTGTACCTTATGCCAACCTTCCCGAAACGAGGAAATTACATTAATGCAATAACCATACCGGTAAGTTTCCAAATACGTTTCTACCTAACCATAAGAATTTCATTTATATGGTGAATGAGATTTTACCTGATGTGGTTGATTTTTTCTTTTTCATTTAGTCTACAATCAAACAGTTTGCGTTTATTATCACCCGATACCCACAACCAGAGACGGTTGTAGATTTCTTACGACTGATTACTGATTATGACTCTGAAGTTGTTGTCTGTATGGAGCCACTCAACAGTATAGAATCTGTACGAATTTCATAACTTAACAGCCATTTATCCACAAAAAGTTTTATGAAATTGTTAGAAAATTAATGTATAAGATTAGATATATAACAGTCGTATATGTTGAATTTTAGGCAAATTATTGGATGCCATCTTCATCGAAACCGATGTCAGTTTCTCCTTTTTCACTAAGTGTACAAGAACATCAAGACTCAGAAATAAGGATTTGTAAAATGGATATTGCTATAAGAGAAGTGAGTTTATGTACACAGTAAAATATTTTGATACTTATATATACGGATATAAATGAAATATAACGTAGTTGTTTTACCACTTTGCTTAGAGAGGTAATGAAACATGGGCTGTCAATATAGCAGAGCCGACCAACTTTCTGACGTTGGACAATTCCAAGACAGTTGCCCAAATTCTTGGCTTAGTGTCTTTTGCGCAAAATATGGAAACCAAGAATCCAATCATTGTCGTCAGCAGGTATTATAAAAGTAAAAGGGACATAGTTACGATTGAAGCTAACAATTGTCATTTTTTTTCTTTTCAATGTATTGATTACAATACAGAACGATTATTTGTGATGCCTAACCAGAAATTAGGTGTTAATTGTCGAGTTAAAAGCAAGATACGGAACTCACAGTTATTTGTCATGTAAAGAAGACTTGTGTCGTGTTTTTATTTGCTTAAATCGTTACCATACCCGTTTATTGAGTATTATTTGTAAGATTAATAGTTTTATTTTAATATCCCAACCGCACCATAAAAAAAACAATATTGTTATCTGTTATTGTTTACAATATAGTACGCTCATATTACGAAAGGAAAACAACCATTCTTTTTTTCTATTCCGAAACATTCAATATAAACAAAATAGATCATTTTCTTATTAATAGAATGTCATTTCTTTTTAAGTGATGGAGCTGCTCTGTGTGGTGTGTTCTGTGCTGTATACAACCTCATACAACAACTGACAATGGACGAGGAATTGGACGTGTTCTCCGTGGTCAGACTCCTACAAACACGACGTCCAGAGCTGTGCTCATCCATGGTAGCGTTTATTTGGTTACAATATGTATTGTTATATCTACGTGCGATTTGTGTTAAAACTGAGCTTTGAATATCATACACAGACTAGACTATAACATTCCTTATAACATATTTTATAGTTCTTTTTCGTAAATGTACAGTACCGATCAGACCCAACCTATTTCGTAAATGTACATGTATTAACTACCCTCAGAAAAGGTTGTTAGGTAGAACATGTACAAAATCTTAATTATAAATATAATGTTTTCTTAATCAGGTGTGATGTTAATTGTGTCAACTGCCCAAGTTGACAAAACAATAAATGATGTATTTTAGTCCAAACCTCTAGAATACTGAATATCATTTATTGATATAAAGTATAGTGGAAGAATCCGCATATTAACACGTATTGAAGGTTACTTTTCAATGAAACTCTTAATTAGGTGCAATATAACACCATTAATATTCTATTACGTTTATCTTGTCATTTTATACTTCTTTTTCAATGTCTGTGTTTTTATCTCGTCAACGTTTACTAATTTTCCAGTTATAAGTTACATATCATTTACTTCTAACATATTTTAAATTCCACAAATTACTAACATTAACTTATGAACAACTACATGTTACTTCTTCATTGCATTTTTCTCATAGAAAGAAGTATATCACGATAATGTCCAGTGCAATGCAAACATTTCAAAATAGTTTCCCATAGCATTAACTATTTGCAACTGAGTAAATAATGAATCACCCCTTTTTATTTTTGACAAAGGTCGAATAAAAATACAATACATAAAATAAACAAATTGTTCTTTTATTTAATTGAACACAAATACGAATACAGTACAAATAAATTTATCATTAAAAAAATTTACATACGAGCAATACAAATACAACACTGAATGCATACTATACAAAAGTATATTATAATAATTCTACATTAATAATAATGCAAAATATTAAAACATTTGTTAATCTTATCCTTTATAGGAAGAATACAATCTGATCCACGACATCTTGATGAGTTTCATTCATTCGCAAATAGGGGAACACATCTACTACAATCAATGAATGTACACCATGGAGTTTTATGACAATGGTTATAAAAAAATCGGATGTGAAAAAAATCGGATGTGATTTGAAATGAACGATAAAAGGTCGATCTGCGATATATGTGTAAATTATGTAACTGATCGTTGATCTAGGTTTGATTTAAAACAGCATTTGAGAAATATGGCGGACAATACCTTTTGCGACTAGAGTTCAGCTTCAACATTACTGTCAATTGAGTATTTTCTAAATAGTGAATTTATTTCACGTGTAACAATTTCTGTACTTTGTTTGCACACATTGTATGTGTATATGTTAATCTACAATGCATATACGTTGTATTTTTGTGTCAATTTCTTTTTTGCAGAAAAGTTTATGTGCGTAATGTTGGGACTTTTTTTTTTATTTTCACCCGGCTTCAGCACGGTGAGAGGAAAAAACAAATTCATCGAATTATGGGATATTTGACAAGGAACTAATTGAAAAACGATTCCTTTGTTATTGAAATTATTCTTTAACTTTTAACAGAATTATTTTTAATTTGTGCAGATACTCACGTGAAGTCTTTTTATTGATTTCATTTGATCCAAATACTTTTCATCTAGACATGCATGTAATTAACAGAAGTTAATAAGATATTTCTATAGTTTGGGGAAGGAAATGAATTTAAAATATGCGTGGGAAATGAAGAATATTTTTAAATTAATGATAAAAATTTTACTTGCACTTCAAAATTAATATGATATTTCATTTAAATAAGCTACTGTTATATTAATATAAAATTACACAATTTACCTTTGTCATTTTCATTGTCCATTAAGCAAAGAGTCCTTAAAACAAGAATATACATGAAAAGTGTTTTTTTTTTCCTAATGAATCGTTATAACAAATTTAAGTGCAAATAGGCTATGCCACAGAGTATTCTCATAATAAAGGAAATAAAATGACTATTTTCAGAACGTTTGTTTGACAAGTCATTGATTGCTTTCATTATTGATTTTACCACTTTACTGTTAGGTGAAAATCATGGATGTGACATGTATGACTGGAAGTAAAAATAAACCAGTTTCACTTTGCATTCTTAAGAGGGTTCGATGGTCGTGGCCATTTTAGACTGTTTTGATCTCCTTTAGAAGAAGAGCTCTATATAAAAATATAGGAAAATGCCCAAATTTAAAAAGTAACAATTATGAGTTTTTTCTTAACTTACAATTTTTTCATAGTTCAACAAATCATACATT
>WFKH01011926.1:43062855-43073392 GCA_016163765.1 Magallana hongkongensis
GTTCATTTGTTAACATGGGATATTTGTCGACACATGAATAATTTAGCTCTCATATATGTAGCCTAAATGCCACGGAGTTTTTAAATAAGCAGCACACTAATTTTTTTTTTTTATTGAAAAAAAACTTCTTTCATGTTTTTGAGCGTTCCCTAAAATTACTAATATCTAAACTGCCGGAATGCATCTACATGTATTATTAAAAAAACTGAGCAGGTTATATTCTTATTGCAATTTACATATTACAATAGATCTTGTGCGCACAATTTACATGTATATACCCTTTGTCATTTAGGAATTTTTCCGAAGAAGTGGATCAATTCCTCTCGCCTTCCCCCCAAAAAACAAATATAAAAAAATCTGGCTCCCAAAACTTTTAAACAACAAATTTAAATTTGAAAAAACCCTTACAATCTAATTCATTATAAATACTTATTGTTTAATTTTTTGGCACGAACTTGTAATCAATGCTAGCTTCAAATAATCTAAACCAGTAAATGTACATCGCTAGCCTACATACGTAATTGAAATATTAGATCACTAATAGGTTTTGTAAACTTAATTTCAGAAGTAAATTTGGCCTTTAAAAATTCTTTTAATATTTCATTATTATTTATTACAATAAACATGTACGCTGTTTTGAACACATTTTAATAACACAGAGAAAGTAGCCAATTAAATGTTCGCGGTCAATGTTTATCTGTTCTTTATAATTTTGTTGCACTAAAACTAATGAAGAGTTGAAAAAAATATTTTATTTCAATTTTTCCTGAATCATCCGCACTTTATAAGCACCTATTTCCCCGTGCGGAGCCTCATGGTATTTTCTACACAAGTGGATTATCTTACTTGTTTTCCGACGTGATCATACCCGGTATATAAATGCCTTTATAAACAGTCATTAAAGTAATTATCGTGTAATAAAAAGGCTATGGGTTTCACTCAGATTTTTAAGCTTTTTTTGGACCCGAATCGTCAGAGATCCAGAGATTTTAGATGAAAATTGTAGACCTACATGAAATTCAAGTCGGCCGCGCGAGTACACAGATGCTGACGGGCGGATCTACAAGTTATAATCGGTAGCGAAAACTTGGTCGTGAATATAATGATTTCTCATTAACCGGTAATTCTAAAATTAATTTCTATTCAAAACATTCAATATCAGATTCAGTACCGCAAGTAAATCCACGGAATGTAAATTGTTCAATCGTGTTATTCGTTCCAATATGCAGTACAAGTTCTTTATGCGGATGATCAAGAGTTGTCTTTTGTTCGTATCAAACAAGCACGGAATCTACATCCGATCGTGAGTTATGTGTAAAATGTGAAAAAATATAAATATGTTCATATTATTTATTACAACAGATACTGCAGTATGGGGCCTTGCTATTAAACACGTTTCAGCATTAAGACACGTGTGCATAAATAAAGTAACAAAATTACCGCGCTGCTGTTTTGTACTATCAGACGAGTTTTTTGTCATTTACGTAACGTCATTTCTTTATGACGTTATTTCTCTGTTTTATACAAAATGCCATAAGGACCCTTTTCTCATGGGCGCAATCATATATGATAAACAAAAGTTCTTGTGTGTTCTGAAGGTCGGTAAACAAAAGCTATACTCATATACAGATTAAGACGACTAAAATTTGGCAATATAAACAATTTCCCAATGAGTTGAATTCGCAATGTTGCGACGTTCAGTCATAATAGTAAAAGTCACGGTGTGTCGGGGACCTTAACTGATTGTAAAGTCGATTTAATTATCTATAGGGAGGCCAATCAGAAGGCAGTCAAACAATAGTACATTACTGTTTTTATCCATAAACATATTTACCTTCATGCCCTCGGTCGCTGTGATGTCAACTTTCGCGGTCAACCAATCAGATCCTTGGTTGCCTTCCTTTGACCACAACATATCTTTGCCAGAGCTTGGTCCCTCGGCATATAACGACAGTTTGTTGACGTTGCGACCAAACATATTGTATGCAAAGGAAAGGCAACCGGCTTTAGCTAATACCGATAAGGAAAGTATAATAATGAGAATGAATAACATGTACAAATGTATATTGTATTTACCAAGAAAAAGTATACACATTTTTTATAGATAAGCCTACGTAAAAATTGGGCAAACAAGTAATTTCCATTTGTACAAAACGTAACCAGAGGTACTGTGAGGAAGCTCACGATTAATACCCCCGCTAAGAAAAAAAATCATAACTCAAGTATTTTTCTGTTATAGAAAATGATGGATGCTATCTCATCAACCGTTCATGTCCTATCAATAACAACTGCTCTATTTTTTTAAAATTGTTAATGCTAATATGAGTACACAAACCAATTTCTATTATTTAAATTCCATTTTATTTCAACTTAACTGTTAATGCATGAAGATATTTGCATCCTTAGGATAACAAACATGACTGAAGTCAAACGATAATCCACATGTCAAGCATCCATCAAATGTTTTGAATTTTTGGTATCCCGAGCCCGATTTTTTTTCCGAAATTTTTTTCCACCAACAAAAAAAAATACATCAGGGCGGGCAATTTCCAGATAGGCAGGTGGGGATGGTTCTAACAATTAATTATATATGACCTGACACATGCAAGCTTTGTGTCAAATTTTACCTTCTAATCATTTCCATTAATACAAGACAGGAATAAAGCATTTTTTACACAATGACCTTGACCTTGCACGAATGACTTGTGTTAAGGTCGTGACGAACTCTCAGGTCATAAGCAATCTTTGTGTGAACTTCCAATGTTTCTCCATAAGAAAGATATGGACCGAGCACGAATTTAGCACTTTTCCTGCCAGTGACCTTGACCTTGCCCAAATGACTTTGGGTCAAGGTCATGACACACCCTCAGGTCATAAGCAATCTTTGTGTGAAGTAGGAACATCCAATGTTTCTCCATAAGAAAGATATGGACCGGACACGAATTTTGCACAGACAGACGGGCGATCGGACAGACGGACGGACAGACAAGGTGATTCCTATATACCCCCCAAACTTCGTTTACGGGGGGTATAAATACATTAATAACGAATCTTTAGCTTATTCCTTATTGTCTCTTTCCTTAACTTCAATTGTTATCTTAATTTTGTCGTACCTGATAGTGGGACCGTTGTCTGTAAAATGGCTTTGTTACCAGGAACTCTGGGTAACGACATTTCAGCGAACAGGAAGCGTTCTCCCCGGAAAGCGTCTTCTGGACCCGTCCCCTCCGAAATAGTGTGTCTCTTTTGAGTGAAAGACAATTAAGAAAAAAAGGCAATACTTGTGCAGCTTATTTAACTCGCTATACGTTTAAAAGCTATTTGAACATAATTTTGCAATGCTTTACGAATATTGTCATTTCAATCGACAATCAACAACAATCCAGAAGCTCTGACGGAAACTCAACCAAACCGAAGTGATCATGGCATCAAGCAAAGATCAAGGTCTTGGGTACATGTATCAACTAGAGGTCAAGATCACTACATCGTTCTTGACCACATGAGAGTTAGATGGAAATCAGCCACCCCAACGACAAAACAAACAATTGTGTTTATGTCATATAATCAAAACATTATATCAGGTGAACACTTATAACTTTGGTTCAGTGGAAAGGCAACCAGCTTTTGCTAATACGAATACGAAAGTAGGATAATGGCAACAAATGACATATACACATATACTTGTATTTACTTAAAGCATACATTTTTTGAAATAAGCTTAGTTACTCTTTTAACTGCTACTTACGAAGCCCTGTCCCCATTCAAAGTCATCTCCTTGCTGCACATTGTCGAAGAAACATTTCTCGAATCTTTCGAATGTACATTTCAGTTTGGCATCCTCTAAAATATATCATGGTATTCAAAAAAGGTTAACTTTTTCATAAATCCATTGATTTTCATAAATAAAAAAATTCTTATTTGAAATCCATTACCTGAAAAATGTATTTAACAAAACATTTTAAAAATGAGAATATTTTTTTTTTACAATAAAGAACCTGTGAAATTAACTTTGAAAGAAGAATCTTTTCAGAAAGTTATAATTAAAACATTCAGCCAGCGTTACATTATTGTACAATTGAGAAATGTTCATTGAAAAAATGAAAAAAAAATAACTATGAAGCCAGTATATATATCCAATTTTTATAATCTGTCTAAATTACCTGAATTGCATCAATTAGAGATCAAACTCGCTTGAACAAAATTAAATTGACCCACCGATAACTTGATCACACTTCTCTCCTGTGTAACCAGACTGACAGACACACTTATACTGACAAGCCTTAGCCTCAGATGGAACACATACACCATACACACAATAGTTGTCTCTGCAAACTAATAAAAAAACGAGTGTAGTGAGTTTTATCTCCATAATAAACAATGCTTGAATCCTACTGCAACGTGTAAAAGTAGGATATATATCCTTAAAACTAAAATAAGATATCAATCTATTTTGATAATTGAAATGAAGATTCTATTCTTATTATTATTTAGGTTAAAAAGAAAAAAAAACACTAACACAAGATGAAACTCTGCCATCCAGTCAATGAAAGGGGACGGGATGATACCTGATATGTGACTGAATGGCATAGCTCTGTCATCCAGTCAGCTTTCCAGACCTTTTAGTTAACATTCAGTTGACTGAATAGCAGAGCTTCATTCTGTGATACAATTGATAAAAAAAATTTTGTTATTTGACAAAGTACTGTTGGGTTGGTTTATCCAAAAAAAATAAAATTCAGTTGATTGATTTGAATTTTTTAAAATGATTCAAATACCAATCAACTCAACATAATCGTTATTTACCCTCTTTTTCCTTCTCAAAATGAAGTTTAAATCCTTTGTGCGAGGCTCTATGTCCAGCGAATTTCGTATCCATAGTAACAATCATCAGTGTTGGAGAATCAGCTGATGTAAGGAATGTTTCACCAACAATATCACCACAACGTCTTTAACAGAAAAGAAATACTGGATACAGGGAAATGTTTGCACTTCACATCTTCTAGCTCTCTTCTGCTTTACTGACTTCATATGACATTTCTTTAACCAAAAGTGTATTAAGGCGGGCTTTAAACAGGACAATATTTTTACAATCGCAACAAGGCAAAAAATAGGTATAAACACAGCTTCACATTTTGTATTTTGTTTTTTAACCTGTTCTTGAGTGCTCATTCATATTAAGGTTTTTGTAAGTATGATTTTGGAAAAGAATAGTGTAAAGAAACACATTTTGATATTTGGACACGTGCTATTTATATCTATAAAAGAAATGATGGGGCATATATACATGTAATAATTCATATCACGTAAGTTCAGTCTCTATCTATGAAACAACAAAATATTTATTTAAGGATGCAATATTTATCTTTGGTAGGCAATGCTTTTCTGTAAAGCCCTTCTACATTAGGATCATTTACCATATGCTTACATCATATTAAAATCTTCAATGCTTGTTTACATTAAGGACATTAGACAGTAAGTCACATAACTCTTGAACTATTCATTTGATATAATAATAGGATTATATAACTTGTATTTATCAGGAAATCATGCAATATTAAAACTAGAATATTTACTATGAGACATCATATATTGCCCTTTTTTATATATATTGCAATAACTCTCAAATTGACATATACCTACCCATAGTGAATGATAAAGATATATATATAAAGCAAATGTTTGTGCTAATTATATATGTATATATCTATGCAATGTGTATCGTTCCGATCCTCTTAAATTGTCGTTTAACTGTATTCCAGCTGTATCTCAAACGACCGTGTAGTGCGTGGTCAGCGCGCTAGGTTCCGTTCGTCATCGAAAGCAAAATTTTTCGTCTTGCCTAGATGGCCGAGTGGTTACCGCGGTGGCCGCTCACGCTAGGAGAATGGGTTCCAGAGGTCGTGAGTTCAAGCCTCGGCCGGGGCAGAGGTGGAGCTCCAATAAAAGTGAATTTCCCTGTGCTTTATATATATCTATATCATTAACTATGGGCAGGAATTATGTCAATTTGAGAGTTATTGCAATGTTTGTGCTTATTTTATATATATATATATATATATATTCCAACATGATTTTTTAAGAATTAAAAACTTTTACAAAGCTTTCAATCACGTAAATCAACCAACAATTCATTATCTAATTTCAGTACTTTTAGAAGTTTCAAAAAAGAAGACTATACCTTACTCCAGGTTGGCCAGGAAGGTTATATTGAATCTCTAGCCAGTGATAACAACGGAGAGTATCCTTGTTATAGGCCATGTGAAGGTCATCTATCGTCATCTTGATAATATAACCCTCAGGCGCCTAATATTGATTCAAGTCAAAGTAAAAAAAACCCACTAATTGATTATCAACAGCTATTTTCGTCTCCACGAAGATTGGGACGAATTGATTAAAAACAGTTATATGATAAAGATAAGCAATATATTTTGCAGATTCGAAGAAAAAAACCAAACTAATAAACAGGCATCAAATGTGGTCATATAAGCGTCCTTGCAAATACAATATTTTAAATTTATTTTTCACAACATTTTACCGTTATTGCCCATCTACAAATTTTGTCCTGGCCAACTGTGCCCGGGTAATTTGGCGACATGACAGTGACATCTCTATCTCGTTCTAGGAAAGGATCGTTTTCTTTTAGATGCACAAATCCACCACAATCTAGATAAAGAAACAAGAAATAAATGATTCAATCAAGGTCAATTTTCTACTGATCTTTAAAAGATTTTCAAACAAAGTTCCTAATAGAATAAGATTAACATGTGATACAAATAGACTACACAATTTCACATTACCGTAGATTGGATTAAAGAAAAAATGATAATGAACGCACAATTGACAAACATTACTAACCAGGGTCTGTGATGATGGTATCACAAGTGGTTCCAGTAAATCCCACGGGACATGTGCACTTGCATTCAACATTGACATAACCTTTGTTTTGACATTTCGGGGGTGATGTACAGTGAGCTTCAAAAGCAATATTTTTCATTACCTTTTGCATTATTGTTGTTGTAAGATACGTCAAATCTATTTTTGTAATATCAGAACAAGTTATGTTCATTATCACAAAATAAATATTATACTCATTATTGCTAGATTTGATCAAAAATAATGTCACCAAATGCATTGCGCTTCTTATGAAAATCGTAATATAGAAAATGTTGTATTTGTACAAACATGATTTAAATTGGAATAGAAAAAAAAAGATAAATTTCGTTAAATAATTAGAATAATGTAAATGCCCAAACCGTTAAACATCTGTTATATCAATATCGCCGCATCATAAATTTACATTTTGTTCTTATGATTATCTACGCGATGCTATTTATCTCCCTATCAAAGAGCAGAAAGGCTGCAAAATCAAAAAAAAATTGCTTCGGCCAATGCATATCACAAGAAAATAATATATAAATAAAAAGTTAAAAAGAGAGATCAGGATGCTTTGAAGATGGTTTTGATGAAAGAATTTTAGCAACCTCTAATGATGCAGTGTCCACTAATATAAAGTTGCATTAGTGGTCAGAATCCTGACCACTAATGATATAATTTTATCATTAACAAACTGCGTGTACCTAGGCGTCCATTAATAATAAAATTTTAAAATTATATCATTAAGAGTCAAACTTCATACCCACTAATAATAGAAAAGAAAGACGGAAAAAGTACATGGTTAACCTTAAGTGATATAAATTTTATTGCATTAGTGGATACTGTATCGTTAGAGACTGCTAGAAAGCATGTGCCTTGCTTATAAACAAAGTAGGGAGACAAATTAAAAGAAGAACGGTTAAAAGGAAAGTTTAAGCTAGTATCTTACGTTATCAACGATGTTATATTTAAATTTTCCACTGTCTTTGTCTGTGATAACAATATGAAACGATTTTGTAGTGTATGGTCCAATACATTTCATCAATGAATATTTTAATATTAAATCGTACAATTGCTGAATGTTATATAAATATAAGTAATAAGGAATCATTCTTTGAATATTATAAGCTGATCGAGTACGGTCAGATGTGATGAAATATATCATAACGCCCTTCAGGCTTTATTGGATTTGATCACAACCGCCCTTATTTGATCACCTCATAATATTCCAAGAATGAGTCCTTATTCCTTAAATAATGCTACGCTCATAAGTCCTCAATATATATAATTTATTAAATTAAAAAAATAGATACAGATTGATAAAAAACGTCACGGTCAATTATTTCTTAAGGACTGAATTATAGAGTTAAGTAAAAAAGTCAAAAATCCAGAATTAACATTCCAGGCAACTATCCTTACATCAGGTACATGTTCTTTAAAATTTGCTTAAGGATAATTACTATTATGCATTGATTTTTTTTCAGATCTGAAGTAATATATGTAGATATTTAAGCGCAAACTTTTGTTGCTTTACACCAAGTTTTAATTACTTTATCGCATGTGACATTACTTTTGGGCAAACCCTCGTATCTGTAGTCTTTCTTGAGTAATTAGATACCGTATATCGGTATCTTCGCTTGTTGTGATCACTTATTCATCGCAAAATATCAAATTCGCATAAATTCTATCCAGTATTGTTTGCTATGAGAAACTTTTTTAATCGAAAATAATGACTGACGCAAATAAAAAAGTTATATATTTTCCCCATTTCCGCAAATTTTGTGACACGCCAAAATCCCTCATATATACGGTAGTATTTAACTCTCTATACTTAAGCAATTCTGGGAAATCTATATTTACTTTAATGAGATAAATTTACAAGAATGTTTTTCATAAACATATTTTGTAACCTGTGCAATCGTATTGATCCAACACATCTTTGATATCATAAAAAGTCAGCACTTCGTTGCCAGGGAACTCCAGGAATAACAAATTTTTATCTTTTAATTCAATGCCCTTTCCTTCTCCATAATTCTGTTTGAAACATATAAAAACGTTACTTGTTTTATTGTATATTATAATAAGAATTCGAAAACTCGCAAAACAATTCATAATTACATAATTTCAAAAGAACATTACTACATTTAAAAAGATGTTACTTGTTTTCTATCAAGAAAATGACATTTGTATAGAAAAACGCTTGTGCATGTCGCCTTGTCAATGGTTAACCCGGCCCGTTTAGACAAGAACATTAACATCCTAGTTTCATCAGCATATGAAAACAACCCAATTTTACATCCACTAGAAATTTTTTAAGAAATCGATAAAATTCATAGACCCTAAAAGATTGAAATCTACGTGATTCAGTAAAACGGCATGTTTGCTAACGCGGATTATGTGTATTGCATTTTACTTCATATTCCCAATAAAAACATCAAAGGAAGCAATTAAAAAAACAAAACAAAACACTTACATATTGCATTACACTCCCGATATCATATGGGTTTCTGTTGTACGTTAATCGTCGATAATAGTCGTATTTATCGTCGGAACTGATCCTGTCCCATCTAATTTTTACATACCGATCCCGATCACTTCGACTCTGTTCATGCCTCTGTCCAAGTCGATGTAACATTTCATGAGCAGCTACACCAACCTATTATAAGACAATGCCATCTTATTTTAACAATATTATTGTTCTTTTGTTTGTAAATGCTTGTATTCTTAATTTTTACTTTTCCTAAACAATGGATAGTACAAATTTATGCAATTCTGCTTCAAATTAGAAATCACATTTTTATACAGGAAATGATATGTATACGTCAACATCGTTAGGCGGAAAAGGTATATAAAATAATGCATTAAAGATATACAAAAGTAAGATACATTGAAGACACCAAAAAGTAACAGAAAAAAAAAATTGTTAATAAAGCCACCAAATTTAACAAAGTTTATGATGTGATGCTGAGAATTGCCTGCGAGCTTGCGCGAAAACGATGTTACATTGTAAGACATGTAGTTTACTTCATCAAAAACAAGTACGGTAACCAAATCAAAGTTTTCTTATTCTCAATTAATACCGTTCCACACCCCGGCTCCATCAATTTGATTATATGCTCATCGTCACCAGAGAAACCAAAACCAGAACTGCAGGTTGATGCACTTTGAAAAAAAATCATTTTCTGTTGTTCACATCAGAATTTAAAATTAAAAATATTTATTGATAGTAAACAAATTAAATGAAAAAGTTTGTCAGTGAAAGATTCAAGATTGAGAAATCTTGATTTATAGCTAAATGTTTCTTTGTAATTTATTTTTTCAATTTAAACATGAGTGGGTTTGAAATATGGAAGTGATGTTTTATGAAATTTTCTAGTACTTTGTGACTAGTGTATATCCTTTGTGTCCTACTTCAGCTTCCACTTCTGCCGATCTCGGCTTCCATCGAATACAGGTCAAGTTATGAAAAAGCTCAGCCGCTTGGAGGAAATATTTTCGGTTGGCAACTAAACGTACATGAATACATTTAATTCGTATCTAATTTATTGTTATTTCATTTTTTTCAGATTAGAATTACAATTTCGTGGCTAATTTGATTTTTTTAAAAATTCTAACTCATTCAATTTTCTTTCTTTCCTTAGCCACAGTATATATATATATATAT
>WFKH01011926.1:43086808-43104170 GCA_016163765.1 Magallana hongkongensis
TTTTTTTTTTCTTTTAAAATTCATTAATCCTGTAATCGAAAGTTTCATATTTGAATATTGAGTTTGCAGTTTTTAACTTCTTCGCAGATTAATAACACAAAATATTAACTGTCCAAAGTTAGGGTATACTCAAATGACATTGATAAAAATTTGAATTATTTTTTTGAATTTTCATTTTTTCCTACCAAGTTCATTTAATTAGATGCATTTTTTTTTCAGAGAAAAAAAAATTCTGTACAAATTTCAAATATGTTGTCAAACCGAATAATTTGTATAGCAGACCTGTAAAGTTGAGACCGCGGTTAGTAGAAACAAGAGGCCAACAGGCCTTAGCGGTCACCTGAGTACCATATCCCATAAACAGACCTGTCGAGGAATCTCATATATGCATTTAATTAAATTTCATTCTGGAGTAAAAAAAAATAAAATATTGTAATGACCATCCCCTCCCAACCTGAAATCTTGCAAAAAGGACAAAAAAACCCCTATAATTTTGGTGAAAAACTTCAAGATCATAATAGAGTGAATGACCTGATATTGAAAAGGTCCAAGACTCTGATATGAAATAATTTTCCCACATTTTTTAACTTTCAAGATCGCTTTTATGTGAATATGTTTTATAGATAAACTACATAAAGATGGCTAGTATACATGTTTTATTTAAAACAACCCCCATCCCCCAGGGCCAGACAGAGGCTCTCACCCTGGGCATTTAAATGAAAAAGCAACTTCTTTTCTCACTTCCCATACTTCAAATGCTTCAGCTTGTCAATATTCCACCTTTGCAAAATTTTCACCAGCTGGCATTTATCCAAAAATCATTGTACCGCTTAACATTGATTTTGGCTAGCAAAATATTACTTTACTATTAACACGTCTATTTTTTATATTTAGAAAGTTCAAAACCTGTTTTAGTTATTTTGTTTTATATAATAACACTTGTATAACTCTTTTAATCAAACAAATTTTTAATTACATTATTTTCAATGATTTCTTATTAAATATGAACAAGCAAGGCAAGATAAATCCATTAACTGTTACACCCCCCCCCCCCCACCACCACCACCACCACCATCCCCCAAATGAAATCTTGCCAAAGGCTTTCCCAATATGTTAACTTTTATAAACAGCTTCATTCTTCTCTTTTCTATATATATGTACTCATTTCTTTCCTTGATATTTCATAGCAGAATAAAATAATAAGACTAATATACAACCACCCCCACCCCCACCCCTTAGCCATAACCCCTGCCTTAGGTGTTATAAAATTTAATTAATTCAGTATGACCTGTATTTACCTGAGGTGATACCGACCAGTTGAAAACATTGTTTTTTTAATTTGACAAAATGTATACCGGAGTAATCTAAATGAATTTATCGCTCTCAAATATATTTAAGACAGCTTGCTTTTAGATGTTATAAACATTGCATGGAGACCTTTTTTTTTTTAGTGAAATTTGTTTCACTGTAAGCTATAGTTTCAAATTTACTATTTAACAGGGACAATCAAATGCTGGGCCGTACTCGAAATTTTTTTTATAATATAAAAATAATTAGATTACAGGATGATACCGTAATAGATTAGGGGCGAGGCAGCAAAAGTCGGACAACATCGAATATCGGACGTTTTTCCATATTAGAATAAAATTATTCTATATTTAGCATCTTGCTATTTTTCGAACTTACCCTGTGTGTAAAGGTTTCATTGGTTCTTTTCTTACAAGTATGAATCATGAAAACGTTCGAAATAACCTTTAAAATCCGAATGAAATTGGCGCATCTTAGGGATCCGGATAAAAGCTGTCATGGGCGGAAATTTCAGAGTTATTTACACCACTTTGTAATACTGAGCGAAATCTTTCATTTGCTGTATTTATTATGTCATTAATGTAATTGTTTATTATTAATACATATATATACTTTTTTAATATTAAAAATTGACAAATTAGTAATTAATTTATGGGGTATTATTTAAAAGAAATGCGAAGAATTAAAAGTCCGACTTTACATTCTTTGTCTTTTAAAGTCGGACATGGGAGAATTGAAAGTCAGCAAATACACAAATATGAATAAAAATGTCAAAAAACTCCATCAAATACATATTTTGTTCGTATTAACGTTATCATAGTGCCACTTTTAATATTTTCGCATCATGATCAAATTCTGCTAATTTTATTTTAAAATTAAGTAAAAATAAGAAAAAAATACAAATTTCAATAAAATTTATTTCAGGAAAACGATGAAGAATATTATTATCAAAAGAATTTGTGCTGTCGAAATGCACCACTGGGGGCCCAGAGGTTTGCCGATTGAAAAGTTTTGTTTGTAAAAATGAGACAGAAAATCATTTCGATGAAAACGCTGTTGGAGTTATTAGAGACAGAGAGATGTCCGATAGATGCGCTAATTTACAGAAAAAAATATGCTGCATTTATATCCTTCACATTCCATGAGAACTTGATACAAGATTTGGTTTATTTAAAAGCCAAAGACGAGCCTACCAAGACCAAAGCAAAGATGCAATCTTGGGTTTCAGACAAACAGTATGTGCAAGAATGCAGTGCGAGTGTCGTGCGAGAGTCTACCAATACTTAAAAATCGTACGGTGGGCACGATTGTTTTCAACATGCCTAAAACATCGCGTTTGGCGATTTGCTGCGATAAAGGAAAAGAGCCTACGACTATCTCTACGATGAACACCGAATAAGTGCAATTATTAAATTCGTACACTATCGTAGCTCAAAATCGTGACAGTGTGACAGGGGCTTTACAATTAAAGTCAAGAGAATGCCCAATATGAGGATAATTTCTATTTATATCTGTAAAAAATGTAAAGGCTTTCAGAACGTTAGACTGAGCGTATAGAAAAAAACTGCATGGTGTGAATATCGTCTACATTTGATGAAGTGTATAGTGTGAATGCATTAAATTCTCAGCAGCAAAACGTCAGAAGTAGACACGGGTAAATGTATTTATCTTTCAACTCGTACGATTGTAAAACGTTTCATTATATTCATATATAGACAAGATTACAAAGAACACCTTTTTCAATGACAGTAATGCCATCTACCGTTTTTGCTGATACCGAAGCTAAAACAGCATAACTTCGTAGGTTAAGATTTAATCTTTTTTATTTACACTTTAATATATCGTTAAATCGAAATCATTTGTGTTTGCAGCTAAATAAACAAGTATTCTTAGAGAATTTCATTAGCAATACACGTTACCTACCGGTAGCCCCTTTGAGAATGTCAAAATGTTAAACCCTGTATATTAAACATCCCCCATTACAAATGTAGAAATTTTAAGAAATTTTTCTTGTATAGTATGAAATTATGAAAAATAATTATAACAAACAGCAAACAATCTCTAAAAATCCATTTAAAAATACATATTTGAAGCAAAGCAAACACTGACGTCTAAACATTAGAAGTTCGGGTTACAAGTCTGTATTATTTTATGAAAGCTTCGAAGCATACAATTATTTAGGAACTAAACGAGATGTTATACTTTAATAAGAGATAAAAGAACAGAGGAAATTCAAACTATATATTCTACTCTGGATTGAAAACAAACTTAATTTTACTCTTATTGCATGTAACATATTTTCTTTGGGATTTTCCACTGTTTAGTTAAATGATTATATTTGACATGTTATACTTAAATAAGAGATAAAAGAACAGAGGAAATTCAAACTATACAGTTGATATCGAAAATAAATACAAAGTGGGTAAAATAATACTCTTTATTTTATCTCATGTAGTTTCGCCAAGCCATTAAGTATTCGGTAGAAATTTGTTAAAACAATGCACTGTTATGCACAATTTCATTACTTACCATCTTCAGTACCCCGAATCAAACCAATCAGTTAAACTGGTTCTCTAATATTCAACAGTCCAAACCCGATAACGAACCCGATTGTAATAATACAAAAAAAATGCCGGATAAAATGTACAACACATTACTTGACACTATTTTACAGAACTTATTTGTTTGTTAGAAATGATAAAAGTAGTGATATAAGTAATCCACGATATCATTACTGACCACCTACTGCCCTCGTTTATTCAGTACACACCGAACCCGATAACGAACCCGATCATTTAAAAAATTGAAATGTTAAAAATTAATTTTCTCGAAAATATGTAGACCAGACGCTACAAAAGTGTAAACTTGATATGTTGTTTGACATTTTGAAACTGTTCAACAAGCTTTATAATATTCGTCAAAACAAGAAAAAAAAGTGTGTGGAAAGCTGAAGTGGGACAGACAGGCATACAGGTAGACGGACGCAGAAGAAAGCTATAGTCCCCTCCGGTGAAACTGGTAGGGGACTAATAAACCCATGTATGCATTGCAGCAAGACGCAAATCTTGTGTATTAGATAACAGCAGACCGCTAGCTAGTCCAGCCGCGACCGATTTCCTCGGCCTCAGGCGAGGGATCGGATACGTAATTGTAGACATACACAGCTCGGAATCCAGCTAGATTTTAAATGCTGTGCAGTATAATGACTCAAATGCATTGCATAGAAGTAAATCTTTATCCATAATGTATTTCACTAGAGAAGAATTAGTGTTTATAAATATAGTATCTCTTTCTCGTTTTTAAGGGACTGTCCATTATAAAAAAAAAATTAGCAGACATATGGAGGAACAGGCACTAAAGAAAGTATGTTTATGTCACTTATCTACAATTATTTAGGGTTGGAGGAATGCATAATAATTAGAACCAGCAAGATGCATTTGTAATGCACTATCATGATGTTTTACCTTTTCCATGCCTTTTACAGAGTGTGTAGAAATATCAATGTTTAGGTTTCGAAATTAAAATGTATGGATTTATAATATATGTGTATTTGATTTTACTGAATAATAACAAGTAACTTGAAACTTCATGGCGACATGACACATAACAATGTTACGGATATGGCAAAGTTTACTAGAGATCACATTTTACATTCCCTTATTTAACAGTTTAAGCAAACTCTATCAAATTTAAGTAAATACGAAATACATCCTGTCTAGAGAATCAAATTTAAGGAGAAAAGATATTAATTCTGTCTAGAGAAATCTAATGAAATAAGGAAAACAAAATTTAAATCTTCAATAGCAATTGTTTGGAAGTCCAAAAAACTAACAATATTTACTTGACGATATAATGCCATTGTTTTTGTAGGTGTTAATAATTTATTAGATCCTTCCAATTCCTTTTCGCAATATAAAATATATCTTGTATTTAACTTTAAGTGGAACATTTTAATGAGCACATCTGGTAGTAAGGGGTAGATATGAATTATATTGAAAAGTTGCTACATGTTTTTATAATGAATTTGTTATACATTATATATGATCTAGAAAACAATACTGATATTATAAGGGTAGAGGGTCCCAGGGATAATTTTGTATACCAAAAGGGACCCTATGCTTTTTTTTCGGTGATGCTATCATGTTGATTAAATAAGTTTGAATTTTCCCGGGGAAGAGGGGAGGGGGGCAGACCACTCTGACTCCCCCTCTGAAGAACCGCACATCAACTGGAAAAAAGCACAGGTGAATAAATCTCCCTTCTGTCTGCATTGGTTTGTTCCATCTCGCCGCGGAAACATGTTCAAAATTCAAAAAGATTTAACTTCTGTCCATAATACTGTCGAAAACTGTAATATATATATATAATATCAAAAAAAATATGGAACCTGATTTTTTTTACTTTAATACCCGTAAATTGGACGAGAACTGTCAATTGTTTTCGATACAGAGGATTCCGCTAATCTGATAATCAATTTTACTGAGAAAAGTTTGATTAACATTTTCATGTGCTTTGAATAAAGCCCTGAAAATTTCATGCGATACTGCTTACATTGTGCAAACAACGAGCGCGGGTTAACCAAGTGATATATACTTAAAAGCACATGATGTATTATGGGCGAAGCTTGCGATAAAAGTTTTTAAATATACTATAAAAAACAATCGTAAGAAAAAAAGGTGTGTTGCGTTTCTAAAGACCGTCAATATATATCATCAGGGCAATTCATTATTTGTATCAAGTCATTTTACTCAATGCCCAGGATGTGTAGAATTGTGTATTACATTTACAACACTTTATCATAAATCAGTACGTAATGTTAAAAATCATAAGTCATTTTATATGCCCATAAAAATTACAAGCGCAATCATTTTAACATATCGCATAATGATTCTACACTTCTGCTGGTTATTTATTTTTCTTGGTTGTTATAAAAAGGTATATGAGTAGTTCATATACTTTCTAACGTAAATCTGACCGTTGAATTTCAAGTAAATATTGGAAGTCATTTATCCTCACACTTAACTTATATATCGGTACACTGCAGTCACATTTTAATCTCTCTAGCAAGTCAATAAGTACTTTTTTGTTGGAAAAGATTAAAAAGCTCGTTATCAAATAAATACACGTATCATGCGTAGTCTGCTAATCCAAAGTTTGCTAAGCCATTGACCGCCTTTCAAAGTACATGTACGTGCATTAATCAGACGAAATTCTGAAAATTTTATTCATTCTGAATCTACAGGGATATTGAATACATTTGAGGTAAACGCAACCTATTAAGACATCTATTTATAGTTGTAATTTAAAATGTATTTTATCCTAATTGCGGTTGAACATAACTATGTAAGTATGTAAATTGATTGACAGTGTATTTAATCCGTAACAATTTTCATTGTCATTTTGAAATTCCTTATCAGTTTAAAATTATCACAATGGGACCCTTGAGGTTTGAAAAATTGTTTTTAACAACAATCGTTTTTGAAAGAATTAGTAGAAAAGATCTTGACATAGCGTATCGGTAGTAGAAAATACAACAGCTTTAGAATCAAACGATTAATTTAACAAGTGTTTCGTGTCACATGTTAAGTCAGGAAAAACAACTGCGAATAAAATTATCCACACAAAAAAATCGCATATAAACTTTAAGATAGGTGTTTTGATTTGCTTAGTAGTTTAAATTATTCTTTAAAACGACAGTGCACTTTTAACTTAATATAATATGCTAGTTGCCAAAGAGAGACCTTTTCAATCTCTAGAATTTTCTTTAAATAAAAAAATATCAAACATGTAAAAATATTAGCATAATTAAAGTACACAGAGAGAAACTAAAAATGTTTATTCATCAACTCCTTTATTTATTTATATATTAATCGTTACATTAAATATGCGATTTTGTGCGAGTGCGGGTGTGCATTTGTGTTTGGGGGGGGGGGGGGGGGGGGTATTGGTGCAAATGAGAGCATGACATGTTCATGTATGTATGTTGAATTCAGCTGGATTTAAATATTGTTGGCATATTAAAATGGGTAGACATACAACAGAAATAAAAAATACACCCAGCAGATAATTTTCAGGCATGAATGGCCTCGCCTAGTTGACAATGTTTGTTAATAATGTGACAATGACCGATTACTATTCGTTCTTTGTGTGCATATTTTGTTAAAACATTTATTGAGTTATGAATCAAATAATCTCAAAACCGGGAAAGTTTGACGCTTGTGAATAACATAATGTTTTTTTTTCTGATCAGTTGTATTCCTGGACCAAAAAAACTTGATTTAGCATTTTCAAATGTTTATTTAGCCTTCTAGGGAAAAGACAAACGATCATTGCAGTCTTTGTTTACTGCACATGACCAGTGTAGTTCTTATCTTCACATATTAAAATAAACCTTGTCCATATTAACTGTGCATAGTGTTTCTTATGTATATCAATGAACATTAGATGAGATAGTTATATGTATCCCAATATTATAGAATCGATCATGAATTACGATCTCTACATACATTTACATGACGAAAAGTTTCTTGATTTTCCAATTCCCCGAGCAAATATTAATAAGCAGATTACAAGATTTGTTGAAAAAATTCAACTTAAAAGCCACTCGTATTAATTTGCCGATTAATATTTAGGAAAAAAATCAATTAGTTTTTGACAGAAAAGGTATGTAATTTTTTCTTGAAAAAGTAAAAATTCTCGAATTGTTTTTTTTTCTCAAAAATATTCATAATCAATGGTAATTTAATCTTTTCATGTAAAAGGACTGTATGGTTTTAACGAAATTACATATATATATTATCCATAAGGATTAATACACCATGGCATGTGGCGGAAATTCCTGCTATTTTGGATTTGGATTGTCCCTGCTCATACTAGGATTTGTAACTGATGTAATCGGAGTAGCCTCCCCATACTGGATTTTAGGTGAAGTTGGCGGGGAAAAGGTGTTTATTGGATTGTGGCAGGTTTGCACTTCCGGATCAATTGATACCTATTCAGTTTCCGAGTGTGTCGACTTTGCTGAGGTCCCAGGTACAGTGACTAAAAGAACTTAAAGCTCTGAAGTTTGTGCAAATAAAAATTGTTTATATCTGATCACGATAAATGGTTAAAAAAAAAAGCTGGGGGTTTGTGTCATTTGATTTCAAATTATGATATAATATTATTACATTTTTAAATTGATACAATTAAGGGCACAATGGTACTCTTATACAGTGTAAATTTAATTGTTTAAAATCATTACTTACAATCTTTTCAAGATTGGATAAAAGCTGTGCGAGGTTTCGGAATACTGGGAATTCTCCTCCTGCTGATCGCCGTCCTGGCTGCGGTTTTTAGAATTTGTCTGAAGGACAGAGCATGCGTACTGGTCCTCGCCGTTGTGCTTTCCTTTATGGCAGGTAAAATATAAATCAAATATGTGTTTTTATTGAAAATCGCTTTTCGTGCAATTAAAACTCTGTTTGAATTAACATGTCTGAATTACAATCAACACTGATGAAAAGTCAACGATTTCGTTTAATTAGCTGTGTGCAATGTGATATCTGTATCAGTCTTCGGAGAAAAATTCCACGACATCGTCAAAGACAGCAGTATTTTCAGCTTTCACTTTGCCTTCGTTTTCTGCATTCTTTCAACCATCATTACGGGAATCGCTGGAATATTCTTGATAGTTGAAGTCGCGAAAAGATCTTCCTACACATCCATAAACGGACGATAAAACAGTTCCTTTTTGACAAGACACAAACATTTTTTTCTAGCATACTAAATGTCATAACAAAAATTATGTTAAATGATTTTGCTGTACAAAACAAGAAAAGTTATATGTTTAAATATATCTTCCAGTGTACATGCTCATGATATATCATATAATATAATAAAATGTATAACTAACTGTTCGATCAATGTTTCTAATTCTTAATATTAATAAAGCAGAGGAGAGAGAGAGACAGAGATAGAGATAAAGAAAGAGGGAAGAGATAGACGGGTATTCATTATAGCCTTTAGATGGACCTCTTGGGGAGTCCCATATTTGCATTATAAGCTTTCTTCTCTGACTGTAACCCCTTTTACTATTTGCTGTTAAAAACATTAATTTATTAAAAGGGTGGGGGCAAAAGTCAGAGGATTCTCGAATTATATATATCTAGATTCAGGGGCCAAGAACTGTAATTGTTTTTTGTAAAGAGAGACCTGCAGGGCTTAATTGGTCAATCTTATAATATTCAGAATTCTGACTACTAATGCAAATTTATATTATTAGTGGACACTGATTCATAAGCGGTTGCCACATAGCATATTTTATCCCCTTGAAAAGTCGGCGATGTGGAGCAGTAGCTCGGTTGTCGTAAACTATACACACATATGACTGAATTTCTGTTATTTTAAATTATGTATGATTATTATATTTTTGAATTTTTACTCATCGCACTGGGAGTAAAGCCTATATAAATCTACCTGAATCTACCCACCCTAATCTACACTTACAAATGATGACATTTAGCCAATAAACTTCGGAATGCCTGCACCAGAGTAACATATTGCACCTTTTCTTTGGTATATTTTAGTAGTTTGGTACAGGTGTGAGTTGATGTCTTTAAACAATAACTGAATTTTACCTGATCCGTAATTAATGTAAATTTCATTAGAAACCTACTTTCATTTTCGATAAATCAGTACGAAAAAGCAAATATGAGTGCAAGGTGGTGGACGCGCTTTTCAAGTCAGTAGAATTTTGTATCAACATATATACAATATAATATTGAATAATTACGTAGTGTCAATTTACTTACCAAATACTTGTTTAAAGTATACATGTACACTGAGATTAAGATTTGACAAATGTTACATAAATAAATTCAGCCTATTCTTTTTTTTTTGGAATGCATGATTTTAGTTTAAATTTTAAAAAAATCCAGAACGGTGTAACGCGGGCTGACTACATTGTAATTAACATCATAGTACGGAATTGATCACGTGAACAACCAAGTTCATACACTTTTTAACATGCTGTTTAATACTTATATTTACGTTTTTGAGAATGGCAAATCGTTCAGAACTTATTTAATAACTGCGTGTATATGTTTACAACACTAGTACTGCAACCGTCAAAAGATAAGCGCGTGCGTTAATCATTGCGACGTCATTAAAAAGTTCACACAGAATTGAACCTTTTCGTTATTCTATATGTTAAAATATGGAAATATATTTACAAATGTAAATATATATTCAATAAACTTATAGAACAGATACAATTTTGTAGTAAATATTGAATATTAATTTATGACCCATGAACAAATAGATTTGACAGATCTACAGTATGTATGAATTTGTAATAGGAAAGGAGGAATGAGCATATAAATACATTGAAAACATATGGCTGGACCGGGAAACGAACCCGGGATCCCTGCAACTCTAGTCAGGAGCTCTACCACTGAACTATCCAGGCCGATATCGAACCCGGGACCCCTGCAACTCTAGTCAGGATCTCTACCACTGAGCTACCCAGGATGATATCCACGGTCCATATAGCCCCAACTACTACAAAACCTATATGAATAAATTATTTATGCATTTATTATAAACGGGTCTTTGCCTAATATTTACATTCTTTTTTGTGTGAAGCTTCCATCTAAGATGTGTGCTCGGATTTTCCATTGAGTACGGTGATTTAACTGACTTTGATTGGTTCAAATATTTTCTGTTATTTTTTTACTCATTTTTATTTTAATTGTAAAGGATTAAGCTATTTTGAAATTTAATTCAACTTATGTTAAAACGCGGAGATACTTTATTTTTACTAGATCTGTACGATTTATTTTATTAATTTGAATTTGTAATAAACGTCAATTATACCTGTTTATAACTGTTGTGAAAATTCAGTAATAGTCTAAAGTGGTTTTCCCAATGATTCATCGTAACAAATTGAAGTGCAAATAGGTTATGCCACATTATATGCTTATACACGTAATTAAGAAAATAAAAGAACTATTTTCTGTAATTTTATTACCGTCCGTTTCCTATGGCATTGATTGATCCCATTATTGATTGTCCACTATACTGTGACGTGAAAATCAAGGATTTTACATATATGGCTGGAAGTAAAAATAATCTAGTTTCAACTTTGCAATCTGTGAATTACATTTTCTTTGTCTTCTTATATCTGCATTGAATGAACGTTATTTCTGAACACATTCTAAACAAATATTTGATTCCATAAAAAATACTTGTTCATATAACTACAGATATCGTCACTTTACTTGCCTCTGATATTCTTTTATACACCACCATCAGCCCATGCATGGTGCAGTTTGTGAACATGTAAAAATGGCGACTCTCGATCTCGACGTGAAATAACATACTTCAATATCCGAAGTCGGTTAGCGTGTTTTAGAGAAAGTTTGAGGCAAGTAAAGTACCGATATCAGTAGTAAATTGACCGAAGAATTTAATGGTACTAATTTTTTTCCACAGAATATGTGTGAAAATAAGGTTAATTAGTCCAAAACTAGCGCAATTTTTAGAGCGCCATCAATTGCAGATTTTTAGTACGGGAGGCACTGTAGCTCCCAGGTCGTTCATCCGAATTTTTACATACCTGCATCTAAATAATTTATAGCTTTACTTCAGGCACGAAAAACAAATTTCTTTAGCAAGAGTTTGGATAGAATAAACATTCTGCGACTGTATTGCAAAACATTGTGGGTAAGAATGCAAATAAGGGCACCGTTAAGCGGAGCATCCCCTCTCGACATGAATTATTGTAGGAGGGAATGCATTATTTTGGAAAATACATGTAAATGTATCAGATCAGAATAAATAAGACACAAGTATTCATATTTTTAAAACCACTTTGAATTCATTATATCTATTATCAAAACCGCTATGGTTGGAATTTTCCGATAGCGTCACGATCAATTCTGTCAGCTACGTCAAGCATAAACGATACACGCCGCCGGTGTGAAAACTTTATGATTGGTCAACTCCTTTTCTTAGGCGGAGTTATCTGTACACGCTTATGCAATGCCAGAGCTGAATGATTTCTCAGAACAGTTCATTATTCCCCAATATTGGGTCATTATCGAGTTCTAGGATCCCCTACGTTTAAATTCTGCGCAAAACTCTCTCTCTCTCTGTAAGCGGGCGTTAAACCATAGTCTCAAGCTACGGTCCTGAGTGCGGCGTTAAACAAAATATAATATTTTAAAGTTGCATATGCTCCGCGCTCATTTCATGTATATACCGTAAATGTATAATGTACATGTATTACCTACTAACTTACCAGTCGAAGTGATAGATATGAATTCCTCGATTTCTACACCTTTCGATCGGCAATCGACAGTCAATTAACGAACTGAACGATGATATGAAAGAACGAGACGAGTGGAAAGTGCAATGGAGTATGTACATGTGTGTCTTCATTAAGCAAGTGTCCGATTCGTTTCTTCTTCTGTTACCCTACCGCATTCGTTGTAAATATATATACTAAAATATCCCCAAACATTTTACGGCAGATTTCGTAATTTTTCTTGTCTCTGAACCTCCGATCACCATGAATAAAGATGAATATTTACACAAAATGTGGTATGATATAATGTTAACTTTTCAAAACTAGCGTATTTTTCGTGCGCCGTATATTGCAAGTTTTTCGTAAGTATCGTATGCACTGTACGTAGCTTTATATTTACTAACCCAATATTTCTTCGTAGAGCTACAGCTATATGTACCATATGTATGTTTTGTCACAAATGTACACTTTCGAAAAATACCTCAATTTCGACAATCACGAGTACCCCGGTGAATTTTTCATTCTCTGATATGTTGTTGTTCTGTCCGTGCATAATTTAGTCTGAACCAGCAGCCAATCAGCGGTAAGCTGAATCCACCAATAAAAAAGTTTGTGATTAAGGTGCGTGTATTGTTTATGCATGACGTAGCTGATAAAATTAAACGCGACGCCATCGGAAAATCCCAACCAAATCGGTGATAGTAATATTTTATCCCTATCCCACAGCTTTGTGGTTAATAAATTGGGGGAAGGGGGTTACATTTACGTGGTTGTACAGTTTTCTTATTCCTAACAGAAAATCAACACATACAGTACCGATCAGTCCCAACCTTACACCAGAGTAAACACCAACTAAACCCCAGGTTTACTTTCGGGGTTTACTTTTGATCTGCTTTGCGTCCATTTGGGGTTTACTTTGGGTTTCGTCGGAGTTTGCTTTTGAGGTCAACTGTACACACTGAAGTGTGAAGCAGACCCGTTTTTTATCTTACCATCTTACTGCCTGTAATTCCTGCCCTTTGTATATTCCACATACACATGTAGTGTCTGCTTTCAGGGGTATACGTCTGATCGTGGTTTACTCTCTGTGTCCACTCTGGGTTTAATTTGGATTTACTCTGGGTAAACTCTGTGTCCATTCTAGTTAACCCAGAGTAAACCCCTAATAAAAGTGAACTCAGGGTTTAGTTGGGGTTTTACTTTCCGTTAGGTTGGGTCTGATCGGTACTGTATGCTTTAAAGTTTAATCAATTTTATTCATTTAGCGACATTCATTATTATATAAGCATACATAAACGATTCGTATACATTTTAAAACGTAGCTGAAGATCTAGCGATCTGTAGTCTGTTTCGATGGACAATTCTAGTTGCCAATGTCGTATGTCAACCCATAATAGTAGATATGCAGCTTTTATTAATATGAAACAATCTTCCGGTGTAAATGTGCGATATCTGTCAAAGTCTCTTCTGAATTTTGGCTAGTTCTATTCTAAGTAATACGGGAAAAATTGTTCGAAATTCGACTGCTTGTTTCGAGGTAAATCGGTTGACTTTAATCTCTTGCCCGCTTAAACCTTTAACTATGGGCAATCTTCTAACCCTCTATTACTACAAAATCATTTGTTTTTTACCTTAACTAGATTTAAATCCCAAAAATTATCAAGTTGTTGATATGAACTGCATACGGTACTGATTTACTACAAGACATTACCGGAAATGTCCATCGTCAAGTCAAAAACACAACAAAAACGCATATTTTATTTTACTTTTTTGGTGATCTTGTAACGAATTCCGTGTGAATATAGTGAAAAGTCATGAAAACTCTAATATATTTATTGCATAAGAGTCATCAACAACAAACATGATCGTATAGTTGTTAAAGAACGTCCACGAAAATAAGAAGAGATATAGTCCAAAAATGAGAACTTAGAAATTAATGTCTAAATATAAGAACTTAAAGAGGTTCGCTCCTTAGGTTATGGGTAGCCATTTTGGGTCACCTCTAGTCTGAAAATTCTGCATCGCATATTAATTCTAGTAGTATATTTATATTTTACAATGCCAAATAAACGATATTGAATAAAATTGTTTTTTAAAAAATTACACTTTTACGGAGTTAAGTAAGGGACTATATTTTGTGGCGGAAGGTTTTTTAGAAGGAAATGAACAGTTTTCATAACTCACTAGTTTTAGAGTACTGTTACTTTAGCTTCCTAATTTTCAGCGCAGACCAAACTTCTAGATAGTTTGTGTATTACGATATATTCATGATGTTCTAAAAAGCATATTTAATCAATATTTTGATATTTTTATCGATATATTTTGGCATATTTAGCTTATATTTCAATGAAGTAAAGAAAAATTTAACTCCAATTTTGGCCTAAAATTAGCTTATTTCATGCTATATCTCAAATTTTTGAGATGTGACCCCTACTTGTTTTACTTTTAAATGAGACATTAAATGTATGTCCATTTGTATGCAAAGTTTTGGAAAGATGACTTTACTCTAATTTTATTTATTTGCATTATAATTTGATTACTCCAAAATTTGGTAACATCTGTTGTTGTGTATTATGTACCGGCCTTTGAAGCCACCAGTGAAGAGAGAATTTTTAAACTTTGACTTAGATTCTACTTTTATAGTCACTATATGTGTTCAACTTCATACTGTATTAAAATCATAACTAAATAATAGTTCAAACTATAAATATTTGTTTGATTTCTTCAAATTATCAATTTCTATGTCAAATTTTAGCAAAAATTTCAGGAAAATTATCATTTCTGTTTGGGGCCCTATATTTCCAAAAAATGGCATGTGACATGGGTCACAAATAAAATAAATGAACATTATAGGTCCCCATCTTTATATTTGGGTGGTTTTCGGATGATTGACATTACTATTATTTCAGTTGTCAACCTCCTTAAGAATGAATGTCCTGTTGTGAGATCTTCATGTCTTGTTCCGGAGAGGATTAACGAAAGACAAGGATTCAGTCTCTCTATTGCGGTCTTCTTGTCACTCCGGGATTCTCCTTTTTATACCAAACATGTTTGTCCATATACTTGGAGATGATCTTTAACAGTTGAACTGCATCCTTTCCATCCAGAAATTAAGAATGGAAAGAAACTGTGTATTCCTCTCCCTATAACGATGCACTTAAAATTGATCAACACAATTGAAATTCTTCGTCCCCCATCCAGAATTAAGAACTAAACATCTGTCCCATCCAGAAATTGTATTGGTGGTCCGAGTTTGGAAAGAAATCGTGTATTCTTCTCCCCAAAATTATAAAAGTCACATAATAAAGCTATTCTGCATTACTGCCACAGATGTGGTTTTTTTTTTGGGGGGGTGGGGGTTATAATGATATTCTTTTTACATTCTTTTTCTTCTTAAATGGTAAGTATGAAATTGATTTTCCTCTACTTTCCATTAGTATGGTGTCCAGAAATAATCGGTCGTTTACTGTAAGAAACATTGTTTCACTGTTTATACTGGAAATTAATTACCTGTCATGGACTTAAAAAGCATATTGCAGTTAAATCTCGCAAATCTTCTCGTTGAATGATCTGATCGATTTTTAAACTATTTTTTGTTGATCCAGCGTATAATAGATTAAGAAATCAAAAGAAAAAAAAATAACAGGTCGTCCACGATTTAATAGGCTTCTTTCTTCTTAATAAAGGTTATAAAATCAATCAGATTAAAAGAATATTCATGACATTACATCTTTTGGGGGGATTTAGGATTATTTTCTTGTTTACAGTTCACTGAATGTAACTCCTGACTCAAACTTGATTCTAAAGTAAATTAAAATCTCCAGCTATTTAAACATATCTGCCACAGTTTTTTTTCCCTGTTTTTTACCAGTTTATAATGAAACTATGGGACATCCAGCATTAGGGTCATAAATATTAAAGAGTAAAACAAAAATAGGATTAGCTAGTTTTCACTTTCGCGTTAATACTGATTAAATAATTTCTGATCTAAATTATTTTATAAACTAAAAAAAAAATCTTAAACTCTAATATTTCTCTAATGTTGTTTTCCTCTTTGGTTGTAAAACGTGAATTTTAAATGAAATAAAAAAAAATATCGAAATAAATTCGATTTGAAATTTAATAGAATATCCTGTCACTTTCTTTTGTCTCCAAGTCCTTGGCAGTTTACACTATATGTTTTGCGTTGATTGGTCATACAGGTATCTGCTAATGTAGACATAGTGAAAAATATCTGGCAAAAAAAAGAACAAAAACCCAATAGAAATGGAGATTATTTCTAAGGAAAAAAAAGTGTATCATATTTATAAAAAAAAAGGAAATGATCCGAGAAAAACCCACGTAATCTCTATAAATATAAAAAGTACTACTGGCTCCTAAGTAAGGAAATACACGATCGACAAAGCAGACATAATGACGTATTATACCTATTGATCACCTCATCATATCACCAAATGCTGGGATTTATGCATTTACTGACCAGTCTAATATGGAGAAAATCCGCAGTGTGCTCCTGGTAAAGGGAAAAACACCATTAAATTAGGTTATGTGATATCGGAGACAAGTTGTTGTGTAGTGACAAATAGGCATATAGCTTAACGGCTGTTTATTCGCCCTACACATATCATGTAACGATAATTAACTGGGTCATTAGTCAGTACATGTACTTAAAATACATACCATATGAATGACGTAAGCAAATATTGGAAAAAAGGTTACATAAATATCTTAGAAACTATCATTTTTAATTTGCACTTTCATTAAATT
>WFKH01011926.1:43113487-43142399 GCA_016163765.1 Magallana hongkongensis
TGGAAAAAGGTGAATATCATTTTTAATAGCTAAAGGTAAATTGCAAGTAACCGCGTACATAAAATGCAGAAGTAGTTTTAGGGATATTCAAGCTTATTAAATTTACATATAAGAGTTACCATACGCATCAGTATATCAAACACCCCCCCCCCCCCCTACATTGAAAATTATGACATGTACATATAACACCCACCATTATCCCCGCATGAGAGATAAGCTACAGCTTTTGATTTTTTTGCAAAAGAGAATCAATTTATTCAAAATAAAATAATTCATTAAAGACATATAAATGAGGACATTGCTAAATAATTATTATTAATAATTATTACAGGAGTATTCGAGAACATCAAAATTGGAAAGGTGCCTATTCTAATGACGAGTCCCAAGAGCCTCTTTACTTGATTCTAGAGACAACTCTTTGAGACAGGAAAATTTAAAAATGACGTCTCTGCAATTGTTGTTGATGAAGTTCATTTTGTGGACCAATGGTAACGATAGTTGTGAGAGATGTGAATTTAGAAAAGACTATAGCAGAATTTCCTCGCTACGAAGTCTTCTACCGCAGGCTGTAATGTTTGCTTTAACAGCAACGACCACCAAAGAGAAAAGGATAGAATATCAGAACTCTTTGAAATGAATTCATATGATACCATCATTGGTTGCTGCGACAAGGAAAACATAATATATTTTACAAAGCAGATTCTAGTAATATTGAGGATAGTTTACAGTGGCTAATTGATGAACTTATCACCAAAAAGGCAGGTACGCAAAAATATATAATATATTGAGGAAACATTAGGTCATGTTCCCAAATTATGCACTATTTCGCAGATAAATAGGAATCCAAAATCCTTACATAGGACAACCTTCAGCCAATATTGTTTATATGCAATGTTTTTAGCGGAGTAGCCACTAAAACCCAAACTGAAACTAAAACGGCACCCCCTATCGGTAGCAGTTATCGACGTGTTGCTTTACTCATTTCTTTCATTGAAATTCCTGAGCAGAATAAAATAATTAGACAAATATATTAGGCATGCCAAGCCAATTTTAAAATGGTATTATGAGATTAAAATCGTTGTGCATTTCAATTCAATTACCTGCTATAAAGCTTAAAAATGTATGGCTTTTGAAAATTTCCAACATTATTTATTTTTAAAATATTTTTGAAGTTTGCACTTTTAAATTTACAATTGAGTTTTTACATATAAAATGTCACCTTCATTTTCATACCTTTAAACCACTGAGAATTAGTACAAAACTCAAGAGAATTGATAAAATAACAATATTCATTAAACATACAATTTTATTAATTATAATTAACAATGAAATGAAAATAATTTTCAGTCTATTTCTCTCATCAGCTAGATCTCTGGCCCCAATGTCTGTAAATAGAATGAAAAAAATATTAATTCTTGTGATATTTGTATATCAATAAATAGACAAGAAAATCTCAGTAATACTATTTATTAATACATAATTACTTGTTTAGAAATTAATCAGAACAGAAAAGTCTTTACTCGGGAACCATGAAATATTTGCTAACGTGTCTGAAATCAAGCAAAAGTAAAGTTTGTAAGATATTTTAAATTTTAAACAAATTGTATGATTAATGGACTGATGAAATGTATTCCTTTAATAAATTGAAATGTTTAAGTTTTATTTTAATAAATTGAAATGTTTAAGTTTTATTTTCAGTGATGAAGAGTAAATGCAATTGTCATAATTACCGGTAACATATTAAAGGTACATACGTACCGCTTAATCATATTTTTTAGTGTCTGTGTTCATACAATAAATTTATCGAGATTGATATGAAAAGCCCATACAACATGTAATGTTTACTGTGTCTACTCCAAAAACGACGAAAATTCCTCATAAACATTACCAATTTACACTACCCAGTTAATTCTCGGCCATCTTCGGAAGATGAAATTTGCATACGTTTGTAATGCGCGCGCATCTTTGTGACAGGAAGAGAAAATGTCGTCGGTAAGTTGTTATGTCTATTATTTTATTCTCGTCGTTATTGTTCTTTTTTACGTGGATTTATTTCATGATTGTGTAACATAGGCATATATTTTTATGAATATATAAATATCCTGATATTAAGTAAATGTGAATGTATTAAAACAATGTCAGTTTGATCTCAATGTGCATGTGGGACATGCACGCTTGTTTGTTTATAGTCTGTCACAGGGCTGCAGGTTACTATTTCCGTTACTTTTTGATGAGTTTGAACGAAAATACACATACATATCAATAAAAACGAATTGCAATCGATGTAAGGGAAAATACATGTATGCAAGGTCTGTTTATCGACACTTAATCTATTTTTACCCTGAGAAATTAACATGAACGAAAACAAATTTCTTACGAAGATTTATAATGGGTAATGTTTACATCTTCTCCGTTCGGAAATATTTATAACACATCGCACAATTTTTTAACGTTATCATTTGGGTACTTTTCATTTGTTTACAATGCAAAATCCCCGTTGACTACGTATATTTGGTTGCGTATTGAAACATGAAGCAGTATAGAGGGGGCCTCTCAATTAAAAACAGATAATCTGGACTGATTTTGTTCTAGTGGATAAACGTAGTTCGGGCACAAATGTATTTATAATAATCGAGATAATGATCAAAAAGTGGTTGAAGCAGAACTTGGGACAGAGTATACCTATTGTAAAAAATAACTCATTAACATTTCATCTCGTTAATTATCCCCCGTTTCGACCCTTCCTTGCATCATAGTTTCACTGGCAAAAGGAAAGTTCAATTGCAAGCATAGCCGAGAGTAGTGATGAGGAGAATGTAAGATCGGAGGAGTCAAGGGGAAGAGGTCGAGGGAGAGGAAGAAGGGGTGTTCGAGGAGGAGTCAGAGGTGTGAGAGGAACCAGAGGACCAGGAAGAGGCAGATCAAGAGGAGGCCGTGGCCAAGGACCAGATCGAGACACAATAGCATTAGATGCAATTAACAGACGGACAGATGTTTTACAAGTAAGTACTTTACTTTAAAATAAAAGTTGGTTACGTTGAGCAATAGTATTCCAAAGTCTATTTGGGATATAATATATTCACTCACTGTTGCAACTTATTTTTCAAGATTAATTGAATGTTTTTATGTCAAAATTTGAGCATGTGCAATGCAATATTTAATTTTGAATTGTGTTGCTTGGTACATGGTAACTGGATCTTTTCATCCAATGTTATGTTGTAGGATGAAATTGCCAAGATGGAATTGGAAGAGTTGCGACAACTCTGCCTTAGGATGGCTGAGAAGCATCCGAGCCTTGTCCACATCATCTTAAGGCCAGCACCTACACAAGGAGGGCATCATCCTCAGCCTGGAGGGGCTTTTCCAGACTGGTGTGTGTGTGGAAAATGCAGGGAAATGCCCACAGATGCTGAGAAGGTGTGCTGCAGGAAAGAGAGATGCATTACACTTTTACCGGTAAGATTGTACTGAATAATTGTTTTTCAAAAGATCTCCAAAAAAAACCCACATAAATAAAGCCTAACATCATACAATGCTTGCTTGACGCCTCAATGTCTGATTTGACAGCCAACTCTGTGATTAAAAACATTGAATGACATTGAAGTTATACATATAGATAACATCACAATATTGTTTGTGACATTATTTTTTGTGTTCTGTGTAGGATTTCTCTGTACTGGTCCTTGATGAAGCTTTGTTAGCTCTAGGCAGAATGAATAGGAGAGACATTTTGGTTTTTGATGATGATGCTGACTTGAACAGAGCCAACAGACATCAAGGTTACAGACAGTACATCCTGTGGTCTCATGGGCGACTCGGGGCAGGAGACAGGAGAATTACACCTTCCTGCTGTGTGTGGAAAATCAGAGATAAATACCCGGATCCTTTCGGACAGTACAAAGGATTTGTTCCTGGTAGATTGGGATGATTGGTTTTAGTTACAACCCTCTTCCTGTATATGAATGTGCACAATCTTATTACAGACTTGTTTATAACCTTTGAAATTGCTGGTCAATTAGATGTTCTTTTACATGTACATGTCAATTGTGCCCAAAAGTTACTATAGTAGAATTTAACCTTTTCATTGTTTTTTTTATCTTGACATTCAACCTTGTAATAAAGTATTCTTACAAAATTTCGAGTTGATGATTTATATTTTATATACCGGTAATTATGTTTTAATAATTAGTTCACTAGGATATGAGGTTCAATAAAGTTATATACAAATGATCACAAAACTGGCAACGATCACAATTACATGTATTTGTATTAATAAAGATATAAAAAAAAATAAGTAGTACAATACAGTAGGCTGTATAGTTTTTTTTCTTCAGAAAGACCTATTCAAAATGAAATTTGGAACATGTATTTCAAATATCAATAATATCGTTTACATTACATGTACCTTATAAAGCAGTACAACATATCACAATTTAAGCTATTAACAAAAATAAAGAACCAAGATGTGTCCCATTCTTTAAAAACCCCAACCCAACATGTATTAAAATTTTTACTACAAAAGCAAGCTTAGATTTTGCAGCAGGCCAAGTTTACGAGTATATTTCAACTACGCCAGTGACTTACGATGTTACGAGTATGTTTCACCTGCGCCAGAGGATCGCATCCTGTTCTGCAAAATCACGTTATGCATTGAGTTATTATTAAATAAGAGAATTTTTACCCATTTACCCCAACTTTTGTTACATGTAAATCATTCACAAATTAGTGCAGCCTTCAACAAAATCAACTGAATATCCATACAGAGACTTATTTAGTTGTAAAACATGATGATGAATTGAATATTATGCTTTGGGATGGAGACATGCATCTACAGAAATCTGAATTCTGTTTCTCCAAACCTGTCCGATATTTTTTTAAAAACAGGATATACATCTGTTCTCTAGTAAATATACAAGACATATAGTAGAAACGCATACAAAAACGAACATTTGTATTCAATGAAGTAGAAGTCTAGATGCAGTGAGGTACCTTAAATGCTGTTAAGACAAACAAATAATGTTTTGTTGAGTAGATCAACTATTCTGTAAATCGCGACTTTTGCTGCCTTACTATCTCCTCTGTACTGGGTGGTTCCAGGGCTGCCAAATGTTTTGAAATAACACGTGGATCATCAGGTGCTAACGTGGTCAACTTCATCCCAACCCTGTCATGTATCCGCAAAATTAGAGCACTAGCTAGAAGCAAATGAATGTAGTTGTATTGCTTTCTTGTTTTCAACGCATGAACAGTCCATCGTCCGCTTTTTTTGTTGAAAACTGTGATACCTAGACAAACAAGTTATCTTGTTAATACATGTACATATGCTTCAACATGCTCATTCCAATTTTGCTCACAAAGCTTAGTATATTTAATTCCTATTATTAATCATTTACATATCATTTAAATTTAGTTCTTTTTCTCAAGATTTCTGCGAGGGGTTGAATGACATTTTTTTGTCCTACAATTTTTAGGATCAAAATTACCTCGTTTTTCCATCTTTGTTCCTCTGAATTGGACGGCCCACATTCATGTTGTGGTCTAGAGCTGCAAGTCTGTTTCTGGCTCGGTACACTGGTGGAGTGTACGCGAATCTCTTTGAACAGTACATAAGAAGATGTTGATGAAAGCCTTCCAATTCTGCTGTACTCCTGAAAGTCATATCAAACTTATGCCAATCTTTATTCTGAAGTATATCATTTCAATAAATATAAAACCATTTTATCCTCAAATTCATCTAAACCCTAGCCAAGGTTTACCTGAAGTTCAATAGGTATCCAACATTATTCAAGAGCCTTTTGTCCAGCACAACAGTTGCTAAATCCTTGAGCACATGGGCATCCTTAGTAGGTGACAGCCATACTTTTTTCTCTCCTCTTCATCAAGATTTCCATGCAAACAATGGTTGACACCCCCATGTAGTATAACCCACTCATGTGTATTGGTAATATGGTGGAGAACACTTCGCCATATGCCCTAGTAATTAAAAGGTTTATATACATTAGTGTATAATGTATCTCAGTGTCTTGAAATTTGTTCATCACGCTTACATGTACTGATTATTCAAAATGGAATGGCAGTTTCTGAGAAAGGATTATCCTTCTTAAATGATAGGTAGGTAACTCACCACAAATTCTTCGTAGGTGTTGGCTTCTCGGCAAGAAAACCAAAAATGATTGACGATATCCTTACATCATCCCAGCAGAATGCCGTTACCTTTCTTCTGTGCCACCTGGGAAATGGATATTAAATCAAGCATGTATTTGTATCTCAAGGTTATACATGTGTAACAGAGACACTTTTTGCCTCTGCTGGGGTTTGAACCCGGGTCCTCTGGCACGCCAGTCCAGCACTCTACCGATCGAGCTTAAGGGTTAATTAACCCACTAGCCAGACCTAGTAGGAATGCCATATACCTGACTCTACCACATTGTCCCCCTCCAAGGAAAGAGTCGTCCTCGACCCTTCCAGAGTGCCAACACCTGTGGGGCGAAGTACTAGAGACAATCTCTCTCACCCGCCAGAGAATACCCAGGTCCCAACGTGGGCGCCAAATGTAACAGAGACACTTATTGCCTCTGCTGGGGTTTGAACCCGGGTCCTCTGGCATGCCAGTCCAGCACTCTACCGATCGAGCTAAAGGATTAACCCACTAGCCAGAGCTAGTAGGAATGCCATATACCTGACTCTAACACACATGTACCAATAATTTAATCACAAATAATAAAACTTGTTTAAATACTGCCATATCTTACTTTCAAAGAATGATCGCTCACATTTAGAATCTTTTTCCCCAGATTTTTTGCAGCATGCCATATATCATGGGAGTGATGGATGTCAGGGTATTGTTTCTCTGCAAAATCAGTTACATAGGTCAACAAGCAAAGTTGAAAAGTCAATGAGTTCAATTTTAAAAGAAAATGTTTCTCTAAAAAACTGTTGTACAAAAGTTGTCAACATATATTATTCTGCTAACTTACTCATAATAGAGCCTATTCCCAAGTGTGCATCTGTCACAACCTCCTTTATATATACATTTTCTTCCAAAGTTCATCCATTGCAGCTTGAAAACCCGCTTTTTCCATGTTTGGAGACTTTCGGTCTGTCATTCTTTTGTCTAACATGTGGATGGTTAGAATCTTTTTGGTGTCATTGTCCATTGGTGTGTAAGAGCAATACTGTGCACTGTGCCCTGGCGAGTCATTGCGTCCATCCCCTATCAAAACGAAAGGATATTTTCTCAAGTTATAAAAAATGAATGTGTCAACATTTTCCTTATTGGTTGACACATATTAAGTTACAGTACTGCATTTTTCATGATATTGAATGAAACAACAACTTTTGTACTCAATACCTAAAACAACAACATCTTGTAATAGATTTCTCTTGTGGTTATGCCAAAAGTTGTCAATTGATGGGATGGAACTGGTCTGCTGAAGGGAATTTTAAGGACAGCATTTCTGCCCAGAGAGCCATCTTTCCGTAATTGTTACCAGATGTCAGAATACTCCCACAAATAAGAAAATCTCCGCTGTGCAGTCGTCGGTTGAGATGTGGCTGGGAACACCACTGATGACTTATATGGTTTTCATCACATATGAATTGATAAAATTATTTGAATGTTAATCTCAATTACAGCTCCAGTAAATTTTGTGCACATCAAAAAGTATGAATGAAATACAAAATGGTAAACAAAAAGGAATATTCATTACATGTATTTTCAAAACATACTTTTTTAAATATACACATACCCACTTCAAATACATTGCAGATCCAACAAATGACTCTACTATTCGAGTTTGTTTTTTACAGGACAGCTCCTTGCATTCTGGAATGTTTATCTTTGTCAATTCCAGTATCTGGCTTGTAAATGCAATGCATTTTGTGGCTGTTGTCAATTGTCTGCATCTATCATCATCTGAGACTTTTTGAATCCCAGGCTGAATTTCCTTGTCAATGTCTGGACCCTCAAGGACACCATCATTTCCAGGCACCTCATAACCAAATTCAAACTCTTCAAACGCAACATCTTCTGCCATGTTGTTCATATCATCTGACCTAATTAATATATTTTTGAAACATAACATACCAGTACATGTAATTAATTCTTCTCAAAGTCATACATTGTTATAAATAATCAGTATGTATGCATTTAAGAAATTGAGACCAGAATTCTTGTTCTTTAAAAAACATATTTCATACAATAGTCTGATGAATAAATTTCCTTAGCTCCAAATAATACCAAAATGCTCACAATATAGCTGTGATATCAAAACTAGGCTGATAGTTTGGATCATCATCATCTTCTTCATCAGCATCCACTTCTGACTCATGCATCGAGATGTCAATTGACAAACTACAACAAAATATTAATTCATGACAAATTCAGGTGACAAAAAAAAAACATGTCAATTTAAATACAAGAGACCCATATGCCACATCACTCACCTGGGCAACAATAGGCATGATAAAATCATCTTATGGAGTCAAATATCTGGACAATGTGGTATAATACATGAAGATCCTGTATAAATATTTTTTTTCTGGCCAATTGGTTTCTGAGAAGAAGATTTTTAAAGATTTTCTCTATATACATGTACAGAGGGTTCCGCTTGAGGTGGTATGGGACACCTCCATGTTGTGATGTATTGTTATCAAAATAAACAATAAAATGAAGAGTAATTATGTAAGTAGGTTCTTTCCCATTATTGTCACTTAAAGCTGAACACCGCTCGTAAATAGGCACAGTCCGCCATATTTCTCTTTTCTCACTGCTGTCCCTACAACCCTTATATAAGGGGCAGACCTCTAAACACTTCTAAGTACTTCGCTGTAGAGGTCTCACCTATGTGGACGTACATCTTGCCTCGCCGTGCTACTCAGTCGCGATGAAATTATCAAATTTTACGCTCTTTTTTCAAGCCAGGAGAGTACTTACATCAAATAAATTGGTCAATGCATTATTTACAAACAGAATATGCACATAGAATAAGAAATACATGCATAAAATCCAAAGACCGCGAAAGTAATACTACATGTCGGCCACGAGTTTCAGGTGTGCAATCGGGTGTAACGAATTCGAAGGGTTTATATACCAGGTACCTGTGTGATGGTGCCTATTTACTGGCGGTGTTCAGCTTTAACAGCGTAGCGCATTGGGTAACAGGGTATTATACGAATCTGTTAGTCATGACTTCATACCCCACTAGGGTTTTACAATTTTAGACCCCCCCCCCCCGCCATTGTGACCCCACCATACCCCTGTGGTCATGATTTTCACAAATTTGAATCTACACTATCTGAGGATGCTTCTACATAAGTTTCTGCTTTCCTTGCTAAATGGTTCTGGAGAAGAAGATTTATAAAAAATTCTTTAAAAAATTTCAATAATTGCTAATTACCTCCCCCTTTAAAAGGGTGTGGTCCTTTATTTTCACAACTTTGAATTCCTTTTGCCTAAGAGTGATTTGTGCCAAGTTTGGTTGAAATTGGCCTAGTGATTCTGGAGAAGATGTTGAAAATGTGAAAAGTTTACAGGCGGACAACAGACAAAATGTGATCAGAAAAGCTCTCTTGAGCTTTCAGTTCAGGTGAGCTAATAAAAGTAAATTTACATATTTTACTTAGGTACAAATATCTTTCTTAAATGGATCACACACTGATGTTGACAACTGAACTGGTTTTTTAAATCGACGGGTTGCCACACTGTCCACTTTACTCCTATGTTATAAAAATATTCTTTTATCAACTATAACCCTAAATTATGTTGAAAAATTTGAAGTTTACTCTGAACTCACTCTGTATTCTCTACACATGATCTCTGCAGCTCTTCAATTCCTGACATAAGTTCTCTAAATTTAAAAAAAAATAATGATTATTTCCATTATTTCATAAATCATGTAATTAAATAAATCAAGTAATATTTTATCATCCTATTGTATTAATGACATAAGCAGATCCATCATACTCAAACTTCAGACTCTGCTGAGATTTCTGAGACAGATGGTGTTCTTTGGGTCTGGCTCAGTGTAGATATAACTTTGTTTAGGAAAGCAGGTGTTGAACTGTTTCTACAGGCTGTTGTCACTTGAGGGCTTTGATTTCCAATGATAGAAACATCTTGTTTGCTCGGTACAGACTGGTCTTCTTTGAGTGATGGCAGTGATTCATACCTATATATCATAAATGTGTAGAATTAGTTGTACATGTATGTACATGTTGATTATTTTTCATAGAGTAAAGTATATGTTTTCTAATGCAACAAGATGCAACAAGATTTCTTCTGTCATTGTTCCTTTCCTAAACATTAAACATTGAAACTAAGATAAAAAATACTGGGGGGGGGGGGGGAACCCAAATACGGGTAATGTAATCTAAAGTAATCACAAGTAATCATGATTACTAGGAGGAGAGTAATCTTATGTAATAGATTTTTTCTAAAATTGGATGTAATCAGCTTGTAATAGATTACTTTTAAAATCCAAAGTAATTGTAATTTAAATGATAAATAAATGACTATGCAAACCAGATAAGTATCAACAATGCTTTAATCAAGAAATACGACTAGCTGTATGTATGTCTTGTCAAATTATTTGATGAAAAATAAAAACATTAACACGAAGGTACCAATCTTTTGAACAGTAAATTAAGTAACAAAATTTTCAGTTCATCAATATATATATAAAATTTAAAAGCACTGGAAGAAGAATTTCTTGGAAATATCAAGTACATTTCGTCAGCTATTTCCGACAAAACATGCTTTTAATGTGGAAACATGATGGCATATTGTACAGCAAGCCACTGCTAGTTTAACTTTGGTTTATGATTTGAAGCAGACAATGCATTTTAATATCTCTTTTACAAAAATCAAACAGTACTGTCTCTGTTTTAACCAAATAATCTGTGCTCGGCCCAACGGTTACACCGTTTACATATTATAAATTTAATATAACTACATCTGTATTAGGGCTTACTGAAATTTCGGAAGGCTGTTTTCTTTTTCCCAGTAAAGGCCATGTTGCCATTGTTGTTTTCAGCACGCTCATGCTTAAGTTGATTACTCTCTTTGTAATTATTAAATTTATCCAATCCTTTTAACAATTACAGTACCTCTGAATTTGAAACGAATTGTAAATGTCCTGACATATTAATTATCTGGGAACTTGTTTATAATTTGCTTATCCATTGACTCTTTGAATTTCGAACCCGATGTTACTTTGTACAGGTTAGGACAAATCTCCCAAATGGGATATAATACCCTGTTTGGGCTATACAAGTAATATCTCAAATGGGACATAAATTTGAAGTGAAAATAAATAAAGATTTTTGTTTTGTTATATCAAAATATTCATATCAAAAGCTACAACTTTTGGTTAGAAATTAAGCCTTTTCTAAAATAAAAAGCAATTATCTTTTGCAATTCAAATTAATAAACCATTTGTGATATTATCAGATTATATCCCAAAGAAGGTATTGTATCCTTTTTGGGTGAGTGGTCCAACCTGTTGTAGTACTGTACGATGATTTAAATTCAGAGTAAAGGTGGATTAACGAAATTCTCTTCTTTGATTGGAAAAATTCAAGAGTTAATTTCTTACTTGTTTGAAATGAATTTTAATAAATACTTGGTCAGTTCAAAGTATCTTGTGCAAAAAAACCCCAAAAACCTGTGAGAACGGGGTGTACATTTTAAACACAAAACGAACACCGTCGGGCCTTCGACCATAGATTGTGCATTTCGACAAAAATTATGATTTAAAATAACACCCGAGTACATTTACAGCACCGCACGGTTTCTGTACCCAATCATAGGAATTGGTCAAACGACTGTACTCACCGTTCAATTAACATGTCTGCCATTTCTTCGTCTGTTTTGGCGTTGGTCTTATGTTTCAGTGCCCTCTATCGTTCCACTGTATCGCCTATATATATTCTACTTTTTGCTAACTTCTTATCATACTCTTTCTTCTCTTCCTCTCAGACCCAGTTAGTGTCGCTTTTCTGCCTCCTCTCTTTTTCACATTTTCCACACTTTTTCCCGCCATTATTTCCCCTTGTGTATGCAAATTTCACAGTCACGTGATCGGACTCGGCTTTTCTCGGAACTCAAAAATACGGGTCGTATTTTGGAACTTTTTGAAGCAATATATGCGTATTCTTTGCTTATATGATACAAGTGTACGAGTGGTTTCTGTTTTATTTTGCTTAAGAAATATCGTAATCACCGTAAATATTCATTAAACAAAATTAAAATTAGACTATATGTACCTTTATTAATAATTGCACCAAGATAGAAATGTGAAGTCTGAATTGAGAAAAAAACCACAATTATAACAACAAAACAAACTAGACAAGCCTGCAACTTTTATCAGTTTTCAATAGTATCTTAATTGGAAACAAAATGTTTTTTAGTACAAAAATAAAATGTTAGTATTCCATGAAATTAGTACTTCACAACTGAAAAGGTCTTTTCCAAAACTTTTAACAACAGAAAAACAACCGAAATGCCATAAATTCAACTGATACCTCTGGTATAATCTCTAAATCACCCTTTTTATAATAATCCAAAAGTTTGTAAATACACACACTTTGTAATTCCATCTTCTGCCACATCATTATCATACACAATGTTATAGAAGTTCACAAAACCTGGCACAACACTTATAACCCCTCCTACGTAATTGCCATCTGAAAATCTATGTTTAACCCTTTTCCCAACCAATAACGGAGTCCTAATTCTTTGTTGTTCAGTATCTGGGCCATGATAAGCAGCATCTATAAGCTTCAGCAAGTTTTCTCTCAATACAGAAATAAGATGCTTTTTACCTTTGGAGTTAAACTTAAAAACCTCTATGTTTTCATGTTTTTGCTTAAACATCTTTTGTCTTAATCGAAGTTGAGCCTCCAGTGCTTTCCTTTTTTCATTCTCCTTTCCAATCTCACCAAGTGCTGCATCAACTCTTTCCCTCGACTGCCAAAGCCATTAATATGCTATTTTATTTGTTTGTTTCTCCCGCTGTGCAAGTAAATCTGCTCCTTTTGAGCAAAGGCAATCTTTTTTTCTTCTAAAATCTGTCTTCGCTTTAAAACAATATCATGGCACCGCTCTTTAAATTGTGCTCTAAGCTCCCTTCCTTCCGAAATACCCTTACTCATCATCTCTTGTTTTTCTTGATCTGGTAAAGAATCTAACCATTCGGATGTTTTGTTTAATGAAAACATTATAAATGCCTCATTTGTTATGGTTGATGCATTTGGGCGAAAACTTATAAAGTTGTCTAACATTCCAAACACTCTCTTACTCATTTTATTGTGTTGAACAACAGATTTGCTTTGATCTTTGAGTTTATCAGAAGGGTTATTGTATGCTCCTCCAGGTAAATGTTCTCTTAAGGCAACAGAAACAAGTTTATGGAAGCCACAAAACAGCAACTGGGCAAGCTGAATAGCAAAATGATCAAATTCATCATTTGGTTTAACTAGTTCCTCATAAAGTTTGTCATTAACAATTAAAATCTCTTCAAATGGGTACTCATCTTCATGCATCCTTGCTCTGTCTTTCAAGGTATACAGTAAGGCTTTCAAAATATGTGTTAAGGTCCAAAATATTGAGGTTCTTTTCAATAATTCTCCAAAAAGGTGCGGTTATCAATTTTGATATTAATCCCAACACCTTGCAGGCAGCAAGGTAAACTGGATTCTTAATTAAATGAGCAATTATCTTATGCAGATTGTAACTCCATGAACATTGTTTAGAAATGTACTGATTGTCTCTCTGTGGTAGTAAACTAACTCAGCAATAAAAAAGATTACATTGAACCTGTTTCCACGGAATGGAATAAATAATACTTTTTTATCCCTTCAACTGCAATAAACTTTGAATTCTGAAAATGCACCACATTTCTCATCACCTCCACAAGAGAAACATTTTGAGCAACATCTCATTAAAGTTAATGTTTTAGCCTCGCTTTTTGAAAAATAACACTCACTTTCCTGGTCAGTTTCAGAATCTTCAACAACATTAGATTCAGAATTTCCTTGTTCGTCTTCAATTTTTTTTGAGAATAGGCGATGTGCATTCTGCCATATTTACATGTAGATGAAGTGCACAAAAGAAGTTATTAACTTTGCTGCATATGAGTTTTTGTTCATTACTGAGTGTTTCCCGGTCCTTTTTAACAATAGACAACATTTCTGATTTATACTGCTGCAAAAGTTCTGTGAATGATATGTTTACTTAAGCCCTATCAGACATGAAACTTTGGATGTTGCTTATGATTGTATGACCAACTGATACATCTTCATTGATTATCATTTCCTCACAAGCAGATAATTTGTCATTGAGAATTTCTTTGAAAGTGTCCAATGTTTTTGAGGCTGCTTTATTATGCATGTCTCTTAGTCCCAGGCAAAAGACCTCTTTTTCTTCATTGCTTGCAAGGAATGTTTGTAAGTCTTTCCCTTCTTTCTCGTTTCATCTCATTACTGAGTGTTTCCCGGTCCTTTTTAACAATAGACAAAATTTCTGATTTATACTGCTGCAAAAGTTCTGTGAATGATATGTTTACTTAAGCCCTATCAGACATGAAACTTTGGATGTTGCTTATGATTGTATGACCAACTGATACATCTTCATTGATTATCATTTCCTCACAAGCAGATAATATGTCATTGAGAATTTCTTTGAAAGTGTCCAATGTTGTTGAGGCTGCTTTATTATCCCCTCGCGCAACTTGTTGCGAAGGGGATATAGCATCGCTACTGTACGTGTGTGTGTTCGTATGTGTGTATGTGTGTGTGTGTGTGTGTGTACTCCATTTCAATTTTCTAGTAAATTCCAAGAAAACCCTCTCATGAATATCCATCAAACTTTGTACACTTCTTTGGCATGGTAAAAGGACAAACCCTGTTGATTTCAAAATCAATTGATTAAGTATTTTCTTAAATTATCGTAAAAAATGAAGTTAAAAACATGAATTTTATGTACGACTTGACAATAGACATTTCCGGTAATTTTATGTACGACTTGAAGTTAATCGCTACCGTATACAGTTCAAATCAATAACTTGAGATTTTTGGGATTTAAATCTAGTAAAGGTAAAAAAAAAAAAACAACGTTTTGTAGCATTGGAGTGTTAGACGAGTGCCCATAGTTAAAAGTTGAAGCGGGCAAGAGATTTAAGTCTGCCGATTTACATCGAAACAAGCAGTCGACTTTCGGACAAATTTTCCCGTATTACTTACAATAGAACTAGTCCAAAATTCAGTAGAGACTTTGACAGATATTGCACATTTATCACGCGAAAATTGTTTTATATTAATAATAACTGCATATATATCTACTATACTATGGGTTAATTATAATACGCGTACGACAACTAGCAACTAGAATTTCCATCAGAGCAGACTACAGAGCGCTTGATTTTCAGCTACGTTTCATAATGTATACGGATCGTTTATGTATGCTTATATAAAAATGAATGTCACTAAATGAATCTAAATTATTAAACTTTAAAGTATATGTGTTGAGTTTCTGCTAGGAATAGGAAAACTGTTATGTAAACCCCCCTCCCCCAATTTATACACCACAAACCTTGGGGATTGGGATTAAATAGATATAACATGTATGTAATCAAAGTGGTTTAAAGAAATACCTTCTTTATTTTGATCTGATAAATTTACATGTATTTTCCTAAATAACGTATTCCCCCGTACAATAAGTCATGTCGCGAGGGGATGCTCCGCTTAGCGGTGCCCTTGTTATGCATGTCTCTTCGTCCCAGGCAAAAGACCTCTTTTTCTTCATTGCTTGCAAGGAATGTTTGGTAAGTCTTTCCCTTCTTTCTCGTTTCATCTCCAGACAAACAAAGTTTTTTCTGTTGTCCCAGGTTCACACCAATGTGTTTTTGTCCAATTGCTACCTTTTCACACACAATGTTGTCTACTGTTTGTCTTGATGGCAATTTATTAGCTACTTTGTATCCTAACTTTAAAACACTTTCAATAACTAATAGGATGTTTTTGGTGGCAACATTAAGAGAGGTCAATTTCATTATACATTCTCTAACCTTGGGGGTGTATGATCCAGAATCTTCATCATATATTTTCATTTCAACATCATCATCCAATAAATTCAACAAATAATATCTTTCCTGTTCCAGTGATTTGATATCACTTCAATAATTTTGCAGAGTCATCATTACCCTCTGGTTTTGTCTCGTAAGAAACAGATTGTAGTGTTGTAAGCTCAGTCTCCCAAGCTTTATATTCAGACAACAATTCCTTGGATCTTTCTTTTTCTTTTGTTAGCAAATATGAACAATCTCTCTCCAGTTTCTGATATTTTTTGGCTGTTTTTATTTTTATTTCATCTCGTTTTCTTTTTCTCTTGAGAGGTAAATTCTCATACCTAAGTGTTTTTGTTTTTGCTTTCCATTCATCAACCTCTTTTTATTTTTTTTTTTATTTTTCTGTCATTTCTTTGACTTTATTTTGCTGTAAATGTTTAGACGCCTCTATTTTTTTCTTCACAAAGAAGTTCTCTATTCTTTATTTTGTTCCTTTAATGTGTTGCTCAAAGACATCAATGTCAAATTAACTGCTTCGGACTCAAATGTTTCCATTATTGGCTTTTTAACACCCCGTGCAGTTACTGTCCCTACAGGAATTTCAAATATTGCAGCTTCAAAATCAGTTCTATATTTCCCCTTCTTTTTATTTAAATTTTCATGTGTGCGTCTTAATTTCCTACCTAAAGCATCCGAATTAATACTTATATTTTCTCCTTTATAATCTTAAAAAATTTGGTCAATTTTACATAGAGGAACATTGTCATTTTTCATTTTTTCAAACATGTTTAAGGCTTCTTTATTGGTTATGAGTGGCATTTTTTTTTTGGGGGGGGGGGGGGGGGGTATTTAACAGATATCGTCACAGTCATCCAGAATTGTCATTTTTCCTCCTCGATTTTCAATCAAAGCCCTATTTATTTCAAAAATGCTACTTGGGATATCTAGGAGTCCAATGATTTTCTGTTCACGCTTGAAAACATTTCTTCAGCAATATATTCTATCAAAGTTTCGATGAACTCTGTTTCCTGGTACAGGTAGTCTTCTCTGGCTTTTAGATAGTTGTTATCACCATAAATCTCTTTAACAAATTTGTCAAAAATGCTAAGCAATTTTCTGGCATTATCTGAACATTTGTCGCTGGCTAAACGACCATCCAAAATTTTCCTTACAAAGGAAAGTTTGGGAACAAAAAATCCCGCTCTTCTCCTTTCAATTACCTCACAAAGATTCTAAGTACTCTTTGACATACTCTTGATCTGTTGAAAGTAGTGAATGAATGCCATTACAATGTGTAAAACGCCTACCATTATCAATTCAATATACTCTTGAAATTTCCTCTGTTGACATGTCGAAATTAACATTTAAATCTTTAATATTTGATCGAAGATAACCCGTAATAAAACAATACGTACGTATTCGTCGAGTTGTAAGCCGTAAAAGACAACAACCTTTCATGCCTAAAATACGCATGACGTCAGAGACATATAAAAATAGACAAGAGCGAGTTACGGCCCTTTGTTTAGCATTCATAAATATATACCCCCCCCCCCCGCCCCCGCCCACTCTCTCAGCCATAACACTTGCCTTACATGTAGGTGACATGAAATAGTATTAAAGATGACAACTTAATGTTTTGTTCTAAATCTGCAGTCAGTTTTTATTCTGTGTCAGTAGACATTTTTTAAACATTATATATATTAACACTAAATGACCATTTATGCCACACCCTGCATTAAGAACCCCTACCCTAAACACTATATGAGTGTTTTGGCACCGCCCTACATTCAAATCCCACTACATTAGGAGACATGAAATTTTAAGGTTTTGATAGATAGCTTCATTTTCTTTCCTTATATGCAGTCAGTTTTTATTCAGTATCAGCAGAAGTAAAGAAGACGATATTTTTAAACATTAAATGCATTAACACTATATGATTATTTTGGCCCCACCCTAGAGTCAGAACCCCTACCTCTGTAGACATGAAAGAAATTGGGCTCACAAGATTATAAGTTTGCAGGAATCATCGACACGAATCAATAGTGATTTAAATGTCTATAACCTCGAAAGGGTATTTACAAATTTGAACAAAAATTAATTACTCAAACTATATCATGTCGAGAGTTGAAGTACATGTCAATTTCGACTATTCAAAAAAACTCACAAGCTTTCTAAAAATGGCAATGAGAGGGTAAACCGATAACTAGTTATATTGGAAATGTTAATGCATACATATTTTAATTCATTTATATCATATATATTACTAAACTAGTAATAAGAACAGAAAATAGTGTTCATACGGCAGAAATCAATAACGGCAAATTAAAATATACCGGTATTCTATAATTCAACATAATGTTATATCAACATACATTTAAAAACAAAAAAGTTAAAAAAAAAAATAAAATGAAAAAGGAGTCACCGGTAGGATTTGAACCCCAAACACTGCATGTATGTATTCACTAATCCAGGACGAAACCATTGAGCCATGCGTGACTTTCAATGTGCGGTATAAAGTAGTGTTTGAAGCAACATTGTCATATCCATGGACTTTGTTTTTTATCCTCCCAAAAATATTTTGAAAAAGTACAGAATTAGTCATCTCTGGATCATCTCTCCATGTTTATTTAAAAAGCGACATCTTTAATGTTGAAATGTCATCTTAGCACGTTTCAAATTTGTGGAGAGAAGACCCAGAGACAATAAAATCATTTAAAAAAACCAGCTGTAAATAAGTATGATTTTGCATGAATTGCATCGTGTTGCTTTATTTAGACCCATATTATGATAAAACCTTTTGCATTACAAACATTTTTCTACCCATTCCACGTCCAGCAGAAACCAAATAACGGTTATAATTCGGAAAATTGTGCAAAATTATCTGATGAAATTTCCACTCTCCTTGTGCGCCCAGATTCCTGCAGAATCTACATCTTAAGCGCCCACTTTCTTTATATTTATGTTAGAGGGCTTCCTAGGCTACAAAATTATGAATTCGTTATTCATATGGCAGAATTCAAAGATTAATTCTTGCTAGGGTCGGCGCGTAAAATTCGAGTCGGGCGGGTTTCCGAAAACACACATATTCTATTTTTTGCTTGCCTTAAAGAGGCCTATCACGGTCATGTAAAGAGAATTGATAAACCCGAGAAAGACCCAACTTCAGGTGGCACGGGACAGTTTTTTTTATACATTTCATTGTAGCCAGGGGATGCATGTCTTCGGAACTCTGTAACTTGAATTTCCTCAGTTCCCATTCAGCACATTCACCTTTAATTCACTCTTTATAAGGCCAATCACAAATTTCTGAAGAAAATTACTAGTCAAAACCTGCAAAATTTTCTACATACTGGTTTTTAAGAGATTTTGACCCTTTCACATTTTGCTAATTTTTCATGATTTTTCAGCCTTTTAGACCTCCCCCAGCTAATTCCCTGCAAAGGCTTGACCTTCCGTACCGTGTGCATGTTGCACCATCACATGTCAGAAATTACCAGTGTATAGGTTACAATGTGCCATCCACCTACTTTTCGTGTTATTTTACCTCCCGTCTGTAACTTGCAATTTCACTGTGTAAAGTCAACACAACAGTCATAGCCGCAGGTTTCGCATTTTACTTCTGATTCTCCTGTACCTAACATATGGGGCCTACATATTGCATATCAATTTCAACAAGAGACATCCTTTTAACTAATGATAATCATTAAAAATCATTTCATGAATTTTAGAAACACTCATAAGCCTTTAAGTACAGCAATTCTCAATTTTACAATAATATTGACGGGTACTTTATCCGAAACTGTCCCTTGCTACCTTTAACTTACACTAACATTGTCTGAAAAGGCATCTTGTCTAAAAATTAAAAAGCTTATGCTATTCTGAGAAAAAGTGCACCACATTTTGTCAATTCCATTGAGGTTTAAGAAAAATATGGCCATTTAAGTGAACCAACCATTTCCACTTTCCTCTATTTAACACAGATTTATAGGGCTCTCCATAAATAAAGCATCTTTACCTAATCTTTTAGAGGTCAATTGTTGTTCAACCTCCCTAAATAAGAAACCTTATTCAATACTACATACATCTACTTGATATTATCATGATACATGCATCACATCACTTAGAAATACCTTTACATGTATACCCTCCCCCTATCTTTTGATTTTCACAAGAAGCATTAGTTTGAACACTTTAACCTAATATTATGAAACTTGTGGCGATTTTCTTGAGTCATTTCTCACACATATTTGAAAACAACCATCACTGATACTCAAAATTGATCTTTTTTGGTAAATGGATGATTTGTAGCATTTTTATTCACAAAAAGACATGCCGCCCTACATGCGATTTCTTGTTTTCATGAAAAAGTAAGCTTATAATCATATTTAATGAATATCTTATCTATTCTGGTTTCTAGTCTCCTTTTAACTTTGCTAAAATAGTAAGACCTACAAGTGTGATGTCTGCCTTTAATCAAAATAAAATTCAAACACTCCAGGGTACCTGGGGGCGGATGAGAATTCCATGAAAAATGTTCAAATTTTACATGTTTTTCTACATTTTTGATGCATGTATACAGTAAAAAGATAAAAATATGTTGTTTTTTGTTCATTTCAAGAGTAATTATCATAGCAGATGTTATTTCAAGGTCAAATGTACATTTACATATCCTACATGTAATGGTAATGGAGACAATTGGACAGAGGGGGTGGCTTTTTTAATTCTGTAAATACATCTAAAATATCACTTTAGGATAGGAAGGAGTAAAAACTTGAATTTTTTGACATATTGTATACTTTCATAACTGCATTTGTCTACATGTAAAGTTCATTTGAAAGAAAAATATGCTGTTTTAAAAAAATTGGGTTATATAAGTCAGGTTGCTTAATGTTATTTCATAAAATCAGACAGCAAAATTGCTGCAAATTTATTAATTTAATGATTCAATTGATCAAAACTGTTTTAAAGTATTTATTCTAATCTCAGTAATTAACTTAAGCCTATTAATTATCATCAGGATAGGAAATACCTACTTTCTAAGCCAATTTACTCTAGTGGTGGTCATTCTACATATTTAAGAGGGAGTTACTCCCCTTGTATATTATTGCTAATAAATCATGTAATGACATCTATAAATAAATCATCCATTTTCACAAAATATACTGCTTATGGTACAAAATCAACTCAAAATTACACTTAAATGAGAAATATGAAAATACCATGTAGTCTTGAAGGTGGCACGGGACAGTTTTTTTTATACATTTCATTGTAGCCAGGGAATGCATGTCTTCGGAACTCTGTAACTTGAATTTCCTCAGTTCCCATTCAGCACATACACCTTTAATTCACTCTTTATAAGGCCAATCACCAATTTCTGAAGAAAATTACTAGTCAAAACCTGTAAAATTTTCTACATACTGGTTTTTAAGAGATTTTGACCCTTTCACATTTTGCTAATTTTTCATGATTTTTCAGCTTTTTAGACCTCCCCCAGCTAATTCCCTGCAAAGGCTTGACCTTCCGTACCGTGTGCATGTTGCACCATCACATGTCAGAAACTTACCAGTGTATAGGTTACAATGTGCCATCCACCTACTTTTCGTCAGTCAGTATTCTCTTTGCTTTGTTTTAGCTTGGACCTTGTTTTCTCGGCTCTTGGTCTTCTTCTTTGGTTCGGTTTTCTGACTTGTTTTTGTGCTTTTGGAATTTTGAAATTTGTATCAACTTTTCATGTTTCCAAATTCCGAGTTACCGTGACAACTGCGTTTAGAAATTTCTTAAAGAATTAGATTGTTTTTGACTTGAAGATTTGTAGATCTAGGATGATTTTTGAGCTTTTAACAATCGGCGGATTGAAGGCTGGATCATCATTCAATATTTCATACATGTCAGTTTCGTGTATGAATGGATTTGGTCTACAGTTTCCTGGGTTTTTTTCTTTCCATTGTGAATTTTCTATAAGCTCTTCTTAGTAAAACATTTCTCTGCACTTCTCTGATGTGGGGGTAGGACTCTTCTTTCCTCCGCCTGTCTCATTCATTAACACAGCCAACGTCTTCCTTACATTTTAAAAAAAAATATTTTGTTTTTGTTTTCTTTCCTTCAGTACAGATAAAAGCTTTTTTTTTTTGCTGACATCTTCCATTCAAATCTTGAACTTACTCCCTTTGATTCACTGCGATCATTAGCGCCTTTTTCATACATGTAGTTCTCCAACGCTGCGTTATTTTCATACATGTAGTTCTCCAACGCTGCGTTAATGTCTTGAACAACTGCCATATTGTTGTTTTATCTTCATTTTTCATCTTACTGACACGTCTTGATTTTGCTCTTTTTTGATTAACGTGTATCAAAATAACATAGGGGGAAATTAGCCTTCAATGGCACTCGCTTGCTGTGATTTATCTTTGGTTTTTGCTCTACTGTTGTAAAAAGAATCACAAGACTCGCCACAACGATGACATCTTCCATTGGAGTGCTGCGTTTGCTACCGACCATTGAACATGAGCCGAGACATCTGCTGGTACTGCGCTGGCTGCATCTCGGGATACTGGGCAGGTTGCATCTGAGAGGAGGTTGAGCTAGAGGATACTGCGCAGGCATCTGATGGCAGTACACTGGAGGTTGCCGGGTTGAACGATGGTTTGGCCGAGATCTGGTGTGGGGTGAACACTAATGTCCTGTCTGTCTTGCTCTCTTCTCCATGTAACGGAGTTTCTCTCTCAGGGCTTCCAGTTCATCATCCTTGTCTACTTGTCTTCATTTTTCGTCACCTATTGTCTCTCGGAGAGCAGCAATTTCCTCGTCCTTTTCCTGAAGGAGTTCCTGGTGAAGGATCTGTGTTTGTTTGGTTTGTCCCTCTGTGGAATTGGATGTCATTCCCTGATGAGGCATGACTTCGAATGATGGTATATTTTCAAAATTTTCACTTCCTTTGGATCTTAAAAGTATTTTGACATAGCATCCAATTGACACTTCTTGGTTTTGCTCGTTTTTGATTAAGGTATACTAAAATAACATAGGGGAAAATTAGCCTTAAATGGCACTCGCTGGCTGTGAATTATCTTTGGTTTCAGCTCTAACGTAGATCCATGATCAATCTGTCGTGGCTGTAATTCAAGTAAAAGGAACATTTTGAAAGAATTGTTACAAGTTTATTAGAAGAAGCGTCGCATGGAAGTGTTACTTTACAAACAGTCATCAGTTACACATGTTACTTATAGTAACGTAAAATCTGGTGACCGTAACAGAGATGTAAACAATCGTAATAAAATAATATCTGAATTAACAGTTTACAGAATTAAAATAATAAATTCCAAAGAAAACAAATCTATACCAAACTAAAATGATCAACGATAAACAATGAAGGAAATTCGAACTTGGTATATCATTGTAATATAACTGTAAAAGTATTAGTGATTACTTGAAAGATAAAAGCCCAAATAACGTCTGCATCAGATTGTGACTTAATTCCTTTGTCTAAATGCAATGAAAACTTATAATTTACTCGAAACATGATTCTCGTAACTTGTTTCCCGAAATAACTTTAATTTACCTCTTTTAATAAAGAGTCGTTTAAATAAACAAATGGCGCTAAATCTAAATCATGATTTGCCACGCATCAAATGCAATAAACAAAAAAAATTTAAACCAAACTTTGATTTACAACTACCAAATACAAAACTACTTCTGCAAAAAAAATAATAATGCCTTATTGAAAAACTATAGAGAAACGCAACGGTTTTCAATATGAAATAAAGACTCAAAGCTTATGCAAACAATGACTTATTTCATGCATAACAAAACTCAAATTTAGAAACTTGATTAAACAAGTTTAATTTTGAAATTGTGGAAAAACATTACTTTTCTCAAATTTCTTGAAAACAATTTCTGATACATGGACTTTGCCATTGATGAAAGTAAAATATAGAGGATCATCTGGGACTTCATTTGGCACAAGGTGAATTCTTTTTTAACTTCATCAACATCTAAGTAAATTATAAAGAAATTCTATCGGTGTATAGACAACTGAAAAATCAATTTTATATTGTTTTTAAAAAGGTTGATAATATAGATCTGTATATAGATGTTCTACAACGATAAAACATCTGAACAAGAAAATGAACGCGCTTATCTGTTACTCGGACTTTGTGTTTTTATTTATTTATCAACAGAGACGTAAATAACATAGGGAGATATCATATACGGCTACTAATTGCACCGATTTTGGTTTAACTAAGGTTCATACTCTTGCATACTTTATTAGTTGTAATATGAACCTCCGAATCGATTCAACAATTCAAAATAGATCTAAAGCTAACTCTTGTGTCTTGTTATGAGGGAATATTTATTAAAATATTATAAATCAATGATAAACCATGCTGTTAACAAATATATCGATGTCATCCCCATTATTATTCGAAATATTTCGTATCATGACTCATGTATACATCTAAGTCTGCGTTTTAAAAATAATGCATACCTTTACTTATAATTTTTAGTACATGGTTTGCATTTATTACAAACATGGTTTTAGATGGGGTGCGCCTTTGATGTATCTGTTATGCAACAAAGCAGTTAATACAGTTATTTCCTACCTACGATCAAATAAATACTCTCCATCTCTTCCCCTGACCAGAAATTTAAAATTCTTTTTCAATTGCAACTGAAGATGCAAATCTGCGCTTAATATCTTTGACATCGCATGAACAGGTTTTTCCGCCATATTTACGATTTTACTAATAAACGAGAATCCCGCGTTACAAATATTACCGTGAATGTGATCGGCTGCAGAAATGTTTACCAATAGGAACTACCATTGGTAAATATTGGTACCATTGGTATACTATGGTAATTAAAGATACCGACGGTTACCATCTGGAGAACTGTGAACACACCCATTATTATATGTAATAGTCTTATTGTTTTGAAACTTTACACACTCAACTCGGGCACACAATTGTAAAAAAGAAGACGAGGCTGTACTTTAACACAGTTCGTTATAAAGGTAATAAGTTTGCTAAATACCTGAAAGCGGCACATTAATTTCAAGGAGTTCAATAAGAAAATATATAAACAGCACAATGTAAAAAGCATTCACTGTACATAAAAACAAAGAGTTATAAAAAAAACTAAGCTATGATTGGTCAAAAATGTAGACATTGAGGCCCCCAACAATGTATTAAGCTACAATTCATAATTACATGATAAGGAGCATAAAGAAGTATATATGTAATGATCATAAACAACTACGAAATTGACTTAAAACAATGTATCATAATAAATTTAATATTTAATACACCAAAATGAATTTCAACTGTACTCAGGTGATAATAATTCTAACACAGAAATGCTACAGCGTCTATTTCATCACGTCCTACATCTTTCTATTTCTTGTACAGCGTTAATTATGCTTTTTGGAGCACCATAAAGGATGAGTCTTGAATATTATTACCCGATGCCAACTCCAAAACCTAACTCCCAAACCTAGTGCACTTGTCGCTATCACAAGTATGGTGATGCTTTTGCATCTAAGAAATCATATAGAATTTTATTCTTGATGTCATCGGTTGTTTCTAAATAAACACTGAGAGTTCTGTTATAGTGTAGGAATATAGTTTGGAGAATCCTTTATTGGTGTACGGTATAGAATTGTCCATGGTAATGTTCAATCCGATTATGCATAATTATTATTAAAACCAGGGCAATATTAGAAAGATTTAGGATGTTTTGGGTTTGTTTTTTTTTATGTTTTGACAACAACTTTGAAAACAGATTGACAACAACTTTGAAAACAGTTTGACAACAACTCTGTTAGATGTAATTTAAATATCAGTTGTGTCTGTACAAAGTTGAAAAATCTTCTTGATACCGTTTAGACTGCCGAAGCGGTTACCCCTATTAAGCGGTTACAATTTGAATGCAGTCATTTTATATCATTCTGATAAGAAATCCTGTATTATTACTCCCTCTTAAGAATTGTCATCTGTCTAACGCGGTCAGCGGGCATCGTATCTTGATCCGAAACTGTACTTCCGATATGTATCAGGCAACCAATTTGGTCGGTTAGATGATTTCCATCCTTGGATTTGAATATGGCTTCCAAATGACAGGTAACTAATGTACACAATTAAACGGCTGATGCCAGCGAAGGCAAATCGATCGATGTAAATATAAAAATCATACAATAATTTAAAGTTCACATTGGTCGTTCAAGAAATACATGTATTTTGTTGAATATTGTATTAACAGAATTTGTTTTTTATATAAACTCATGAAAATAATTGGCGTTACAGGTATTATTGCGAAAATGTCAATTACAAGGAAGATTTTCACCCTTAATGAGCGGTACGAAGCTATTAAATCACGTAATTGTTTACAGATTTTTCCGTTGTTTTGTATTTTTCTTTTTGGACAGACTTTAGATTTAGTTCGTTATCACCACATGTCGTTGATGGAATCGGGACTTGGTGCTTGTGTTGTTGCGCTAAGGTAACTGTTGGGATCACGCAAATGACAATTATATTGAGAAGAAAAACAGAAATTATCAATGATTTTGAATAGTGCTCTCGTGGCGACAGTAACAGAAAGTGCCAGAAGATATCATATGATGCTGGAAATGGTTCCAAGATGCCAACAGAAGACGTATTAATGTGACAAGGCCACTTCTGAAAATGAAGGCGCTTAAATTTGCCAAAGATCTTGGAAATGAACATGTTAAAGCTTCCAATGGATTAAATTGTTAACACCATGTACGAAGAGACACAACACTGTGTTTAGAACCCAGAGTGGTGAGCGAAGGATGGAAAAGATTCCAGAACTATCTAAGAATATGAACCTAAGACAAGCATTCTATGAAAAAAGTGAAGCTTGTGCTGGAGGAAACCTAGAGTGGATCCAAATGCAATACCAATTGTTTACATGATCATTAAAAAGCTTTGATGACTTCCCACATCATGGAAGATTAAATAAAGTAACACAACGGAAAATGGTCGGCCATAGAAGGAATTTTTATTATCCCTTGACAGTGCATCGCAATAAAACTAAATATGTCTAAACTAAATTCAATTTTCAGTTTTTCCTAGCAAATTATCTATCAAAATTTTATCACGTCACAACACTTCCGGAATCACATGATATGAATACTTCGAGACCGATACGTCAGTGTACTTCAATATTTGTTTTTTCGAGTTGGCGTGGTCTATTGTCGGTTTCAGTTTTTGGTAATAAAGTTAACCACGTGGTGGTTATAATTTTAATTGAGATATACGTTTAAATAAACGAGGTAATGAAGAAAACATATTTCAAGTTCGCTGGTGAAATTTGTGACTTAGTTTAGAGACTAAAAAATTGCGAAAAATGGCGAGTGTCACAATAAAAAGGGAACGCGTCGAAAAAATAAAACTAAGACAAAAAATCGTTTAAGTTAGTAAAATATGGTTTATTATAGTGACATGGGCATTTCATAATAATTACAAAATTCCTTTTAAAGATGTCATATCAATACGCCCGGCCCAACGGACCTATCAGTCACTATAAAGCGTTCCTCAAAGAGTAAAATAAAAAAAAAGTTACCAGTGAAGAAATTGGTAGCTCTGGGTTTTTTTAGCTCGCCTGAGCTGAAAGCTCAAGTGAGCTTTTCTGATCACTTTTTGTTCGTCGTCCGTCTGTCCGTCCGTCTGTGTCAACCATAAACGTTTATGTGGTGAAAGATTTGTCAAGGACATACTTAAGAGTTTTTCAAAATTATGAGCTTAGCTCCTAACCTTCAAACTAAAATACGTTATTTAGTTGCTTCTGAGTTTAGTAACAGATTTAGCTTCATTTAAAATTAACCACATTATCAGAGGACTCGCTTTTTTTCGGACTCCGTCGGACGCTTTTTGAAGTTGTCTCCCTTAGCACATGAAACGTTTTGTAAACTCTCAAGCATATTTCTGACAAAGACAAACATCCGGTTATTTTGGCGCTAGGACTAGCTTATCGGAAGGATATATTTCTGTACAGGTAAGTTTTTTCCTTTGTATTTAATCAAAGCACGTGTTATATATATCATCGCAAATTATTAGAATTTTTTATCAGGTTTTAAATCCATTTTGTAGGCAGTAGGATGGAATAGATATTTGTGAAAACGTGCATCCTCGTGTGCATGTATTTCGACGGGTTTAATGAACTTTATAGATGAGAAGAAAAGCAATGATTAATGTTTATTGTGATTATAAATTATACATTGATTTTTTTTTTAATAATGACCTGATTAACTTTTATGTCATTCGTGATTTTTTTCTTACAAATGGGAACTTCACCAATAAAAACAACCACCATGGCTATTAACCTAATTTCGACTATTGCTTTAATTTTAAAAATGCCTCTTGCTCCAATTTATCATAATAAAATAACGTGATTTTCATCAACAAATGCTAGTCTTTGTAGACAATACATTATCGGTTTGGCATGGCACTAATAATGTTTGTGGAGAAATGTTAAATGTACAGGTTAATGGAGATTAAGTAAAATTTATTCATTACCAGATAGAATAGATTATTTTACAATATATTTTCTTACTTTCTTCATGAGCATTTTAATAAATAGAAGTTCCATATGTGTTGTCAGTTTGTCGTGGCGTCAAGTGTATTCATCTGTGATGACAAACGAGATGTAAACGAAAACCAAACACCGTTAAAATTAGGACCCAGTTGATTTTAGGACCGTCTACCATACATTGCATAAAATTTGAGGCACCATCAATGCTGTATAATGCACTGTTAAACACAATTAACCCATGAATAAGCTTTTAATATCGGAACTTGCCTAGACTTTGAAAAATACGGAAGCTTTCACGGACAATA
>WFKH01011926.1:43145625-43173985 GCA_016163765.1 Magallana hongkongensis
TGGAAAAAGGTGAATATCATTTTTAATAGCTAAAGGTAAATTGCAAGTAACCGCGTACATAAAATGCAGAAGTAGTTTTAGGGATATTCAAGCTTATTAAATTTACATATAAGAGTTACCATACGCATCAGTATATCAAACACCCCCCCCCCCCCCTACATTGAAAATTATGACATGTACATATAACACCCACCATTATCCCAACACGAGAGATAAGCTACAGCTTTTGAAGATTTATTTGGAAAAGAGAATCAATTTATTTAAAATAAAATAATTCATTAAAGACATATAAATGAGGACATTGCTAAATAATTATAATTAACAATTATTACAGGAGTATTCGAGAACATCAAAATTGGAAAGGTGCCTATTCTAATGACGAGTCCCAAGAGCCTCTTTACTGGATCCTAGAGACAACTCTTTGAGACAGGAAAATTTAAAAATGACGTCTCTGCAATTGTTGTTGAAGTTCATTTTGTGGACCAATGGCTACAAAATGTATGGCTTTTGAAAATTTCCTACATTATTTATTTTTAAAATATTTTTGAAATTTGCACTTTTAAATTTACAATTGAGTTTTTACATATAAAATGTCACCTTCATTTTCATACCTTTAAACAAAACTCAAAAGAATTGATAAAATAACAATATTCATTAAACATACAATTTTATTAATTATAATTAACAATGAAATGAAAATAATTTTCAGTCTATTTCTCTTATCAGCTAGATCTCTGGCCCCAATGTCTGTAAATAGAATAAAAAAATATTAATTCTTGTGATATTTGTATATCAATAAATAAACAAGAAAATCTCAGTAATACTATTTATTAATACATAATTACTTGTTTAGAAATTAATCAGAACAAAAAAGTCTTTACTCGGGAACCATGAAATATTTGCTAACGTGTCTGAAATCAAGCAAAAGTAAAGTTTGTAAGATATTTTAAATTTTAAACAAATTGTATGATTAATGGACTGATGAAATGTATTCCTTTAATAAATTGAAATGTTTAAGTTTTATTTTAATAAATTGAAATGTTTTTAAAGTTTTATTTTCAGTGATAAAGAGTAAATGCAATTGTCATAATTACCGGTAACATATTAAAGGTACATACGTACCGCTTAATCATATTTTTTAGTGTCTGTGTTCATACAATAAATTTATCGAGATTGATATGAAAAGCCCATACAACATGTAATGTTTACTGTGTCTACTCCAAAAACGACGAAAATTCCTCATAAACATTACCAATTTACACTACCCAGTTAATTCTCGGTCATCTTCGGAAGGTGAAATTTGCATACGTTTGTAATGCGCGCGCATCTTTGTGACAGGAAGAGAAAATGTCGTCGGTAAGTTGTGATGTCTATTATTTTATTCTCGTCGTTATTGTTCTTTTTTACGTGGATTTATTTCATGATTGTGTAACATAGGCATATATTTTTTTATGAATATATAAATATCCTGATATTAAGTAAATGTGAATGTATTAAAACAATGTCAGTTTGATCTCAATGTGCATGTGGGACATGCACGCTTGTTTGTTTATAGTCTGTCACAGGGCTGCAGGTTACTATTTCCGTTACTTTTTGATGAGTTTAAACGATAATACACATACATATCAATAAAAACGAATTGCAATCGATGTAAGGGAAAATACATGTATGCAAGGTCTGTTTATCGACACTTAATCTATTTTTACCCTGAGAAATTAACATGAACGAAAACAAATTTTTTACGAAGATTTATAATGGGTAATGTTTACATCTTCTCCGTTCGGAAATATTTATAACACATCGCACAATTTTTTAACGTTATCATTTGGGTACTTTTCATTTGGTTACAATGCAAAATCCCCGTTGACTACGTATATTTGGTTGCGTATTGAAACATGAAGCAGTATAGAGGGGGCCTCTCAATTAAAAACAGATAATCTGGACTGATTTTGTTCTAGAGGATAAACGTAGTTCGGGCACAAATGTATTTATAATAATCGAGATAATGATCAAAAAGTGGTTGAAGCAAAACTTGGGACAGAGTATACCTATTGTAAAAAATAACTCATTAACATTTCATCTCGTTAATTATCCCCCGTTTCGACCCTTCCTTGCATCATAGTATGAAATAACAAAGTAGTTTATCACTCTTTTTCACTGGCAAAAGGAAATTCAATTGCAAGCATAGCCGAGAGTAGTGATGAGGAGAATGTAAGATCGGAGGAGTCAAGGGGAAGAGGTCGAGGGAGAGGAAGAAGAAGGGGTGTTCGAGGAGGAGTCAGAGGTGTGAGAGGAACCAGAGGACCAGGAAGAGGCAGATCAAGAGGAGGCCGTGGCCAAGGACCAGATCGAGACACAATAGCATTAGATGCAATTAACAGACGGACAGATGTTTTACAAGTAAGTACTTTACTTTAAAATAAAAGTTGGTTACGTTGAGCAATAGTATTCCAAAGTCTATTTGGGATATAATATATTCACTCACTGTTGCAACTTATTTTTCAAGATTAATTGAATGTTTTTATGTCAAAATTTGAGCATGTGCAATGCAATATTTAATTTTGAATTGTGTTGCTTGGTACATGGTAACTGGATCTTTTCATCCAATGTTATGTTGTAGGATGAAATTGCCAAGATGGAATTGGAAGAGTTGCGACAACTCTGCCTTAGGATGGCTGAGAAGCATCCGAGCCTTGTCCACATCATCTTAAGGCCAGCACCTACACAAGGAGGGCATCATCCTCAGCCTGGAGGGGCTTTTCCAGACTGGTGTGTGTGTGGAAAATGCAGGGAAATGCCCACAGATGCTGAGAAGGTGTGCTGCAGGAAAGAGAGATGCATTACACATTTACCGGTAAGATTGTACTGAATAATTGTTTTTCAAAAGATCTCCAAAAAAAAAACCCACATAAATAAAGCCTAACATCATACAATGCTTGCTTGACGCCTCAATGTTTGATTTGACAGCCACGTCTGTGATTAAAAACATTGAATTACATTGAAGTTATACATATAGATAACATCACAATATTGTTTGTGACATTATTTTTTGTGTTCTGTGTAGGATTTCTCTGTACTGGTCCTTGATGAAGCTGTGTTATCTCTAGGCAGAATGAATAGGAGAGACATTTTGGTTTTTGATGATGATGCTGACTTGAACAGAGCCAACAGACATCAAGGTTACAGACAGTACATCCTGTGGTCTCATGGGCGACTCGGGGCAGGAGACAGGAGAATAACACCTTCCTGCTGTGTGTGGAAAATCAGAGATAAATACCCGGATCCTTTCGGACAGTACAAAGGATTTGTTCCTGGTAGATTGGGATGATTGGTTTTAGTTACAACCCTCTTCCTGTATATGAATGTGCACAATCTTATTACAGACTTGTTTATAACCTTTGAAATTGCTGGTCAATTAGATGTTCTTTTACATGTACATGTCAATTGTGCCCAAAAGTTATCATAGTAGAATTTAACCTTTTCATTGTTTTTTTTATCTTGACATTCAACCTTGTAATAAAGTATTCTTACAAAATTTCGAGTTGATGATTTATATTTTATATACCGGTAATTATGTTTTAATAATTAGTTCACTAGGATATGAGGTTCAATAAAGTTATATACAAATGATCACAAAACTGGCAAGGATCACAATTACATGTATTTGTATTAATAAAGATACAAAAAAAAATAAGTAGTACAATACAGTAGGCTGTATAGTTTTTTTTCTTCAGAAAGACCTATTCAAAATGAAATTTGGAACATGTATTTCAAATATCAATAATACCGTTCACATTACATGTACCTTATAAAGCAGTACAACATATCACAATTTAAGCTATTAACAAAAATAAAGAACCAAGATGTGTCCCATTCTTTAAAAACCCCAACCCAACATGTATTAAAATTTTTACTACAGAAGCAAGCTTAGATTTTGCAGCAGGCCAAATTTACGAGTATATTTCAACTACGCCAGTGACTTACGATGTTACGAGTATGTTTCACCTGCGCCAGAGGATCGCATCCTGTTCTGCAAAATCACGTTATGCATTGAGTTATTATTAAATAAGAGAATTTTTACCCATTTACCCCAACTTTTGTTACATGTAAATCATTCACAAATTAGTGCAGTCTTCAACAAAATCAACTGAATATCCATACAGAGACTTATTTAGTTGTAAAACATGATGATGAATTGAATATTATGCTTAGGGATGGAGACATGCATCTACAGAAATCTGAATTCTGTTTCTCCAAACCTGTCCGATATTTTTTTTAAAACAGGATATACATCTGTTCTCTAGTAAATATACAAGACATATAGTAGAAACGCATACAAAAACAAACATTTGTATTCAATGAAGTAGAAGTCTAGATGCAGTGAGGTACCTTAAAAGCTGTTAAGACAAACAAATAATGTTTTGTTGAGTAGATCAACTATTCTGTAAATCGCGACTTTTGCTGCCTTACTATCTCCTCTGTACTGGGTGGTTCCAGGGCTGCCAAATGTTTTGAAATAACACGTGGATCATCAGGTGCTAACGTGGTCAACTTCATCCCAACCCTGTCATGTATCCGCAAAATTAGAGCACTAGCTAGAAGCAAATGAATGTAGTTGTATTGCTTTCTTGTTTTCAACGCATGAACAGTCCATCGTCCGCTTTTTTTGTTGAAAACTGTGATACCTAGACAAACAAGTTATCTTGTTAATACATGTACATATGCTTCAACATGCTCGTTCCAATTTTGCTCACAAAGCTTAGTATATTTATTTCCTATTATTAATCATTTACATATCATTTAAATTTAGTTCTTTTTCTCAAGATTTCTGCGAGGGGTTGAATGACATTTTTTTTGTCCTACAATTTTTAGGATCAAAATTACCTCGTTTTTCCATCTTTGTTCCTCTGAATTGGACGGCCCACATTCATGTTGTGCTCTAGAGCTGCAAGTCTGTTTCTGGCTCGGTACACTGGTGGAGTGTACGCGAATCTCTTTGAACAGTACATAAGAAGATGTTGATGAAAGCCTTCCAATTCTGCTGTACTCCTGAAAGTCATATCAAACTTATGCCAATCTTTATTCTGAAGTATATCATTTCAATAAATATAAAACCATTTTATCCTCAAATTCATCTAAACCCTAGCCAAGGTTTACCTGAAGTTCAATAGGTATCCAACATTATTCAAGAGCCTTTGTCCAGCACAACAGTTGCTAAATCCTTGAGCACATGGGCATCCTTAGTAGGTGACAGCCATACTTTTTTTCTCTCCTCTTCATCAAGATTTCCATGCAAACAATGGTTGACACCCCCATGTAGTATAACCCACTCATGTGTATTGGTAATATGGTGGAGAACACTTCGCCATATGCCCTAGTAATTAAAAGGTTTATATACATTAGTGTATAATGTATCTCAGTGTCTTGAAATTTGTTCATCACGCATACATGTACTGGTTATTCAAAATGGAATGGCAGTTTCTGAGAAAGGCTTATCCTTCTTAAATGATAGGTAGGTAACTCACCACAAATTCTTCGTAGGTGTTGGCTTCTCGGCAAGAAAACCAAAAATGATTGACGATATCCTTACACCATCCCAGCAGAATGCCGTTACCTTTCTTCTGTGCCACCTGGGAAATGGATATTAAATCAAGCATGTATTTGTATCTCAAGGTTATACATGTGTAACAGAGACACTTTTTGCCTCTGCTGGGGTTTGAACCCGGGTCCTCTGGCACGCCAGTCCAGCACTCTACCGATCGAGCTTAAGGGTTAATTAACCCACTAGCCAGACCTAGTAGGAATGCCATATACCTGACTCTACCACATTGTCCCCCTCCAAGGAAAGAGTCGTCCTCGACCCTTCCAGAGTGCCAACACCTGTGGGGCGAAGTACTAGAGACAATCTCTCTCACCCGCCAGAGAATACCCAGGTCCCAACGCGGGCGCCAAATGTAACAGAGACACTTATTGCCTCTGCTGGGGTTTGAACCTGGGTCCTCTGGCATACCAGTCCAGCACTCTACCGAGAGAGCTAAAGGATTAACCCACTAGCCAGAGCTAGTAGGAATGCCATATACCTGACTCTAACACACATGTACCAATACTTTAATCACAAATATTAAAACTTGTTTAAATACTGCCATATCTTTCTTTCAAAGAATGACCGCTAACATTAAGAATCTTTTTCCCCAGATTTTTTGCAGCATGCCATATATCATGGGAGTGATGGATGTCAGGGTATTGTTTCTCTGCAAAATCAGTTACATAGGTCAAAAAGCAAAGTTGAAAAGTCAATGAGTTCAATTTTAAAAGAAAATGTTTCTCTAAAAAACTGTTGTACAAAAGTTGTCAACATATATTATTCTGCTAACTTACTCATAATAGAGCCTATTCCCAAGTGTGCATCTGTCACAACCTCCTTTATATATACATTTTCTTCCAAAGTTCATCCATTGCAGATTGAAAACCCACTTTTTCCATGTTTGGAGACTTTCGGTCTGTCATTCTTTTGTCTAACGTGTGGATGGTTAGAATCTTTTTGGTGTCATTGTCCATTGGTGTGTAAGAGCAATACTGTGCACTGTGCCCTGGCGAGTCATTGCGTCCATCCCCTATCAAAACGAAAGGATATTTTCTTAAGTTATAAAAAATGAATGTGTCAACATTTTCCTTATTGGTTGACACATATTAAGTTACAGTACTGCATTTTTCATGATATTGAATGAAACAACAACTTTTGTACTTAATACCTAAAACAACAACATCTCTGTCCCGAACGTCTTGTAATAGATTTCTCTTGTGGTTATGCCAAAAGTTGTCAATTGATGGGATGGAACTGGTCTGCTGAAGGGAATTTTAAGGACAGCATTTCTGCCCAGAGAGCCATCTTTCCGTAATTGTTACCAGATGTCAGAATACTCCCACAAGTAAGAAAATCTCCGCTGTGCAGTCGTCGGTTGAGATGTGGCTGGGAACACCACTGATGACTTATATGGTTTTCATCACATATCTATGAATTGATAAAATGATTTGAATGTTAATCTCAATTACAGCTCCAGTAAATTTTGTGCACATCAAAAAGTATGAATGAAATACAAAATGGTAAACAAAAAGGAATATTCATTACATGTATTTTCAAAATATACTTTTTTAAATATACACATACCCACTTCAAATACATTGCAGATCCAACAAATGACTCTACTATTCGAGTTTGTTTTTTACAGGACAGCTCCTTGCATTCTGGAATGTTTATCTTTGTCAATTCCAGTATCTGGCTTGTAAATGCAATGCATTTTGTGGCTGTTGTCAATTGTCTGCATCCATCATCATCTGAGACTTTTTGAATCCCAGGCTGAATTTCCTTGTCAATGTCTGGACCCTCAAGGACACCATCATTTCCAGGCACCTCATAACCAAATTCAAACTCTTCAAACGCAACATCTTCTGCCATGTTGTTCATATCATCTGACCTAATAAATATATTTTTGAAACATAACATACCAGTACATGTAATTAATTCTTTAACAAAAGCTAACAGTTTAATAATACAACAAATTCTCAAAGTCATACATTGTTATAAATAATCAGTATGTATGCATTTAAGAAATTGAGACCAGAATTCTTGTTCTTTAAAAAACATATTTCATACAATAGTCTGATGAATAAATTTCCTTAGCTCCAAATAATACCAAAATGCTCACAATATAGCTGTGATATCAAAACTAGGCTGATAGTTTGGATCATCATCATCTTCTTCATCAGCATCCACTTCTGACTCATGCATGGAGATGTCAATTGACAAACTACAACAAAATATTAATTCATGACAAATTCAGGTGACAAAAAAAAACCTGTCAATTTAAATACAAGAGACCCATATGCCACATCACTCACTTGGGCAACAATAGGCATGATAAAATCATCTTATGGAGTCATAATACAAATATCTGGACAATGTGGTATAATACATGAAGATCCTGTAAAAATATTTTTTTTCTGGCCAATTGGTTTCTGAGAAGAAGATTTTTAAAGATTTTCTCTATATACATGTACAGAGGGTTCCGCTTGAGGTGGTATGGGACACCTCCATGTTGTGATGTATTGTTATCAAAATAAACAATAAAATGAAGAGTAATTATGTAAGTAGGTTCTTTCCCATTATTGTCACTTAAAGCTGAACACCGCTCGTAAATAGGCACAGTCCGCCATATTTCTCTTTTCTCACTGCTGTCCCTACAACCCTTATATAAGGGGCAGACCTCTAAACACTTCTAAGTACTTCGCTGTAGAGGTCTCACCTATGTGGACGTACATCTTGCCTCGCCGTGCTACTCAGTCGCGATGAAATTATCAAATTTTACGCTCTTTTTTCAAGCCAGGAGAGTACTTACATCAAATAAATTGGTCAATGCATTATTTACAAACAGAATATGCACATAGAATAAGAAATACATGCATAAAATCCAAAGACCGCGAAAGTAATACTACATGTCGGCCACGAGTTTCAGGTGTGCAATCGGGTGTAACGAATTCGAAGGGTTTATATACCAGGTACCTGTGTGATGGTGCCTATTTACTGGCGGTGTTCAGCTTTAACAGCGTAGCGCATTGGGTAACAGGGTATTATACGAATCTGTTAGTCATGACTTCATACCCCACTAGGGTTTTACAATTTTAGACCCCCCCCCCCCGCCATTGTGACCCCACCATACCCCTGTGGTCATGATTTTCACAAATTTGAATCTACACTATCTGAGGATGCTTCTACATAAGTTTCTGCTTTCCTTGCTAAATGGTTCTGGAGAAGAAGATATATAGAAAATTCTTTAAAAAATTTCAATAATTACTAATTATCTCCCCTTTTAAAAGGGTGTGGTCCTTTATTTTCACAACTTTGAATTCCTTTTGCCTAAGAGTGATTTGTGCCAAGTTTGGTTGAAATTGGCCTAGTGATTCTGGAGAAGATGTTGAAAATGTGAAAAGTTTACAGACGGACAACAGACAAAATGTGATCAGAAAAGCTCTCTTGAGCTTTCAGTTCAGGTGAGCTAATAAAAGTAATTTTACATATTTTACTTAGGTACAAATATCTTTCTTAAATGGATCACACACTGATGTTGACAACTAAACTGGTTTTTTAAATCGACGGGTTGCCACACTGTCCACTTTACTCCTATGTTATAAAAATATTCTTTTATCAACTATAATACTAAATTATGTTGAAAAATTTGAAGTTTACTCTGAACTCACTCTGTATTCTCTACACATGATCTCTGCAGCTCTTCAATTCCTGACACAAGTTCTCTAAATTTAAAAAAAAAATAATGATTATTTCCATTATTTCATAAATCATGTAATTAAATAAATCAAGTAATATTTTATCATCCTATTGTATAATGACATAAGCAGATCCATCATACTCAAACTTCAGACTCTGCTGAGATTTCTGAGACAGATGGTGTTCTTTGGGTCTGGCTCAGTGTAGCTATAACTTTGTTTAGGAAAGCAGGTGTTGAACTGTTTCTACAGGCTGTTGTCACTTGAGGGCTTTGATTTCCAATGATAGAAACATCTTGTTTGCTCGGTACAGACTGGTCTTCTTTGAGTGATGGCAGTGATTCATACCTATATATCATAAATGTGTAGAATTAGTTGTACATGTATGTACATGTTGATTATTTTTCATAGAGTAAAGTATATGTTTTCTAATGCAACAAGATGCAACAAGATTTCTTCTGTCATTGTTCCTTTCCTAAACATTAAACATTGAAACTAAGATAAAAAATACTGGGGGGGGGGGGGGAACCCAAATACGGGTAATGTAATCTAAAGTAATCACAAGTAATCATGATTACTAGGAGGAGAGTAATCTTATGTAATAGATTTTTTCTAAAATTGGATGTAATCAGCTTGTAATAGATTACTTTTAAAATCCAAAGTAATTGTAATTTAAATGATAAATAAATGACTATGCAAACCAGATAAGTATCAACAATGCTTTAATCAAGAAATACGACTAGCTGTATGTATGTCTTGTCAAATTATTTGATGAAAAATAAAAACATTAACACGAAGGTACCAATCTTTTGAACAGTAAATTAAGAAACAAAATTTTCAGTTCATCAATATATATATAAACATTAAAAGCACTGGAAGAAGACAGAGGAAATTTCTTGGAAATATCAAGTACATTTCGTCAGCTATTTCCGACAAAACATGCTTTTAATGTGGAAACATGGTGGCATATTGTTCACTGAGCAAGCCACTGCTAGTTTAACTTTGGTTTATGATTTGAAGCAGACAATGCATTTTAATATCTCTTTTACAAAAATCAAACAGTACTGTCTCTGTTTTAACCAAATAATCTGTGCTCGGCCCAACGGTTACACCGTTTACATATTATAAATTTAATATTACTACATCTGTATTAGGGCTTACTGAAATTTCGGAAGGCTGTTTTCTTTTTCCCAGTAAAGGCCATGTTGCCATTGTTGTTTTCAGCACGCTCATGTTTAAGTTGATTACTCTCTTTGTAATTATTAAATTTATCTAATCCTTTTAACAATTACAGTACCTCTGAATTTGAAACGAATTGTAAATGTCCTGACATATTAATTATCTGGGAACTTGTTTATAATTTGCTTATCCATTGACTCTTTGAATTTCGAACCCGATGTTACTTTGTACAGGTTAGGACAAATCTCCCAAATGGGATATAATACCCTGTTTGGGCTATACAAGTAATATCTCAAATGGGACATAAATTTGAAGTGAAAATAAATTAAGATTTTTGTTTTGTAATATCAAAATATTCATATCAAAAGCTACAACTTTTGGTTAGAAATTAAGCCTTTTCTAAAATAAAAAGCAATTATCTATTGCAATTCAAATTAATAAACCATTTGTGATATTATCAGATTATATCCCAAAGAAGGTATTGTATCCTTTTTGGGTGAGTGGTCCAACCTGTTGTAGTACTGTACGATGATTTAAATTCAGAGTAAAGGTGGATTAACGAAATTCTCTTCTTTGATTGGAAAAATTCAAGAGTTAATTTCTTACTTGTTTGAAATGAATTTTAATAAATACTTGGTCAGTTCAAAGTATCTTGTGCAAAAAAAACCCAAAAACCTGTGAGAACGGGGTGTACATTTTAAACACAAAACGAACACCGTCGGGCCTTCGACCATAGATTGTGCATTTCGACAAAAATTATGATTTAAAATAACACCCGAGTACATTTACAGCACCGCACGGTTTCTGTACCCAATCATAGGAATTGGTCAAACGACTGTACTCACCGTTCAATTAACATGTCTGCCATTTCTTCGTCTGTTTTGGCGTTGGTCTTATGTTTCAGTGCCCTCCATCGTTCCACTGTATCGCCTATATATATTCTACTTTTTGCTAACTTCTTATCATACTCTTTCTTCTCTTCCTCTCAGACCCAGTTAGTGTCGCTGTTCTGCCTCCTCTCTTTTTCACATTTTCCACACTATTTTCCGCCATTATTTCCCCTTGTGTATGCAAATTTCACAGTCACGTGATCGGACTCGGCTTTTCTCGAAACTCAAAAATACGGGTCGTATTTTGGAACTTTTTGAAGCAATATATACGTATTCTTTGCTTATATGATACAAGTGTACGAGTGGTTTCTGTTTTATTTTGCTTAAGAAATATCGTTATCACCGTAAATATTCATTAAAAAAAATTAAAATTAGACTATATGTACCTTTATTAATAATTGCACCAAGATAGAAATGTGAAGTCTGAATTGAGAAAAAAAACCCACAATTATAACAACAAAACAAACTAGACAAGCCTGCAACTTTTATCAGTTTTCAATAGTACCTTAATTGGAAACAAAATGTTTTTTAGTAAAAAAATAAAATGTTAGTATTCCATGAAATTAGTACTTCACAACTGAAAAGGTCTTTTCCAAAACTTTTAACAACAGAAAAACAACCGAAATGCCATACATTCAACTGATACCTCTGGTATAATATCTAAATCACCCTTTTTATAATAATCCAAAAATTTGTAAGTATACACACACTTTGTAATTCCATCTTCTGCCACATCATTATCATACACAATGTTATAGAAGTTCACAAAACCTGGCACAACACTTATAACCCTTCCTACGTAATTGCCATCTGAAAATCTATGTTTAACCCTTTTCCCAACCAATAACGGAGTCCTAATTCTTTGTGGTTCAGTATCTGGGCCATGATAAGCAGCATCTATAAGCTTCAGCAAGTTTTCTCTCAATACAGAAATAGGATGCTTTTTACCTTTGGAGTTAAACTTAAAAACCTCTTTGTTTTCATGTTTTTGCTTCAACATCTTTTGTCTTAATCGAAGTTGAGCCTCCAGTGCTTTCCTTTTTTCATTCTCCTCACCAAGTGCTGCATCAACTCTTTTCCATTACTATGCTATTTTATTTGTTTGTTTCTCCCGCTGTGCAAGTAAATTTTGCTCCTTTTTAGGGCAATCTTTTTTTCTTCTAAAATCTGTCTTCGCTTTAAAACAATATCATGGCACCGCTCTTTAAATTGTGCTCAAAGCTCCCTTCCTTCCGAAGTACCCTTACTCATCATCTCTTGTTTTTCTTGATCTTGTAAAGAATCTAACCATTCGGATGTTTTGTTTAATGAAAACATTATAAATGCCTCATTTGTTATGGTTGATGCATTTGGGCGAAAACTTATAAAGTTGTCTAACATTCCAAACACTCTCTTACTCATTTTATTGTGTGGAACAACAGATTTGCTTTGACCTTTGAGTTTATCAGAAGGGTTATTGTATGCTCCTCCAGGTAAATGTTCTCTTAAGGCACCAGAAACAAGTTTATGGAAGCCACAAAACAGCAACTGGGCAAGCTGAATAGCAAAATGATCAAATTCATCATTTGGTTTAACTAGTTCCTCATAAAGTTTGTCATTAACAATTAAAATCTCTTCAAATGGGTACTCATCTTCATGCATCCTTGCTCTGTCTTTCAAGGTATACAGTAAGGCTTTCAAAATATGTGTTAAGGTTCAAAATATTGAGGTTCTTTTCAATAATTCTCCAAAAAGGTGCGGTTATCAATTTTGATATTAATCCCAACACCTTGCAGGCAGCAAGGTAAACTGGATTCTTAATTAAATGAGCAATTATCTTATGCAGATTGTAACTCCATGAACATTGTTTAGAAATGTACTGATTGACTCTCTGTGGTAGTAAACTAACTCAACAATAAAAAAGATTACATTGAACCTGTTTCCACGGAATGGAATAAATAATACTTTTTTATCCCTTCAACTGCAATAAACTTTGAATTCTGAAAATGCACCACATTTCTCATCACCTCCACAAGAGAAACATTTTGAGCAACATCTCATTAAAGTTAATGTTTTAGCCTCGCTTTTTGAAAAATAACACTCACTTTCCTGGTCAGTTTCAGAATCTTCAACAACATTAGATTCAGAATTTCCTTGTTCGTCTTCAAATTTTTTGAGAATAGGCGATGTGCATTCTGCCATATTTACATGTAGATGAAGTGCACAAAAGAAGTTATTAACTTTGCTGCATATGAGTTTTTGTTCATTACTGAGTGTTTCCCGGTCCTTTTTAACAATAGACAAAATTTCTGATTTATACTGCTGCAAAAGTTCTGTGAATGATATGTTTACTTAAGCCCTATCAGACATGAAACTTTGGATGTTGCTTATGATTGTATGACCAACTGATACATCTTCATTGATTATCATTTCCTCACAAGCAGATAATTTGTCATTGAGAATTTCTTTGAAAGTGTCCAATGTTTTTGAGGCTGCTTTATTATGCATGTCTCTTAGTCCCAGGCAAAAGACCTCTTTTTCTTCATTGCTTGCAAGGAATGTTTGTAAGTCTTTCCCTTCTTTCTCGTTTCATCTCATTACTGAGTGTTTCCCGGTCCTTTTTAACAATAGACAAAATTTCTGATTTATACTGCTGCAAAAGTTCTGTGAATGATATGTTTACTTAAGCCCTATCAGACATGAAACTTTGGATGTTGCTTATGATTGTATGACCAACTGATACATCTTCATTGATTATCATTTCCTCACAAGCAGATAATATGTCATTGAGAATTTCTTTGAAAGTGTCCAATGTTGTTGAGGCTGCTTTATTATCCCCTCGCGCAACTTGTTGCGAAGGGGATATAGCATCGCTACTGTACGTGTGTGTGTTCGTATGTGTGTATGTGTGTGTGTGTGTGTGTGTACTCCATTTCAATTTTCTAGTAAATTCCAAGAAAACCCTCTCATGAATATCCATCAAACTTTGTACACTTCTTTGGCATGGTAAAAGGACAAACCCTGTTGATTTCAAAATCAATTGATTAAGTATTTTCTTAAATTATCGTAAAAAATGAAGTTAAAAACATGAATTTTATGTACGACTTGACAATAGACATTTCCGGTAATTTTATGTACGACTTGAAGTTAATCGCTACCGTATACAGTTCAAATCAATAACTTGAGATTTTTGGGATTTAAATCTAGTAAAGGTAAAAAAAAAAAAACAACGTTTTGTAGCATTGGAGTGTTAGACGAGTGCCCATAGTTAAAAGTTGAAGCGGGCAAGAGATTTAAGTCTGCCGATTTACATCGAAACAAGCAGTCGACTTTCGGACAAATTTTCCCGTATTACTTACAATAGAACTAGTCCAAAATTCAGTAGAGACTTTGACAGATATTGCACATTTATCACGCGAAAATTGTTTTATATTAATAATAACTGCATATATATCTACTATACTATGGGTTAATTATAATACGCGTACGACAACTAGCAACTAGAATTTCCATCAGAGCAGACTACAGAGCGCTTGATTTTCAGCTACGTTTCATAATGTATACGGATCGTTTATGTATGCTTATATAAAAATGAATGTCACTAAATGAATCTAAATTATTAAACTTTAAAGTATATGTGTTGAGTTTCTGCTAGGAATAGGAAAACTGTTATGTAAACCCCCCTCCCCCAATTTATACACCACAAACCTTGGGGATTGGGATTAAATAGATATAACATGTATGTAATCAAAGTGGTTTAAAGAAATACCTTCTTTATTTTGATCTGATAAATTTACATGTATTTTCCTAAATAACGTATTCCCCCGTACAATAAGTCATGTCGCGAGGGGATGCTCCGCTTAGCGGTGCCCTTGTTATGCATGTCTCTTCGTCCCAGGCAAAAGACCTCTTTTTCTTCATTGCTTGCAAGGAATGTTTGGTAAGTCTTTCCCTTCTTTCTCGTTTCATCTCCAGACAAACAAAGTTTTTTCTGTTGTCCCAGGTTCACACCAATGTGTTTTTGTCCAATTGCTACCTTTTCACACACAATGTTGTCTACTGTTTGTCTTGATGGCAATTTATTAGCTACTTTGTATCCTAACTTTAAAACACTTTCAATAACTAATAGGATGTTTTTGGTGGCAACATTAAGAGAGGTCAATTTCATTATACATTCTCTAACCTTGGGGGTGTATGATCCAGAATCTTCATCATATATTTTCATTTCAACATCATCATCCAATAAATTCAACAAATAATATCTTTCCTGTTCCAGTGATTTGATATCACTTCAATAATTTTGCAGAGTCATCATTACCCTCTGGTTTTGTCTCGTAAGAAACAGATTGTAGTGTTGTAAGCTCAGTCTCCCAAGCTTTATATTCAGACAACAATTCCTTGGATCTTTCTTTTTCTTTTGTTAGCAAATATGAACAATCTCTCTCCAGTTTCTGATATTTTTTGGCTGTTTTTATTTTTATTTCATCTCGTTTTCTTTTTCTCTTGAGAGGTAAATTCTCATACCTAAGTGTTTTTGTTTTTGCTTTCCATTCATCAACCTCTTTTTATTTTTTTTTTTATTTTTCTGTCATTTCTTTGACTTTATTTTGCTGTAAATGTTTAGACGCCTCTATTTTTTTCTTCACAAAGAAGTTCTCTATTCTTTATTTTGTTCCTTTAATGTGTTGCTCAAAGACATCAATGTCAAATTAACTGCTTCGGACTCAAATGTTTCCATTATTGGCTTTTTAACACCCCGTGCAGTTACTGTCCCTACAGGAATTTCAAATATTGCAGCTTCAAAATCAGTTCTATATTTCCCCTTCTTTTTATTTAAATTTTCATGTGTGCGTCTTAATTTCCTACCTAAAGCATCCGAATTAATACTTATATTTTCTCCTTTATAATCTTAAAAAATTTGGTCAATTTTACATAGAGGAACATTGTCATTTTTCATTTTTTCAAACATGTTTAAGGCTTCTTTATTGGTTATGAGTGGCATTTTTTTTTTGGGGGGGGGGGGGGGGGGTATTTAACAGATATCGTCACAGTCATCCAGAATTGTCATTTTTCCTCCTCGATTTTCAATCAAAGCCCTATTTATTTCAAAAATGCTACTTGGGATATCTAGGAGTCCAATGATTTTCTGTTCACGCTTGAAAACATTTCTTCAGCAATATATTCTATCAAAGTTTCGATGAACTCTGTTTCCTGGTACAGGTAGTCTTCTCTGGCTTTTAGATAGTTGTTATCACCATAAATCTCTTTAACAAATTTGTCAAAAATGCTAAGCAATTTTCTGGCATTATCTGAACATTTGTCGCTGGCTAAACGACCATCCAAAATTTTCCTTACAAAGGAAAGTTTGGGAACAAAAAATCCCGCTCTTCTCCTTTCAATTACCTCACAAAGATTCTAAGTACTCTTTGACATACTCTTGATCTGTTGAAAGTAGTGAATGAATGCCATTACAATGTGTAAAACGCCTACCATTATCAATTCAATATACTCTTGAAATTTCCTCTGTTGACATGTCGAAATTAACATTTAAATCTTTAATATTTGATCGAAGATAACCCGTAATAAAACAATACGTACGTATTCGTCGAGTTGTAAGCCGTAAAAGACAACAACCTTTCATGCCTAAAATACGCATGACGTCAGAGACATATAAAAATAGACAAGAGCGAGTTACGGCCCTTTGTTTAGCATTCATAAATATATACCCCCCCCCCCCGCCCCCGCCCACTCTCTCAGCCATAACACTTGCCTTACATGTAGGTGACATGAAATAGTATTAAAGATGACAACTTAATGTTTTGTTCTAAATCTGCAGTCAGTTTTTATTCTGTGTCAGTAGACATTTTTTAAACATTATATATATTAACACTAAATGACCATTTATGCCACACCCTGCATTAAGAACCCCTACCCTAAACACTATATGAGTGTTTTGGCACCGCCCTACATTCAAATCCCACTACATTAGGAGACATGAAATTTTAAGGTTTTGATAGATAGCTTCATTTTCTTTCCTTATATGCAGTCAGTTTTTATTCAGTATCAGCAGAAGTAAAGAAGACGATATTTTTAAACATTAAATGCATTAACACTATATGATTATTTTGGCCCCACCCTAGAGTCAGAACCCCTACCTCTGTAGACATGAAAGAAATTGGGCTCACAAGATTATAAGTTTGCAGGAATCATCGACACGAATCAATAGTGATTTAAATGTCTATAACCTCGAAAGGGTATTTACAAATTTGAACAAAAATTAATTACTCAAACTATATCATGTCGAGAGTTGAAGTACATGTCAATTTCGACTATTCAAAAAAACTCACAAGCTTTCTAAAAATGGCAATGAGAGGGTAAACCGATAACTAGTTATATTGGAAATGTTAATGCATACATATTTTAATTCATTTATATCATATATATTACTAAACTAGTAATAAGAACAGAAAATAGTGTTCATACGGCAGAAATCAATAACGGCAAATTAAAATATACCGGTATTCTATAATTCAACATAATGTTATATCAACATACATTTAAAAACAAAAAAGTTAAAAAAAAAAATAAAATGAAAAAGGAGTCACCGGTAGGATTTGAACCCCAAACACTGCATGTATGTATTCACTAATCCAGGACGAAACCATTGAGCCATGCGTGACTTTCAATGTGCGGTATAAAGTAGTGTTTGAAGCAACATTGTCATATCCATGGACTTTGTTTTTTATCCTCCCAAAAATATTTTGAAAAAGTACAGAATTAGTCATCTCTGGATCATCTCTCCATGTTTATTTAAAAAGCGACATCTTTAATGTTGAAATGTCATCTTAGCACGTTTCAAATTTGTGGAGAGAAGACCCAGAGACAATAAAATCATTTAAAAAAACCAGCTGTAAATAAGTATGATTTTGCATGAATTGCATCGTGTTGCTTTATTTAGACCCATATTATGATAAAACCTTTTGCATTACAAACATTTTTCTACCCATTCCACGTCCAGCAGAAACCAAATAACGGTTATAATTCGGAAAATTGTGCAAAATTATCTGATGAAATTTCCACTCTCCTTGTGCGCCCAGATTCCTGCAGAATCTACATCTTAAGCGCCCACTTTCTTTATATTTATGTTAGAGGGCTTCCTAGGCTACAAAATTATGAATTCGTTATTCATATGGCAGAATTCAAAGATTAATTCTTGCTAGGGTCGGCGCGTAAAATTCGAGTCGGGCGGGTTTCCGAAAACACACATATTCTATTTTTTGCTTGCCTTAAAGAGGCCTATCACGGTCATGTAAAGAGAATTGATAAACCCGAGAAAGACCCAACTTCAGGTGGCACGGGACAGTTTTTTTTATACATTTCATTGTAGCCAGGGGATGCATGTCTTCGGAACTCTGTAACTTGAATTTCCTCAGTTCCCATTCAGCACATTCACCTTTAATTCACTCTTTATAAGGCCAATCACAAATTTCTGAAGAAAATTACTAGTCAAAACCTGCAAAATTTTCTACATACTGGTTTTTAAGAGATTTTGACCCTTTCACATTTTGCTAATTTTTCATGATTTTTCAGCCTTTTAGACCTCCCCCAGCTAATTCCCTGCAAAGGCTTGACCTTCCGTACCGTGTGCATGTTGCACCATCACATGTCAGAAATTACCAGTGTATAGGTTACAATGTGCCATCCACCTACTTTTCGTGTTATTTTACCTCCCGTCTGTAACTTGCAATTTCACTGTGTAAAGTCAACACAACAGTCATAGCCGCAGGTTTCGCATTTTACTTCTGATTCTCCTGTACCTAACATATGGGGCCTACATATTGCATATCAATTTCAACAAGAGACATCCTTTTAACTAATGATAATCATTAAAAATCATTTCATGAATTTTAGAAACACTCATAAGCCTTTAAGTACAGCAATTCTCAATTTTACAATAATATTGACGGGTACTTTATCCGAAACTGTCCCTTGCTACCTTTAACTTACACTAACATTGTCTGAAAAGGCATCTTGTCTAAAAATTAAAAAGCTTATGCTATTCTGAGAAAAAGTGCACCACATTTTGTCAATTCCATTGAGGTTTAAGAAAAATATGGCCATTTAAGTGAACCAACCATTTCCACTTTCCTCTATTTAACACAGATTTATAGGGCTCTCCATAAATAAAGCATCTTTACCTAATCTTTTAGAGGTCAATTGTTGTTCAACCTCCCTAAATAAGAAACCTTATTCAATACTACATACATCTACTTGATATTATCATGATACATGCATCACATCACTTAGAAATACCTTTACATGTATACCCTCCCCCTATCTTTTGATTTTCACAAGAAGCATTAGTTTGAACACTTTAACCTAATATTATGAAACTTGTGGCGATTTTCTTGAGTCATTTCTCACACATATTTGAAAACAACCATCACTGATACTCAAAATTGATCTTTTTTGGTAAATGGATGATTTGTAGCATTTTTATTCACAAAAAGACATGCCGCCCTACATGCGATTTCTTGTTTTCATGAAAAAGTAAGCTTATAATCATATTTAATGAATATCTTATCTATTCTGGTTTCTAGTCTCCTTTTAACTTTGCTAAAATAGTAAGACCTACAAGTGTGATGTCTGCCTTTAATCAAAATAAAATTCAAACACTCCAGGGTACCTGGGGGCGGATGAGAATTCCATGAAAAATGTTCAAATTTTACATGTTTTTCTACATTTTTGATGCATGTATACAGTAAAAAGATAAAAATATGTTGTTTTTTGTTCATTTCAAGAGTAATTATCATAGCAGATGTTATTTCAAGGTCAAATGTACATTTACATATCCTACATGTAATGGTAATGGAGACAATTGGACAGAGGGGGTGGCTTTTTTAATTCTGTAAATACATCTAAAATATCACTTTAGGATAGGAAGGAGTAAAAACTTGAATTTTTTGACATATTGTATACTTTCATAACTGCATTTGTCTACATGTAAAGTTCATTTGAAAGAAAAATATGCTGTTTTAAAAAAATTGGGTTATATAAGTCAGGTTGCTTAATGTTATTTCATAAAATCAGACAGCAAAATTGCTGCAAATTTATTAATTTAATGATTCAATTGATCAAAACTGTTTTAAAGTATTTATTCTAATCTCAGTAATTAACTTAAGCCTATTAATTATCATCAGGATAGGAAATACCTACTTTCTAAGCCAATTTACTCTAGTGGTGGTCATTCTACATATTTAAGAGGGAGTTACTCCCCTTGTATATTATTGCTAATAAATCATGTAATGACATCTATAAATAAATCATCCATTTTCACAAAATATACTGCTTATGGTACAAAATCAACTCAAAATTACACTTAAATGAGAAATATGAAAATACCATGTAGTCTTGAAGGTGGCACGGGACAGTTTTTTTTATACATTTCATTGTAGCCAGGGAATGCATGTCTTCGGAACTCTGTAACTTGAATTTCCTCAGTTCCCATTCAGCACATACACCTTTAATTCACTCTTTATAAGGCCAATCACCAATTTCTGAAGAAAATTACTAGTCAAAACCTGTAAAATTTTCTACATACTGGTTTTTAAGAGATTTTGACCCTTTCACATTTTGCTAATTTTTCATGATTTTTCAGCTTTTTAGACCTCCCCCAGCTAATTCCCTGCAAAGGCTTGACCTTCCGTACCGTGTGCATGTTGCACCATCACATGTCAGAAACTTACCAGTGTATAGGTTACAATGTGCCATCCACCTACTTTTCGTCAGTCAGTATTCTCTTTGCTTTGTTTTAGCTTGGACCTTGTTTTCTCGGCTCTTGGTCTTCTTCTTTGGTTCGGTTTTCTGACTTGTTTTTGTGCTTTTGGAATTTTGAAATTTGTATCAACTTTTCATGTTTCCAAATTCCGAGTTACCGTGACAACTGCGTTTAGAAATTTCTTAAAGAATTAGATTGTTTTTGACTTGAAGATTTGTAGATCTAGGATGATTTTTGAGCTTTTAACAATCGGCGGATTGAAGGCTGGATCATCATTCAATATTTCATACATGTCAGTTTCGTGTATGAATGGATTTGGTCTACAGTTTCCTGGGTTTTTTTCTTTCCATTGTGAATTTTCTATAAGCTCTTCTTAGTAAAACATTTCTCTGCACTTCTCTGATGTGGGGGTAGGACTCTTCTTTCCTCCGCCTGTCTCATTCATTAACACAGCCAACGTCTTCCTTACATTTTAAAAAAAAATATTTTGTTTTTGTTTTCTTTCCTTCAGTACAGATAAAAGCTTTTTTTTTTTGCTGACATCTTCCATTCAAATCTTGAACTTACTCCCTTTGATTCACTGCGATCATTAGCGCCTTTTTCATACATGTAGTTCTCCAACGCTGCGTTATTTTCATACATGTAGTTCTCCAACGCTGCGTTAATGTCTTGAACAACTGCCATATTGTTGTTTTATCTTCATTTTTCATCTTACTGACACGTCTTGATTTTGCTCTTTTTTGATTAACGTGTATCAAAATAACATAGGGGGAAATTAGCCTTCAATGGCACTCGCTTGCTGTGATTTATCTTTGGTTTTTGCTCTACTGTTGTAAAAAGAATCACAAGACTCGCCACAACGATGACATCTTCCATTGGAGTGCTGCGTTTGCTACCGACCATTGAACATGAGCCGAGACATCTGCTGGTACTGCGCTGGCTGCATCTCGGGATACTGGGCAGGTTGCATCTGAGAGGAGGTTGAGCTAGAGGATACTGCGCAGGCATCTGATGGCAGTACACTGGAGGTTGCCGGGTTGAACGATGGTTTGGCCGAGATCTGGTGTGGGGTGAACACTAATGTCCTGTCTGTCTTGCTCTCTTCTCCATGTAACGGAGTTTCTCTCTCAGGGCTTCCAGTTCATCATCCTTGTCTACTTGTCTTCATTTTTCGTCACCTATTGTCTCTCGGAGAGCAGCAATTTCCTCGTCCTTTTCCTGAAGGAGTTCCTGGTGAAGGATCTGTGTTTGTTTGGTTTGTCCCTCTGTGGAATTGGATGTCATTCCCTGATGAGGCATGACTTCGAATGATGGTATATTTTCAAAATTTTCACTTCCTTTGGATCTTAAAAGTATTTTGACATAGCATCCAATTGACACTTCTTGGTTTTGCTCGTTTTTGATTAAGGTATACTAAAATAACATAGGGGAAAATTAGCCTTAAATGGCACTCGCTGGCTGTGAATTATCTTTGGTTTCAGCTCTAACGTAGATCCATGATCAATCTGTCGTGGCTGTAATTCAAGTAAAAGGAACATTTTGAAAGAATTGTTACAAGTTTATTAGAAGAAGCGTCGCATGGAAGTGTTACTTTACAAACAGTCATCAGTTACACATGTTACTTATAGTAACGTAAAATCTGGTGACCGTAACAGAGATGTAAACAATCGTAATAAAATAATATCTGAATTAACAGTTTACAGAATTAAAATAATAAATTCCAAAGAAAACAAATCTATACCAAACTAAAATGATCAACGATAAACAATGAAGGAAATTCGAACTTGGTATATCATTGTAATATAACTGTAAAAGTATTAGTGATTACTTGAAAGATAAAAGCCCAAATAACGTCTGCATCAGATTGTGACTTAATTCCTTTGTCTAAATGCAATGAAAACTTATAATTTACTCGAAACATGATTCTCGTAACTTGTTTCCCGAAATAACTTTAATTTACCTCTTTTACTAAAGAGTCGTTTAAATAAACAAATGGCGCTAAATCTAAATCATGATTTGCCACGCATCAAATGCAATAAACAAAAATATTTTAAACCAAACTTTGATTTACAACTACCAAATACAAAACTACTTCTGCAAAAAAAATAATAATGCCTTATTGAAAAACTATAGAGAAACGCAACGGTTTTCAATATGAAATAAAGACTCAAAGCTTATGCAAACAATGACTTATTTCATGCATAACAAAGCTCAAATTTAGAAACTTGATTAAACAAGTTTAATTTTGAAATTGTGGAAAAACATTACTTTTCTCAAATTTCTTCAAAACAACTTCTGATACATGGACTTTTCCATTGATGAAAGTAAAATATAGAGGATCATCTGGGACTTCATTTGGCACAAGGTGAATTCTTTTTTAACTTCATCAACATCTAAGTAAATTATAAAGAAATTCTATCGGTGTATAGACAACTGAAAAATCAATTTTATATTGTTTTTAAAAAGGTTGATAATATAGATCTGTATATAGATGTTCTACAACGATAAAACATCTGAACAAGAAAATGAACGCGCTTATCTGTTACTCGGACTTTGTGTTTTTATTTATTTATCAACAGAGACGTAAATAACATAGGGAGATATCATATACGGCTACTAATCGCACCGATTTTGGTTTAACTAAGGTTCATACTCTTGCATACTTTATTAGTTGTAATATGAACCTCCGAATCGATTCAACAATTCAAAATAGATCTAAAGCTAACTCTTGTGTCTTGTTATGAGGGAATATTTATTAAAATATTATAAATCAATGATAAACCATGCTGTTAACAAATATATCGATGTCATCCCCATTATTATTCGAAATATTTCGTATCATGACTCATGTATACATCTAAGTCTGCGTTTTAAAAATAATGCATACCTTTACTTATAATTTTTAGTACATGGTTTGCATTTATTACAAACATGGTTTTAGATGGGGTGCGCCTTTGATGTATCTGTTATGCAACAAAGCAGTTAATACAGTTATTTCCTACCTACGATCAAATAAATACTCTCCATCTCTTCCCCTGACCAGAAATTTAAAATTCTTTTTCAATTGCAACTGAAGATGCAAATCTGCGCTTAATATCTTTGACATCGCATGAACAGGTTTTTCCGCCATATTTACGATTTTACTAATAAACGAGAATCCCGCGTTACAAATATTACCGTGAATGTGATCGGCTGCAGAAATGTTTACCAATAGGAACTACCATTGGTAAATATTGGTACCATTGGTATACTATGGTAATTAAAGATACCGACGGTTACCATCTGGAGAACTGTGAACACACCCATTATTATATGTAATAGTCTTATTGTTTTGAAACTTTACACACTCAACTCGGGCACACAATTGTAAAAAAGAAGACGAGGCTGTACTTTAACACAGTTCGTTATAAAGGTAATAAGTTTGCTAAATACCTGAAAGCGGCACATTAATTTCAAGGAGTTCAATAAGAAAATATATAAACAGCACAATGTAAAAAGCATTCACTGTACATAAAAACAAAGAGTTATAAAAAAAACTAAGCTATGATTGGTCAAAAATGTAGACATTGAGGCCCCCAACAATGTATTAAGCTACAATTCATAATTACATGATAAGGAGCATAAAGAAGTATATATGTAATGATCATAAACAACTACGAAATTGACTTAAAACAATGTATCATAATAAATTTAATATTTAATACACCAAAATGAATTTCAACTGTACTCAGGTGATAATAATTCTAACACAGAAATGCTACAGCGTCTATTTCATCACGTCCTACATCTTTCTATTTCTTGTACAGCGTTAATTATGCTTTTTGGAGCACCATAAAGGATGAGTCTTGAATATTATTACCCGATGCCAACTCCAAAACCTAACTCCCAAACCTAGTGCACTTGTCGCTATCACAAGTATGGTGATGCTTTTGCATCTAAGAAATCATATAGAATTTTATTCTTGATGTCATCGGTTGTTTCTAAATAAACACTGAGAGTTCTGTTATAGTGTAGGAATATAGTTTGGAGAATCCTTTATTGGTGTACGGTATAGAATTGTCCATGGTAATGTTCAATCCGATTATGCATAATTATTATTAAAACCAGGGCAATATTAGAAAGATTTAGGATGTTTTGGGTTTGTTTTTTTTTATGTTTTGACAACAACTTTGAAAACAGATTGACAACAACTTTGAAAACAGTTTGACAACAACTCTGTTGGATGTAATTTAAATATCAGTTGTGTCTGTACCAAGTTGAAAAATCTTCTTGATACCGTTTAGACTGCCAAAGCGGTTACCCCTATTAAGCGGTTACAATTTGAATGCAGTCATTTTATATCATTCTGATAAGAAATCCTGTATTATTACTCCCTCTTAAGAATTGTCACCTGTCTAACGCGGTCAGCGGGCATCGTATCTTGATCCGAAACTGTACTTCCGATATGCATCAGGCAACCAATTTGGTCGGTTAGATGATTTCCATCCTTGGATTTGAATATGGCTTCCAAATGACAGGTAACTAATGTACACAATAAAACGGCCGATGCCAGCGAAGGCAAATCGATCGATGTAAATATAAAAATCATACAATAATTTAAAGTTCACATTGGTCGTTCAAGAAATACATGTATTTTGTTGAATATTGTATTAACAGAATTTGTTTTTTATATAAACTCATGAAAATAATTGGCGTTACAGGTATTATTGCGAAAATGTCAATTACAAGGAAGATTTTCACCCTTAATGAGCGCTACGAAGCTATTAAATCACATAATTGTTTACAGATTTTTCCGTTGTTTTGTATTTTTCTTTTTGGGCAGACTTTAAATTTAGTTCGTTATCACCACATGTCGTTGATGGAATCGGGACTTGGTGCTTGTGTTGTTGCGCTAAGGTAAAAGTTTGGATCACGCAAATGACAATTATATTGAGAAGAAAAACAGAAATTATCAATGAATTTGAATAGTGCTCTCGTGGCGACAGTAACAGAAAGCGCCAGAAGATATCATATGATGCTGGAAATGGTTCCAAGATGCCAGCAGAAGACGTATTAATGTGACAAGGCCACTTCTGAAAATGAAGGCGCTTAAATTTGCCAAAGATCTTGGAAATGAACATGTTAAAGCTTCCAATGGATTAAATTGTTAACACCATGTACGAAGAGACACAACACTGTGTTTAGAACCCAGAGTGGTGAGCGAAGGATGGAAAAGATTCCAGAACTATCTAAGAATATGAACCCAAGACAAGCATTCCATGAAAAAAGTGAAGCTTGTGCTGGGGGAAACCTAGAGTGGATCCAAATTCAATGCCAATTGTTTACATGATCATTAAAAGGCTTTGATGACTTCCCACATCATGGAAGATTGAATAAAGTAACACAACAGAAAATGGTGGGCCATAGAAGGAATTTTTATTATTCCTTGACAGTGCATCACAATAAAACTAAATATGTCTAAACAAAATTCAATTTTCAGTTTTTCCTAGCAAATTATCTATTAAAATTTTATCACGTCACAACACTTCCGGAATCACATGATATGAATACTTCGAGACCGATACGTCAGTGTACTTCAATATTTGTTTTTTCGAGTTGGCGTGGTCTATTGTCGGTTTCAGTTTTTGGTAATAAAGTTAACCACGTGGTGGTTATAATTTTAATTGAGATATACGTTTAAATAAACGAGGTAATGAAGAAAACATATTTCAAGTTCGCTGGTGAAATTTGTGACTTAGTTTAGAGACTAAAAAATTGCGAAAAATGGCGAGTGTCACAATACTAAGGGAACGCGTCGAAAAAATAAAACTAAGACAAAAAATCGTTTAAGTTAGTAAAATATGGTTTATTATAGTGACATGGGCATTTCATAATAATTACAAAATTCCTTTTAAAGATGTCATATCAATACGCCCGGCCCAACGGACCTATCAGTCACTATAAAGCGTTCCTCAAAGAGTAAAATAAAAAAAAAGTTACCAGTGAAGAAATTGGTAGCTCTGGGTTTTTTTAGCTCACCTGAGCTGAAAGCTCAAGTGAGCTTTTCTGATCACTTTTTGTCCGTCGTCCGTCTGTCCGTCCGTCTGTGTCAACCATAAACGTTTATGTGGTGAAAGATTTGTCCAGGACATACTTAAGAGTTTTTCAAAATTATGAGCTTAGCTCCTAACCTTCAAACTAAAATACGTTATTTAGTTGCTTCTGAGTTTAGTAACAGATTTAGCTTCATTTAAAATTAACCACATTATCAGAGGACTCGCTTTTTTCGGACTCCGTCGGACGCTTTTTGAAGTTGTCTCCCTTAGCACATGAAACGTTTTGTAAACTCTCAAGCATATTTTTGACAAAGACAAACATCCGGTTATTTTGGCGCTAGGACTAGCTTATCGGAAGGATATATTTCTGTACAGGTAAGTTTTTTTCTTTGTATTTAATCAAAGCACGTGTTATATATATCATCGCAAATAATTAGAATTTTTTATCAGGTTTTAAATCCATTTTGTAGGCAGTAGGATGGAATAGATATTTGTGAAAACGTGCATCCTCGTGTGCCTGTATTTCGACGGGTTTAATGTACTTTATAGATGAGAAGAAAAGCAATGATTAATGCTTATTGTGATTATAAATTATACATTGATTTTTTTTAATAATTAGCTGATTAACTTTTATGTCATTCGTGATTTTTTTTTTTTACAAATGGGAACTTCACCAATAAAAACAACCACCATGGCTATTAACCTAATTTCGACTATTGCTTTAATTTTAAAAATGCCTCTTGCTCCAATTTATCATAATAAAATAACGTGATTTTCATCAACAAATGCTAGTCTTTGTAGACAATACATTATCGGTTTGGCATGGCACTAATAATGTTTGTGGAGAAATGTTAAATGTACAGGTTAATGGAGATTAAGTAAAATTTATTCATTACCAGATAGAATAGATTATTTTACAATATATTTTCTTACTTTCTTCATGAGCATTTTAATAAATAGAAGTTCCATATGTGTTGTCAGTTTGTCGTGGCGTCAAGTGTATTCATCTGTGATGACAAACGAGATGTAAACGAAAACCAAACACCGTTAAAATTAGGACCCAGTTGATTTTAGGACCGTCTACCATACATTGCATAAAATTTGAGGCACCATCAATGCTGTATAATGCACTGTTAAACACAATTAATCCATGAATAAGCTTTTAATATCGGAACTTGCCTAGACTTTGAAAAATACGGAAGCTTTCACGGACAATA
>WFKH01011926.1:43205169-43224224 GCA_016163765.1 Magallana hongkongensis
GTAATGGAGAACATTATATCAATGTTCGTGGCGGGTCCTGGGGGACCTAATGGGAGGTCTTTTCGGGACATGTCTGGCCTGTGTGTTTTCCCCCATCTGTCAATTAGGCGGAGGGCCGGTGTATATGTGTTGGGATATTGGCATCCCATGTGCTAATGATTGGGGTTCACACGTAGTACGCCATACTTGGGACCCCCTCCACCTCCTAACAAAGGGAGGGGGGGTGGGGAGGCTCACTGGGTGTACTCAAGGTTAGCAAGTACGAGTATATACCAGGGAGCAATCACCGGAAAACAGGGTAAACAGTCATGTCTCGAGTCATCAACGTCCACATGTCATTTATCAAGCATGGGAGATCTCTGGCACTTGTGATCAACACGAGGCCCACCTTTTGCGTGTTGGTATTTCGGTGGACCCCCTGACCTTCCATAGCAGAGCGAGGACAGTGTGGCCTTTCTCCAACACCCATGGACTTTGTGGTTAACGTTTGTGCTTTTGTCATATAGACATTGTCATTTATTTGTAGATTGATTCTGTGCTGGCAGATAATAAATTGTCAACTGTTGCCTAGCTTGTTCTGTATTCAATAATAGCAAACTAGCTAAGCTGTGGAAGCGTATTCTTATGAACGCTAACGGAACTCCATAAATAGCACGATTGCAGTTAGTCATGCAAAATATCATGGGTATTCTGTATCATGACTGTTCAATTAACATTTGGAATCGTTCCATGAAACATGTTTTTTTCTATATGTAGAAGAAATGAAATCTGTGTACATGTATCCTATGATATATTAAATGTGTGTAAGATAACAGTGTGTTTCTTGTCCAAATGCCACCACGTGCTTGATATATGGTTGGGAACATTTCCTCTATAGAGACAGTCTCGCCTAACATTTCCCCTATAGAGACAGTCTCGCTTAAGCGCGATCATCCCCCATTACAGTAATAAAAACATTCCCGTAAATGCGAGATTCTCATGATGTATTTCAAACAAATGAAAAATCAGAATAAAATAAAAATCAAAGGCCGGAAAGGCCACAAAGGCGTCGAGCTGACATTTTCTTTAATATAGATATGGTCAATAATTTGAATTTCTGTACTAATAGTCGTATATCAAATAATATTAGAAAAAAAATAGTATATTAATTATGTTTTATGGTGCTTTAAAAAACAATCAGTATATTTCCTTATAAATTGGTAGTGATGCGTTTATAATACAATAACTCATCATGGTTACAAAAATCGAAAAATTTCAAAGTTCTCAAAAATAAATTATTTTCTTTCTGCTTTAAACTGTCTTTGAACATTGTTCACAGGTTCATAATTTGAATACATTAACAGTGTCCCTAATTATAATAATAAAACATACTTCTATTTATTTCAATTCCCGTTTGAAACAAGATTACCTATGGTATGGTTGTTTACCACGTGCAATCGAAAATGCTCGACCAAACCAACTGTATTATCATGTTTATTTATTGCAACAAAACCACTATATACGTTGATCGCTTACATTTATTTTGGAGACCGTGCACGATCACAAAAAAATTTACATATCAATTTGTTTTCCATCGGGCTCGGTCTCCAATTAAAATGTAAGCGATAAACTAAAATATTTAGTGAATTTTTACACCTTTTTGTTTTCATCCGTCATTTCTTGATTAAGCAAATTTATACTTATGCAATGAGTTGTCAATAACCAGGGAGGCAAAGTTGGGTTTTTTGTACACAATTTAGTTGAATAAATGGAATAAAAATCTTGTAATACTTTAAGGAACTTGTTTCTTATGCGCGTTAAAAAGGCGGTGCAAAATATGAATTTGGACGATTGCCAATCCAGACGATCGCTAGAAGGCTGCCGAGCATTTGCTGGACGCCTTAAAAATCCGAGTAAGAAAAGCAATGTGAAGCAATTTTACTTTCCAAGACTGACCTTGGTGGCCTAAAATATAAGTGCTCTTTTGCTGAAAAAAAAAAAAGGATGAATTTTTTATCGTGAAAATCGTGAGTATTCTTGCATTGAACGCGCATTTTCAAATTAAAAGTACCGTATGTTTTTTCTTCTTATAAAACGAAAATTAGCAGAGTTTGTGTTCATTTTGATGACACTGTTCGACTTTGCAAAGGAAATTAAATTACATGCAACATTTATTGGTTGCTTTTGCTTTTATATTTTGATCTCGATACGACTATGAAAACTACGGAAGATTGTTCCAACAATATTATTTACACCTATGGTAAACACAAATATTTTTCAGAAAATTAAATAGATTTTTGTTTTTGAAAGAGAAAAATCAATGCAAAATCAACTAGAACTGTCCTAATGGGACTAATACCCCCGCAAAGCTAATAAAGGTTTGCAACACATACAAATAAAAAAAATTCTAGAATTATAAAAAAAAATAGTTAACAAAGAAAAATTGAAATCAAAATTGTCAGAACTTCACTGTAAATACATATGTATAACAGTTATACATTTACAAATTTATTGTATCTGATGATATTTTTTTTTATTTAATTGTTTTAAGAAAAACCAACAAAATGACAATAACCCCTCCCTTTGCAGTAAATGGAAATACCGGTAGCCAAGCAATGCTCTTCTGTTGAAAAAACTTTGAATATCTTTCTAATAAGAGTCTTGACAGATGCAATTAGTTGTTTCAAATTTTCCTCACTTTCTCCTATGGTACAATGGAACTCCATATATCAGAAAATTGATCCAATAGGACTATGATTTTCCTTGATGAGCTTGTTAAATTTAATAAATTCCCAAAACATTAACATAATTACCATACTATGTAAAAATAACTAAAAAAGAAAATTTAATATTACAAACAATTTTAAAATTGCCAAAACACAACAATCATATCAGTAATTTTGAATTTGATTTAAATTAATGCCCTATAGGGTCACTTCATCAATTTACTTGACTAATAAATTTAAACAACTTCTATAAATAGTTAACTTCTTTATAAATAATGATATTATTTAATTCCTTATAAATTTAATAATAGAAACTTTTGGTTAACATGAAACAGTTTTAAAATAGCCCCAAAACCACCGCCCATTTTACAGATTATCAATTTTCCCTAAACACATGCTCCATCTAAACCATGGCTCAGAAAATGGCCCCCAAGGGACAAATGAATTCAGCCACACTTGTCTTTGATGTTCTTATTAGCCCCTAAGAATTTATTATTGACAAACATAAATTTTGCATTGTCAGTTGATAAAATACTTATAAAAAATAAATTTAGTTAAGTCATAAAGACTAAAAAACTCAATCTGGAGATGTATTTATATAAATATATTTTAGTGTGTTTTAGTACTATTAATTAATTAATAAAATCTGTAAGGATTACCTCCCTTACTTTTCAACAACAGTGTACAATATATAAAATAAGGAAAATGAAAACTGTCATAAAATCATTAAATCTTGTCTGATCTTAAAAAAAATTGCAGGTGCACATCTTCAGATGGTGTTTAACATATGTACAAATTTCAGACTGTTCCATCCAGTGGTAAAAAATTCTATAGATGGGACAACGTTGCGTCTACAGACGGACGGACAGACAGACAGACTGACAGACGGACAGGGTGAAACCAATATACCCCCCTAAACTTCATTTGCGGGGGTATAAAAAATGATGAGAGAAAATCGATGAACCAACTTTTTATATAACATGAATTTAAATTTTGAACAAATAATTCTTGGTACGACTTAACATGTTAACAAAAATTCTCACATTCGGTTTCCGTAAGAAATCTGCTGAATAGATTTTGTTTATAACTGGATTTCAGTGAAACGCAGCTGTAAATTTTAAAGTTTGAAACAAACATGACAATTGTAGTAAGTAAGCTCTTATTATCAATAAAATTTTGAAAATATTCTTCTGTTTAAAGAAAATAATAAAATAATGAAAAATGTCTCAAAATCTCGCAGTTACGGGAATGTTTTTATTACTGTAGAGAGGGATGATCTCGCTTTAGCGAGACTGTCTCTCTATAGAGGAATTCTTCCCTACCTGTTGTATACTAAATGCCGTCCGTGTGGATATTTATCTAGGTCAAACCCGGTATTTAATGTCAAGCAATCTGAGTAACTGCACTGATAAGCTGTACAGCTTAAAGTTAATAAAAAACTGAACTGAGTAACGTATTAACGAAGGGAGATCGCGAACTCCAGCTTTGCAAAATACGCCTCAGTTTCGAATAATACTTCGCTTGTTTACTTTCGATAAATAAAACGTGAATAAAAAGAGTCCCCGGCGTTATAAATGAACAAGGCGAGTGGGTTTATTTTTTTTTTTTAGAAATACCACGTACAAGTTAACAAAAGCGATTAAAATTACCGTTAGATAACTTGTACACACAATTCTCGTACAATGAAATACATTACAAATATTGATTGTAACATATGTGAAATAAATAGTACTTGACATTTCTCGTATGGGTTCGTTTTTTTGTCGGTTATCAATAATATTTCCTGACGTCATGTAACACATGACAATAATAATTCGTTGTGCGACGTACCCACTTTGGTCCTGCGCTTAATTATTGATGTGCTCATTTTTTTCACCAGTGGTATGTACGACTTACTAATACTGATTGTAACTACATCAAAATAAGTCGTACATTTAATATCTCGTAACGGTTCGTTTATAAGTGGTTTATTGATACGTATAATCTGAACAAAGGAAACATTTTATCTGTGCAAGAAGTATAAACAAGTAACTGACGGTTATTTCGATATGGTAATTTGTTCCAATTAACATCGTGTTACCGAGTTTATGAAAAACAAGGTACACAAAATAGTGTACATAATGATGTCTGATCCAGCTGGTCGGAGATGAACAGGTTGGGCACAGTTACGCAATTGAGGAATGATTACGCTAATTGGGAACTATTCCTCTTTTCAGAAACAAAAAAAAAACAACAACCAAAAAACTCCTGCAAATGCGGAATTTTATCGATGTATGTCAAATAAGTAAAAAATCCCACTTAATTAAAAAAAAATCGCATAAAATATGCAATGTGGTGCGATGATCCGGAGGTTTTAGTGATTTCCCCAATATTGTGATTAATGTCAAAGACAAGTAGTGTATTAAACGGTATTCTTCCTGCGATTTTAGAGGGGAGACCTAAATGTTCGGAGAAGGGGGTTCATTAAATGTTCCTGCTATTCGAGAACATTGCAATTTTTGTTGAATTCTCTGCATTAAAATATATTTCCTGATAAATTGTTTTGACTTATTGTTTGAACTTTGGGCACAGGTTCCGACAGTGTTTGCCTGCAGAGATTTAACAAACGTGGGGGTAGGGGCATGCATTTTCATTGGGGCATGTGCCATGGTTGTTGTATGCATAACAGTATTTATGTTAAGTGGGGCACTAAAGTGCTGTTTCTTTATAAACCACTCCCAAGACCAGTGCTTCCTGATAAAGCTCTGCATTTTTTCGTTGCCAAGGACATGTAGCTGGATCTTTCTGTCTTCAACGTCGTACTGGAGAGCAGCTTCATCCCCACATGACAAAGCAATTTTTTGGACCTTTTGAGCGTACAGCATAAGATCCGTTATTTCATTTGGGTATTTCGCGTCTAATATAGCTACAAATAATTGGTATGCTTCAATCTATTTTGAAAGTGTTTTGATTGGAACTTTTTTCATTGGTATGCTTCAATCTATCTCAATCTAATTCTTTTTTCATTTGATTTGAAAAACATCAACTGTTAGTCCTGATCGACCGAGGAGATTAAGCGGGGGTATTTGTATTACGACTTTGACATCGCTTTAAATAGAGGTCATAATGTTTGGCTAATTAAAATTAAACCTGTGTACATTTTGTTAATTAATATTTCCTAAGATTGTTTGTATACAATCGATCCATTGCATTTGGGTTGAATAAACCCAAACATACGGGGGGGGGGGGGGGGACCAAACGGTTCCCTTTTCGGAATATTCCTATGATGCATTTGGTTCGGGTTTTTTTGTTGTTGTTTTTTTGTATGCCCATAAAGAAATGACTTTTATTTACTTAGAATATTTCTAACTTTGAAAGGAGACCGATTCTGCAGGTGTAAATAGTCGAAAGTCTATAAGATAATTGTTTTGTAGAGAAAATTATTTGATACTGTAATTGCCAAAAAATCGAACCATGCAGCTTTAATTCGATCATGATTAATTCTCACAATTTTCCCGCGCAATTTTACCTTGTAAACATATGCGGATATTTTTTTTTACTATTAATCCAGGTCATTTCCAAGGAGGAGTTAATTTACGACACTTGCCCTTTACTGTCGCCGTATGCAGAACGTACACTTCATCTTTTAGCTGCGTTTAATATAGCCCTCCTCTCCGATTTTTTTTATTTTTGATGTTTACTGGCGAGTGCTACAATTCCATAGGATCTCCGTAATGGTGCAAAATTATTTTTAAATGCGGCCGACTTTGGTCTGGAAAGATCGTTTATATCTTAAACTTTCTTTAGATAAAATTATTTTTTAATTCAGGTTGAACAAATTTACCGTATATAAATCAAAAACAGATAAAACACATCAGTATGTTTACCAGTTGTCGTCTTCAGCAGCCATGACAGTTCTCGCGTGGTTATTATGGGATTTACGCATGGAGTTTTGATAGGCTTGATAACGTGAATGTCAGTGTAAACAAGCGATCTTGCCTCGTTCAAACACCGAAACATCATTTAAGGAAAGGGTATATAATGGAAAAGTCATATTTACCGCGTTGTTTATGTTTAAAATGGGGGAATTCCTCTATTCAGTTAAAGATCCGCTCCTGAAATTTCGTTGGCTGTTCCTAAAATAAAAGCGATCAAGGTCAGTTAACATGGCGGACAAATTCAACTTGCGTTGCTGACATGACTTGCACCATTATGGAGATTCTATGGAGCTACTTTATAAGCGTTTTTCCAAATTCTTTAGATCATAGTCCCGTTTCATTATACTTCGCGTGTCCCTAGCTGTTTCATGAGCAATGCAAATGTTCTTGATCAAATCAGCGAAGTACCGATCCTAATCCTTATCTGAATGTCTTTCAAGTGTCAACAAATAAACTAAATCCACAGGCTGTGTGATTTTCGACCCAGCATTAGCATGTTTGGTGTAAACCCAGTACTACGATTCACGCATGATCTCAATGCACTGGCTATTTGTGGAATACTTTCATTCCAATCCACTGGAGTTTCGAATACAAAACACCTTACAGCTGCATCCATTAGTGTCCTTTTGAATCGTTCTACTTGTCCATTAGCTGATGCTCGGAAAGGAGTTGTCCAGGTTATACTAGTTTTAGGAACTTCACATATATCTTTGAACAGCTTACTACTAAAGTTGGTTCCTTGATCTGTAAATATTTGCATAGGAAAACGAAATTTTGTGAAGAATGCATTGATAGCTGCTCGTGTTGTAACCTCTGTTGTCTGTGATTGTAGGGGAATAAACTCAACCCATTTGGTCAATTGATCTACCATCATTAGGATAAATGAATTTCCTCTCGGAGTATTTGGTAACGGCCCAAGAAATTTAGATGTACCCGCTCCATTGATTCTCCTGCATGAAATTTGGTCATGCTATATCGGGCGTGCCTTGTTGGTTTTTTTTTTATTGCGATTGCAGACTGCACACGATGCAACAAAGTTGTGGATATCAGTAGACATAGAATACCAATAGAACTTCTCTCTTATTCGACCGAATGTTCTTGTAACTCCCTGACGACCTGCAGAAGGAATGTCAAGGCACAAGTTCATGACCTCTATTCGCATTCTCTTTGGAAGTACCAGAAGTTTAGCATCACCAACAGTTTTCCACAGCACTTTGTGTTCATCTAATATGAAGATTCTTTATTGATCCAATAACACTTAGCTGCTTTGGACATTGCAAATAAGTTACTCCCTGGTTCTACTTTATTTTCAATCCAATCCAGTAAGATGCACAACTTTTAGTCATTTCTCTGAGCAGTATTGATTTGTTTCCAGGAATACCTTTGGAACCAAGAAGGTTAAGTCTCACACAAATACTTCCTCAACACTTGTTTCCTTTTATACTCGGTTGGCCTTTTTATCACATCCAGAGGTACAGCATCATAAACATCATCTAAGAACTCTCCCTATTTCTCATGAGCACGTCGGCAATAATGACATCCCCCACAAGCCAAATCTTCAATTCTGAAGTCTTTCTTGGAAAGAGGGGCAACCATCTTCTATGATCCTAGACAATCAATCAGCGTTCAGCATCATCATCATCATCTAAGAACTCTCCCCATTTCTCATGAGCATGTCGGCAATAATGACATCCCCTTCAAGCCAAATGTTCAACTCTGAAGTCTTTCTTGTAATTGATTGTTATTGAATTCTTTATGCAATTAGAATATAAGAAACCGCCAACTTCATGAATATAATTGTTCTTATTCAACATGTTCAAGTTCAACAGATTTTACTGTCTAGATTTTCTTTTTTTGTTGATAATACTGGTTATAAATTTACATTTTTTTAGTAATAGATTTTGTCAATAATTTTAAGTCCTCCATTGAACACAAGATGGATGAAATAAGAAATTGTTTCGCATTTTGTCAATTTTTTTAAATGTCTTTTTATTCAGTGTTACAGAGTTTGTATTTGTTTTAGTGATAATAAAGTTTTAACCACGTTTCTCAAAGAAGATTTGCAATATGTTTATTGATCATTCTCTTACACCCTCCAATACACTCACAGCTGTGATATCTTCCTTTCTGGCGTGTTTGCAGTAACCTCTAAAAAGTACAACACATATTTAAGTGGTAGAACTAATTCATATTTTTATTATCGAAAAAAATAGTATCTATATATTATCTATATACTAAATCCCACACCTTAAAGATGCCTAGTGCTGTTGACTTGATTTGCATGTATGGAGGGTGGTTTGGTTAGATATATGCATTGTCATTGTCCTTTTCTCTTCAGTATCTCGTTGAAGAAGATAAATATTTGTCTCACGTTATATATCATGATGGTAAAGAGTAATTAAGTACTTTTAATGCATATACTTGCTCAATTACAAACTTAAATTGAGCACAATGCAGTCTAATTTTAAAGATGATCTCTAAAAAATTATATTCTGTTTTTATCATTAGTATACATCAGTGAATTGTCAAAAGTACGGGCATTTCTTACTTGTTAGTTTAATCTTCCAGTTTACATAAACAAAAAGGTTCTCAACTGCAATTGTTTGTACTTGTTAAGCTCATTTTTTTCAACCTGTTTATGAAAAAAAAAATTGAATTAACTACCGTCAATAAATTATAACATAAATTGACCTTATAGACAAATATACAAAATTGAAAAATATCATTAATTTATGATTAATTTCGATGATAATTCTAAAATTGTAATGTAAAATTTAAAAAAAAAAAACCCAAAAACATCGTCTCACTTTCTTATTGTCACGAGAGTTTTCCGCCTCTTCTATTGCAGAAACCTATAAAAAAAAATACGGTTGACAATACAAAGCACACTAACTCTGGAAAAAAAACGTCATGCGATATTAATTGTATAATGTAAATATTTTTATAGACTGAAACTTCATTTACCTATGGAGGGATCGATAAGCTTGATGCATTTACATGTAATGTGCATTTTCTTTTCCTTTCTTTGTTAGCCTAAAATGATAGTCAAAAATATTTTTGAAGTTCTTTGTTTAAAGAATAATGGATAATATTTTATTTTTCGTTCATAACAAGGAGTACCTTTCCCCGAATTCTCTGCAGAGCAAGTAAAGTCGTCTCTGGTGGGGAAGGACAGTCCTTCAACATCTCCTTCATCTTGGCAATGATCATGCCTTCATCAATAACCCTCTGAAGGATAGAACTTGCCTGAGAAACCTCCAGGCGACTTAACTTTCTAAATACGAAAATACTCGTTCCAGGGTGCTTTTTTTATGATTGTGTCCACCTGGTCCCAGCAACTCTGCCTCATTGTTGAAAGTCTTATGTGATGTTAAAGTCTTTTTTTCTCTTCGTTTCTTCTTTACGATCATTGGGACCCTGAGGGATGAAATTAATTTCGAAATAGTGCACACACACACACACACACACACACACACACACACACACACACAGAGAGAAAATATGTTATCTATATATTAGATCCGACTCTTTTATAAGATGCCTAGTGCTGTTGAATTTATTTGTGTGTGTAGAGGGTGGTTGGGTTTGATGTGTGCATTACCAGTTGTGTATAAAAAACAAGCAAAGTGTTCATACCACAGCATTAAAAAGTTGATATACGTAGTCAAAAAAGTTCCTACATATTTCTTCAGCAGGATATTTCGCATTATTTTCTAATCCTCTTATTGGGAAGTCCTCAAACTGTTAGATGATAGACCAAGAAATGACATTGCTCCCGGTGAAAGCTTCTTGTAGACGAAACCCATTCTGAAAAAAACATATATCCAAGTCATCGTTGAAATTCCTAATAAGTTTTCACAATTTTTATCTTAATCTACTGTGATATTATGTTTGCGTTTACTTATTTATGCTTGTTAATATCTTGAACAAATATAACATGTAGAGTTAAGGTCATTTTACCTTGTCTCAAATTCTTCTATCTCCGGGTAGAGCTCCTGGGACTATATCATTGCATGATGCTTATGGTTACCATCAATATGTTCTAGCTATGCATCGGGTCGAAAATGTTCTTAAAAACTACTGCTGTTTCTGGAGGAAAGTTAAAGAACTTATCTATCGTTTCTTCATTAAATGTGAAAAGTATCAATATGAATTTAATTAGTCAAAGTCGAAAACGCGATAAAAAAATTCGCACGCATAGCGAAGTTCTGGGTTGTTAAACTGACGCATTCTCACCTGTTGAAAAAATCAATAACTCGGTCAAGTGCGACTTCCGGTATTGGGGGAAACCCTTGCGTGACGTCACATTAGTGAGACATGGCTGAAGCATCGAGTGATTCTGAGGACTCCAACTTATCTGTATCACTTTCGTGTGAATCGTCAAGCTATGGGGAAGATTTTGACAATATTTTGGAGACACCTACAGTTGCTCCATATCAGTTTGAGCCATATTTAGACTCTGACACAGAAGATCCCACTGAACAGGATGACTACGATGATGGGAATCCCGATAATAGCCGGCTTAACAACACTGATTGGTATTATTAAATTCGATTAAACTTTATTTTTCTGTTAATAAGATATGGAATAAAACATTCAGTTAGATTTTTTTTTGAAAATTTAAGTATACCCTTTACTATAGATTGTCTCAAAGAATATTAACCCCATTCCCTTCCACACAAATAACGCATGTGTTTTCATAGAAAAGTATACGTGATTTTCAGATTCATATTGCTTTTATTTATAAAAAATATAATAAACTTGAAATACAACAAGATGTCATATGTTGTATAATTATGTCAAACAGAGCATTATAGGTATTTATTTTCATTGCAAATGTAATTTCAATATTGACCATTGTGCATTTGAAAAAAAAATAAAACAAAAATATTTTACTAATCAAATATGTAGGTGCAGCTGCGGTCATTGTATGCAGATGCCTCTGGCCAAAGAATGTGTCTGCTGCAAGGAAACAAAGGTCCTACTGGAACTTATGAAGAATGATGAGGTCGAGTGTATCACAGACCACCCAGGATTTGAGCCAGTGTGTCTAAATACATATGTACTGGACACAGCTTACAATCAATATAAGCAACAGTACAATCGTCAAATCCAGAATATTCCAGAGTGAGTTGTAATGAAAAAAATAAAAGAGGAACAAATATGATTTTATTAAGCAGGAAACATCATAAGTAGAAGAAATAATGAATATAATTTCAATAATGTGTGTCCTTTACAGGCGATACAGGTACACGGCCTACAGACAACTCGTGAGGTGGGCCTGGGGATACCTTGGGAAACATGTCAGAGTGGTTTTGCCATCGTGTGCCCTCAAGATGATCAGAGGCAGATTCCCATCTCCACAAGAAGACTATGTTGGTTTTAAGGAAGCGGAGTTAGATTAACAACAATCATCATCACTCATTCCATCATCATATTGAGCATGTCCATAACGTGACGTCAACTCTAAGATTGCTGATGCTTTATCAGGTTTTTCAAATGAACTGCATAGAGGAGGCGGTGCTGCAACTCTGTTCACCTCTACCAGACTTAGTTTTGTTTCTTTGGCATTTTTAAATACAATGTCCATGAGCTTACTGACATAATCTACAAAATATAATTGTATAGTGATGTTTTATGAAATATGATCAACAATACCGGTAAATACGAATACTCTAGTCATTACATACTTACTATATGTACAACCAATTTTCACTTCTCGCACTGTATATCCACCCTTCTTGAACTTTGGGTACACGATGTTGTACTGTGGTTGTCCATCTTTAGTAACTGCTTGATCTCTCATCCCATTTTCATTGTAATGCAGGGCAGCAAGTTTTAATCTGAAATTATATTAATGATTTTTTTTTTTTAGCACATCCACAAGTATTAGTTATTTTTAAGTGATTGAGTTACATGTTTTCACTTTTCTTTTACCTGCTTAACATTCCATGGTATGAAAACCCGAACATCTTCGGGGCAAAATGATTGATTACAGAATGAAATCCTTCCAGACTTGCTGTTTGGGCTCCTGGAGAAAGTTTCGGAATGTCTTTCTGCATTTGTTTGGACATCACAAGCTCCTCTAACTTAACACATGCTAAGCTTCCTTAAAAGAAAATGAAAATGTTATTTTTTTATTTTGTATTTTTTAATTCATTCAAATTATAGTTTAATTGCTTAGTAATACTTGCCTTTTTTTAACCATTTCTTTCTTCGTTCACGTCCTTCTAGGGGTCCATGGTTACAAGACTCAAAAATTTCTCCATCATGTTCATGAATGTTCTGCACATGATTGCAGACAGACTGCCACTTCTCCAGCATCAATTGCCCGTGACCACTTGGAGTTGATGCTGGAACCCAGTAAAGATGATTACACAGGCTCTTGATCCAAGGTTGCAGGGACTCGCAATCCTTGAGCTTCGAAAGAGCTGTTAATTTCTTCTTAAAACCTAAAGGTGTAAAACATTATAATTTTCTAAATAATTCTAATATTTTTGTCTATTTCATTGTATTCTAATATCATTTTTAAATACAAATAAACTGCATGGATTTTTTATTTGAGAACATACCTTTAGCAACATGCCACACATCATAGTTATGTGTTGTGTTAGGCATGTTCTCTCTGACATGTTTTTGTATCTGAAGATGTCGGTCAGTTATAATTTTCTCTATTTTCAGGCCTTTGCTTTCGATGTTAGTAATACTACGTATGAATCCCTCCTTCTCCATATGGTAGCTTCCCTGAACTTCATTGCTCTGCAAAAAAATTATAAAGTTGTTTGAAAAAATCAAATTTCAAATTAAAAGTTAAAATGATTTAAAGAATTTATAACATTTTTTTTAACAAAAATCAAACCTGAACAAGTTGAATATCTTTGACAAGCATTAGATCCATGTCTAGCATAGCATAGCTGCCATATTTAGCCGAATGCCCAGGAGTGTCTGCTCTACCGTCTCCACCTAGAACTAGGGAATCTCCTTGTTGGGTCTTTTGATCGAAATAATTATTCTGAAAATCTTTCCACATTGTTGAAACAGCTGGATGAAGATAGTATTTCTGATGTTGGTGGAAGGTACTTAATGCTATAGAAGCAACATTCATATGCTCCAAGAAACGAAGCGCTTTACTTGGTATAAGGCCTGTCAGTATAGAAAAATAGTAACGCACTCATTTTTAAAACATTTATAATTAGATTATGATTATAGCAATTGTGCAGGCTAATAAATGAATAAAGCATACCGGAAAACAATATGGCTGCTGACATGGACAAATTTCCTGACGGTAGAGATCCAATCATTTCTTGACTGTTCCATGATCTTCGAAATCCACATATACCACAACACTGGTCAATCTTGATCATCGTGCCTGAAACTGGTCTTACTTGGCAAAGTGTGGCAGATGTACAAGATGGACAGATTGAAAACAATTGCATCAACTGCGACTCGGACACAATGTATTTCCTGTCAGTTTTTTTGTATGGATTATCATCACTACAAATAAATGTTTTTGTTTGTATCAAGTCGCCTGTATATTTGTTTGTTGTAAACTGAATTGTACTTTATTTGGAAAGCAAATCTGATAAATATTTTTAACTAACTGTCTTACCCCTCATCTGAAGAAAGTTCAGATGATAGAAATTCTTCAGTTGACTCTGGACAGTAGTCTGTGTCAATGTCTTTGTCTTCATTTTCATCCTCACTGGAGGGAACAGAAACGTCTTCTCGCTCATGATCAGTGCTCACACTCGCCACTCTGCATGGTTTAAAATTATCTAAAAACAGTATAGCAATGAATAATTATGTTGACGAGTTTTCATTTGTAATTTACAAAACAAAAACATTATTTTAAAAATTTAAAATTGTTTTTCACCTCTCGATTCCTCAAGATATCTGTTACACTGAACGGCAATGCTGCAAACTCTTGGTTTATAGCTCGGGATGTCACACTGCACAGCTGTGTAGAAAAAAAAATTATTATTCATTGCAATCTTATTTGTATCTAAGCACAACAAGGCATGAATCTACCTACCCTTTTCACGATGTCTAATTTTTGTTTGTACTATCTTTGACCTTTGATGAGGTTTCCGTCCAGTGCACTGCACTCCAACAGAGCATGCTGCCTGTAAAGATATTTTCTTAGTTTTAAAAAGGTTAACAATTAAATAGGTGAAATTAAATTTTTGTTGATAAAAAATTGATAAAAACCTCAGTTAAGTTTAATTCATCCTCTACGTTCTCTGCATCTTCTTGTGTCTCCACATTCTTTGTTTCAGTGTTTTGTGTGCTATTATCCAGTAACTAAAACAAGAATTCGTGATAATAATTTATGTCAAGATACATTAACCAGCTGTTAACCCTAAAATGTTTGCCACTTTAAATTAATAATTTCTTAATAAATAAACATTAATTTTTCTATATTCTTCAAAAAGAAATTAAAATGTGATAAGATGAAATACCCGTAAACATTCTCTTTTCCTAAATGCTCCTCTCACTGGCGTTGATGCAGACGCTGGTACACCTATGTTAGGCACATGTGTAACATCTATTTTGCTGGCATTGTGAATCGGGGTATTACGAAGACGTCGATGTAACAGGCAAATGAATGGTTGGCACAGCATCAGGTAACAGACGTTTTTTCTTTATCTCAATACCCATAGACTGTTTAATTCTGTATTCAGCTGGGTAGCAATCTGGTGCGAAATGAAGTTCACATAGCACCGAAAATCTGGATGGTTGATTGAAGTCTTGACGCTTTGTTTTAACAAAATTAATCCATTTTCGTCGAAGTTCACGTTTTATTTCCTTTGGAAATTCGTGTACTGAAATATTATCGGCATTAGTGGACGTACAACCCGCTGCCACACAATACTTGCCGGTTCTTTTCTTCTCTTTCGGCATGGCAACGCTTCTTGTTTATCGTCGAGTCACTATTGTGACGTCACATCCGGAAATTCGTATTTTTAGACTTCGCGTTCAGGTGTGTAAAAATAGATTTTCATCGAGAACTAGCTTATGCCTGGGTGTTTTTGCTTAAGTAATATATCAAATTAATCAGCAAACCACTGGTGATTTGATAACGCTAATATTGATATACGATGGATAAGTTCTTTAAGCTGTATTCCGGTTTTTTTTTTTTGATTGGGAATGGAAACTTGCATACAGTTCTGCTAGATGCTGAGCATTTAACTTTCTGATTGCCTTGGATTCTGATGCGAAAGTGATGGCTGACAGTGAAATGTTAAATTCTCCAATCAATACATAATTTAATGTTGTTTTCATGGTTGAACCTAGGTCTTTCTCATCATTCTCATTACACTTATCGGTCAACTGCAAATGAATAAATATTATTAATTTTAGTATCTGGGTATCGTGGATTTAAAATTTTTGATTCATAAATGCGCGAATCCAGAATATTATCTGGGGGAGGAGGGGTCAGAGGGATAATTTTGAATGCGAAGGGGAGGGGGAAGGGTCAATTCAAATCCTTAATTGAAAACTTTTTATGTGTATTTTAGAATTGGAATATCCCCAAAAAAGGAGGATCCTGTCCATTAGATGTGTGCATAGTTCACGACATACAAATGAAAAATGATATTCGTCATCAACAACAGTATGACAATTAATACAATATCTTACATTCCTTGGAATAATAGGATTACAATATCTGCCAACCTCTATCTGTAATTTGTGGGCACTTATTCTTAATTGAGTCATACGAGAACGAAGCTTCTTGGAAATGGAAAATTTTTAGTATGGTTGAATTTCAAGCTTGTTTAGATTTTGTGTACTTATTAATTGGCTGTACAATGACAATTTTCCATGACTTTTTTCTATAATTTTTTTAATGTATCTGAAAACTATATTTTCAAAATACTTTCTCAAATTATTTTCAAAATCATTTATAGATACTGTATTAGCATCTGAACCAATAATATCATCAAGGATTCTTCGTATACAGTTTTGCTAACAAGTTTTTTTTCATTTCCTGCAAGTTTTTCTTCCTCTAAATATGCATGTTGTAAATGTTTACCGTTTTAAGTGTGAATCTGTTTCTTAATTATGTAAGAAAGTAACAAGTTTCGCGAAAACACATTCTGCACTCAAGTCCGAATCGGATACGTCCAAATTGGTTCCTCTTAGGACATACTATAAGATGATGTGGCCTATGTTGTCTCACCACAGTAGTCTACAGATCTAAATGGTGATCGCAAGAAACTTATCCTCCGCTGATTCAAGAGTATTTAACGGAACACAGACCTGATATATCATACGCTGACACTGGTATACGTCGTGGTGAGATTTAACTCTCTTCACGTTGAATCACCGATGCACAGTTGTCATTTTGAAGTGAACGAGATCCCATTACGTAATACACACAAAAAGGACGACTAACCTCGTTCATTCAATGAATTATGATTTTGATATACAGAAATGTTCACTGTGCAAGTCACTCGGATCACACAAAACCAACGGAGAATACCTAGCCTGTAACGCATGGGTTAAGGATATGCTCTAAGCTAGAAATTATATGCTTTAAACTAGAGCTGTCCCCAACCTTCAGATTTTTACCTAAAGAGATGTAAACATTCTTTAAGCTTAAAGTATTCCCGAAGCTAAAAGTTGAAGCTGATACATGCTTTAAGCTAGTAAAATATGCTTTGCAAAAATATGAATCCGCAATGTCCCAAACTGCTTCTAGATGTTTTGCCACTTAAGCTTGCTCATGTTGATAGAGCTATATACCTACTCCAGGCTGTAAGCCAGTCGTTAATAGAGGATAATTTCACCTGCGTGTCACCTTTTTCTACGTGGTTTCGTAAAATGGAACATTTTCCCTTACCTTGTTTGTTCCGGAGTAGCAGACTAACGAACTCCACATTGCTTAGACCATATATTAGATTTTAATTTATCAGGTACAAGGCTTCTATTGAGACCGACGTACTTGCAATACTCCCCCGACTAGTGATGGAAGTTGGCTGGAGAGTATTGAGCATGATGGAAATTTCTTCCTTCAGGTTAGCGGTGACTTTTTCCTTAACCTCTTTAATAAAGCTTTGCAAAATATCAAGAGAGATTTGAGATTGCTTTCTTCTTTTCTTTGGTTTCTAACAACAGCAATGGTGTTTAATCGCATTTCCAATGATTTTGCTGGTCAAGTTTGGTTACAAAAACCTTCACAAATAAAAGTAAACAATAAATCATAACATCACAATAAAATAACTAAGTAAGTAAGTAAATCCTCCAAGATTACTTTTTCTTTATTTTCAAGACCCAAGGTTCCTTCAAAGGGAACTTTGGTGGTTTTGCGCTGTTTTTCCATCTTAAAACAGCTTCAGTCAATTTTGTGGATGATTTTATGGAATTTTCTTTTTTATGTCGTTTGCATGTTGATGCATAGAAGCTTTTTTATGCTATATTCTTGAAGCGTTGCATTCCTCCCTGTGTAATAGCGGGGATTTTGTTTCAACAAATCTGAATCAATGCCTTACCTATTCTTTTTCTGTTCATCTCAGCTATTCGAGTAGATTCATCTTCCTCAAGAGGTTTCTGTTTCTTAACTCTGCTCCTCTATTCATTATTTCCAACTTTTGCCTTCCGTTGCTGGTGGTTGATATCTCTGACGCTGTTTCTAAGCGATCTAATTTTGCCGCTTTAATGCACATAAAGTTTACACTAAATAGGTGCGATATGTACTTAATTAAAGGGACCTAGACACGATTTTGATCAACATTTTATTTTCTGTTTAAATATGTTTTCTTATGCATTTTGAACGATTGACTAAATTTGACTGTTAGAAGTCAATTTACAAGCGAGGTAAGAAGATACAAAATTATTGTTATGTAAACACAGTTTTGATGGGTAGGGGTAGGTTCGCAGTCTGTCTAATATCCTTTATTCCTGAAATATGCTTAGTGTTCCAGACCCTGTAATTTCACTGCCTTTTTTTCTCTATAGACAGATATCACAGCCAAAAATTAAAATATCATACTAGTATCATACTAGTTAACTTCTTTCTATTTTCATCAACTTTTTTCATTTGTAATACATGCTACCAAATTCCACATAAGCTTGATCCACATACATAATTTCACAAAAGTAATTGTTAGCTCACCTGATCACTTTTTGTCCGGCGTCCGTCTGTCTGTCTGTCCGTCCGTCTGTAAACTTTTTTACATTTTCGACCTCTTCTCCAGAACCACTGGGCCAATTTCAACCAAACTTGGCACAAAGCATCCTTAGGTGAAGGAGATTCAGGTTTGTTAAAATGAAGGACCACGCCCTCTTTCAAAGGGAGATAATTAAGAATTATTAAAAATTAGTTGGTATCTTTAAAAATATTCTTCTCTAGAACCAATTGGCCAGAAAAGCTGTAACTTGCGTGGAAGCATCCTCAGGTAGTGTAGATTCAAGTTTGTTCAAATCATGATCC
>WFKH01011926.1:43224234-43252893 GCA_016163765.1 Magallana hongkongensis
CCTCAGGTAGTGTAGATTCAAGTTTGTTCAAATCATGATCCCCGGGGATACAATGGGGCCACAATTGGGGGGTCATGTTTTTACATAGAAATGTAAAGAGAAATATCTTAGTTTTGAAAATCAGTTGAGCAGAAAAGCTGTTACTTGAGTGAAAGCGTTCTCAGGTAGTATTATATATAGAGAGAAAAATCTTTAAAAATCAAATAAAAAAGGATGAAACTATAAAGGGAGAGGGGTCAAATTTTTACATTGGAAATAAATTTGATCATTCTCAAAAATATTTAGTATATAGTATTACTAATATGCAATCATATTGACATTTGTTGATTCTCAGTTGTTTAGACTGTGGACCTGGATAATTCTTGTGCCACATGTAAGGTTCAAAGTTTGATTAAGGTTTATATTCAGCTGATTTTATTATGTCTAGTGTTGCTCAAGTGAGCGATGTGGCCCAGGGGCCTCTTGTTTTGTACTCCTATGTAGTTATTTTTACTTGTTTTCTAGAATAACTAATCTTCTCTGTTATTGCGTCATTGAAATACTTTTCATCTAATTTTCCTTTTCCATTCTTCAATCACCAGGTGTTCACATGTTCTATAAACACAATTTAACATGAAAAAATGGTTGGAATTGAACATTTAAAAAAATATTAAAATACAATAAAACACGGTTATAGCGAATACGCTTATATTGAATTGACGCTTACATCGAAGTGACATTTATTCTCTGACTTTATTACAAGAACCTTGACGGATATAACGAATTACGCTTATAACAAGGCAAAATCGCCAGTCCATGACACTTCGTTATAAGCGTGATTTACTGTAATAATAATTAAAATGATAAATATGTACTTTTTATCATAAAGAATCTTATAAAACAACATCAAGAAATGGAAAAAAATTGATCCTAACTAATATATGTAGAGCTCAGGACATGCCTTATGTCCTCCTTTTTACTTTTCGAAGCCCTTGTCCCCTGCTTTGTGCCAATTCTTCAGTACTAAAGTTGAGAGTAGCAATCTTACTTGTCAACTTTATTTGGGAAACAAAATTAGTAATTATGGCCGGGATAAAAACATCTTAAGTTTATGATTTTTAATATGGTTTAATACATGAAGTGATCGCTCAAAATTGGGAATCAGTAGATGTACTAGATTATATCCCGCGCAGGCGCGGGTTTTCACACTTTACACATTAAATGATATGATGCTTAATATGTAGAACCATATTTTTTTCATATTGTATATACTGTGTCCACTTATTTTCTTAATTGCATTCATAACTTATTCTGTAAAATTGAAATAAAAAACAGCATGGCTGAGGAGCGGACACGGATGAAAAATATAAACTGAAATGGACAAAAGCCGCATGTACGTGGCCTTAACATTCTTAATTCTTTTTGGTGACCGGAACAAAATTGCAAACTTTTTTATTTACTTTCAAACCAGTAAGTTTTTGTCTTAAACATTGACATTATTTTTATTGAGTATTTTTTTTAGATGTTTCAAATCAACTATAATCACTTCTCGGGGTCTAACATAAAAACATATTGGGAAAATTGTAAATGGTAATAGATCGAAAATACAGGTAAACATTGGTATCTCGAGCTTGAAGGGACTTCAACAAAATTTTGAGATATCCAGGGGTTCAAAAAATCCGAAGTGGCTTTCCAGTTTTAATTCCATTAAGTTCTATTATTTACATGTGTTTTAGTACCTGTCTATTTCGAATTCTTCTACTACTCATAAATGAGTAATCAACTTTGATGAACACAACCATTGGAATCCTTAACCCTTCATGGGCTGGGACCGTGTATACGTATATGAAATACATATTAATATTCGTACAAACAATTAAACTATAAAATCAATATTTCGTTAATATAAATACGACTTCACATTCTTGCCACTGTTGACAGTTTACAACTTGGAATTGGATGAAGCACTTACCATGTAATTACTGAAATTTATCACATAGCAAATGAAAAATACGGGTTAAAAATTAACAAATAACACATATTTATTATCTTACCATTATATTTTATTCTTTAATCTCCCTAAATTGTAGCTGGAGTCAATGACAGAAGGCTAACAAGCCACAGCTTACGGAAAACAACAGTGACCAATTATCTTGAAGCAGGATTCCAGCCAACAGAAGTGATGCAAATCGCCGGCCACAAGAATGTACAATCCATAAATAATTACAGCCACCTGCCCAGTTTCCCAGTTTCATATGTAATTCATATATGAAAATTCTGTTCCAACATAGGCCGCTGTCGCGAATCTCCCCCACTTCACCCCCCCCCCCCAAAAAAAAAAACAAAACCACACAAACCCCCCAACTTTTTGGCATTATAGAGGGAAAGTAAAAATACTCAATGTCAAATAATTCATTTAATTTGGGAAAATAAAAGAAAATTGTCCTGTTCTCTTAAATGTAATGCTGCATAAAGTCTAAAAGTTGGAAATGACAAATTCCATGCAGAGTAGGCAAACTTTATCTAAGACCAACCTCTTTAGAATGGACACATTTGTGTCCATCTCATGGCCTCATCTAAGTACATACAGTTTCTGGATCCAATTCCTCGGCTCGAGATGTATCGTTATGTTTCGACTTTAATCCTTTCCATTGACTTAACGAAAAAATGCATAAAAACCTTATACTAAAATTTCAACACAGAAAAGTGGTTAGTTGTATGATCTTAACGATCTCCGATCCTCAGCACTGTTCGATAACTCTAAATTATCCGGATTTTTTTATCCGTACCATAAACCTGACATTTATACAGACAATTTAAATTAGTATTCTAGTGTTAGTATTATCATCGATCACTTACACAACTACATGCTTTGCATAGTGGATTCACGGAGAACTACTTATCAAGTACATGTTGGTAAAGAGTTCGAGCCATCGGTGCACCGGCATTTTTTTTCAGACTCGTTTATTCCATTATATCCATCGTAGGCAAATTTGCAATAACTTTGTAAAATGCATGGATACCATCTAAAAATTTCATTTTATTTCATTTCATTTATAAAGTTTAAAAAGAAACATAAAACTTTTATGATGAAAAAGATACTTTGGGGCTGGGGATCGGAGAACCTTAAAAAGATCATTTTTAAACGTGATTTCCAAAATAAAAATCCGGTTATTGAAATGATGAAAATGGCGGACCCGGCTGCCAAAAGGGCACCCTTATTGTACGGATAACTCCTCCGACGGTTTTCAAGATAGGAAGTTGTTGTTTTGTACATATATCAGAGATGTGCATATTACTTGGATTTTGATTTTTGATAATTTATGATGAAAAAAAAAACTGCTGTTTAACTTTGCAATTTTATCGCATAATATTGCATATAGGGTTTCCCTTTTATACAGATAACTCATCCACAGTTTTCAAGATAGGAAGTTGTTTTGTATATCATTTGTAAATACATGAGAGATGTGCATATTACTTAGATTTTGCTTTTTATATTAAAAAAAAACCAGTTGTTGAACTGTTGTCATTTTTTTTTCGCATAATATTGCATATAGGTTACCCCTTTTGTACGGATAACTCCTCCTACGGTTTATAAGGGAATAAGTTGTTTTTTTGTATATCATTTGTAGTCTACTTGTTCAATCTAGAGAAAATGTTTACGTCATCAGTACTAGTATTGAACTTCTTGTTTTGCTTCATAGCCTTAAACTTCATAAAATCCTTGATGAGATTGCCCATGGAGTCACAATAAAGGGATGGTCCTATTGGTTTTGGTCCACCCTGGTTGAGTTGCCCCCCTGTGCCTTGGCCTATAACCCTGATAACTAGGATTAAACATGTACCTGTAATTATAACCTTGAGGATGATAGGGCATTATTAATGGCATGGGTTGTATGTTGCCTCGTAATGACCACAAAACACGGCAGCTAGTTAACGGAATTTTTTTTTCATCAATAAGACTGCCGTAAGAACTACAAAAAACAAGAAACACTAATAAGCACTAACATTCATACACACACACAACGCACAGACTATATAACTGAATATTATCGTAAGATTCAGAGTTAAAAACGACACATACCTAAACAAAGACGGAGGAAATTCGAAATGAATAAGAATATATAGAGGCAATTTTACGTAGCCATTATGTATACATGTTAATGAGCGTGACTTAACAACATGATAGATATTTGATATCAATCACTTACAACAAGGTGCTTGACTGACTTCCCTGCAATAATATGCTCGGTCACTTGTTTTACCAACAAAAAAACATATGTGCATACATGTACTTAGCGCCTTTTCACAACGGACGATAACTCTCGCATCGGATATAAACACAAATAGAAAACTCGTTCCTCTACATTTTTAGCCCCGCGTTCGTACAATCCAATTTTTATCGACCTGTCCCATTCAAACGCTCATAATTTAATAAATAGCTAAGATAATGAATAGAACATTGGAGATATTGTAGATTAATAATTTTTTATGTTTAAACATCAACAGCGGATTAATTTTCTTCTCGATTTAATAGCTTTTTATACCATTTAAAAGCTCAATCATTCTTTATGATTTAGACCTAATAAGGATTTGAAGTAAATATTTTTTTGGAGAGTTCAAAGGAAAATTAAAGACCTTCCCTTTTCGTGGCAAATGACTACTGCTCCGCGCTCGACAGTGTCTTCCGCGTTCGGAATAGCCGTAGGATGGAGGTGAAACACAACGATCAATTTTTTTTTATTAAAAACCACCAAACATTATATAAAATAATCGTTCTATGTATAAAAAATTAGATATCTTTAAAAGCAGAAACTAGAACAAATACCAATATAAAATTTAAAACAACTAAATATTAATCACTTCAAATAAAACACTATGAAAATAGTTGATTCTGAAATTAAGTTTATCAACTCCAACGCAAATTATGTAACACACATTTTGATTACATTTTTTTATGAATATGCATTGTAATATCAGGTGTTATATGGTACGTAAAAACTAATCAATTAGGAAACAAAAAAATATATTGATATAGTACATATATATAAATACATTTAGTTTAAATCAGTTTTAAACCAAATCTATTTTGCAAGAAAAACTCAAGGTGTTACTTTTTTTAAAAATAATTTTGAAATGAAGTCCATGCTAAATATATGTGGATGTACTTTTGTTCTATAAAATAATGTATCAAGATTGTTCCATCGGAAACACAATGGAGTATAAAATGCCAACAAAGCTTTAGGACACGATATTAATGAATCGTACATTATGCTTTAGTTCTAAATCTCCCCGACCCTTTTATCACAATCTAATAAATATAATCAATACCTACGTTAAAGGTAGAAGATAGGGAAACAACATAATATTCAAATTATTGAAATTTTCATAAAATTTGATTGCGTGGAAGGAAGAGCGGGTGCAAATTTTAACCTTATTCATTTCTAAGATCGGTTTTTTAAAGATCGCGCCTGTGAATCTTTTAAAACATTTTTTTTAACGAGGCCGAGTACACTTCGAGTACGCACGCTTTCGCGCAGCGTTTCATTTGCATTGTGACGTCATCATTTTGCTTGGTTAACGCCATAGCGTAATGGTTTCAACTGCATATATTCAGCAAAATTTGTCGAAAATTTATCGTTTAAGGCGTAAAATTAATATTATATTGTAGAATAAACATAAATGTCTTGAAGTATAAGCTATATTTGGGCTCGGGTCGAAAACGTGAAGAGGGTTCAGCAAGCCTAGCCCTCTGTCACGTTTTCTGACCCCGCCTAAATATAGCTTAATATGTGTATTTCAAGATATTATATTTATGGCCCTTAATATGTGATGCTATATATATATACTGTTATTACTAAAATATATCTAAATGTTTTTATAATCGATAAAGATCACAATTTCCGCCTTTGTAAAATAAAAATAGCCATTATCTGACAAATCTGGGAAATTGTGCATACAGAAAACATTTTGATAAGACCTTTGGAGCAAACCAGGGTAAAAGTTTTTTTTTATTTGATTATTTTGATGCCTTTAAGCGATAACTTTCATATGTGGAACAGAAAAAAAATCCCTAGGGCATAAGTTTAAAATAAATGTAAAAAATGTGCAAAATTGATACATGTTCAGCAAAATCCCATAGGGTCCTACGTTAAAAATTAATAAACTTTGAGATGACCCCCTAAACAAACGATGTGGTAAATGTCCAAATTATTTATCTTAAAATAATAATCAGTAGAAATTCATGTTAAAAATTTTATTAAAAAATCTAGGGCAGAAAAAAATTAGACCCGGCCTCGTTAAAAGATAAACAAACGAAATCTGTGGACAAGATGTACAAAACAAATTTACACGTGAATACGATATACATAAGAAATATAAGTAGATAAATGTACACAAAATATATGGGGATAAGATGTACGTAAAACGTATTGGGGAATATACAATAGTACAATAATCAAAAGACGCGAGGTTGTCTAAAAAGCAGCATACCTTATCATTTAACAGCGAGATCATGCAAAATAAGGGTACTTGGTCCTAAAACTGGATGACTATCTACCTAATTAAACATAGATGGATTGTACAGCATAGCTATATTTTCTAAATCTTGCTGACTCTTTGATCACAATCTAAGCAACACAGATATACTTTACTCTCAAGTATTTGTATGTATTCAAGCAAGGATCACCAAAGGCTTCATTAGATGCCGTTAAATGACATTGGCCTCTACCGTCACACTTGCCTTGGACAATCGCTTTAGATTTAAGAGCGCGACAGTCCGTTGTTTGTATCATAGCATGTGGACAGACGTTTCTTTCGGATCGTCCGTAGCTGGCTTGTTGGATTTGGATTTTTGCACCAGGACAGCGTATGTTAATTGTACCACCCTCGCACACCATCAACGTTGTACCTGCTTTTGTTAACAAAAGATGAAAGGTATATGGTTTGATTAATGCATGAGCGCGGGGATGGTGGATGAAGAATGTCAGAATGGTGGATGAAGAATGTCAGAATACAACATTTTTTTTATTAAACTGGCTAGATGGTCGTGGCCATTTTTTGACTACAATAATATTCTTGAGAAGAGCTCCATACAGAGAAAGAAAGAAAACATTTAAAGTTTAAAGCTTTATTTTTTTGAATTTGTCTTTACCTAATGACAGTTTATGACTAAAAGTATCATATTAAAAAAATAAGTAATGTGTTGTATAATTGACCATCCAGCCTCCTAATTCATAAATGACACACACGTCTCTTGTATATGAGCTGAATGATTAAATCATCAAAAACGAAATTAAAAGGCACCTTTTAAAAGGTTGCAGACAACTTACACATAAGAAGAAATTTGAAGTGGTTTAATTTTCGTGGATGTTACTGGTACCCCCTCCTCCAAGCCACAAATAAAAAATTCTAAACAAACACTTTCGAACAAGCAAATCAACGAATTAACATCCCGGCGAACTTTTACTTAATTGTGAATCCACGTGGCCATAACGATATTCAAAAAGTCCACGGAACATGAGAATATTTTATATATATATATATATATATATATATATATATATATTAAACACTACATTATCTTATATAACAGGATACCATTCTGCTAAATTATTATGCAAATCAGATACTCATTATTTGCAAAGGCGATTTTCAAGATGATATGAACCGGACACTTTGGAAAAACATATTCTCAAAGGTACGAATGTGAAGAAAAAAACCCGCATGTTATAAACGGATCAATATTTTTTTTTGATGAGCTCTCAGCCTGTTTAAATAGCTGAGGATCAATTTAAAATAGCTGTGGTACATTCATATCCATACCTGCTGCACAGTTTGGTTCCGATAGACTGGCATAACAGACACATTTATAAGACCCTGGAGTGTTGACGCAGTTGGTCGAAGCTACACATGGATTCATCTCTGAACATTCATCAATATCTGAAATTGTTGAAGACAGTTCAAAATAATTCCAGTTCAGTTTATAATACATTCAATAGTAATTATCATTAGAACATTTAATTGGAATTACAGTATGAACGGATATATAGACAAACGTACACAAATAATATTTTATATTAATTACTTGTGATTGTGGTTAGTACTGGCCGTAATAATACCTTCCTTAAGAAAGGGGTCAATTAATTTGTTTTACTGTAGATGACTTGTTTTAAAGTGGTTTGCTTTTATTATTAAACCACTAAATAAGCAAATCTAGATGAGCGCCCAGCTAAGGAAATATAATTTGCCATATTGTCTACGGTCTGATTATCTGTGTTCACTGATTGCATGTAGTAGACAATGTTTATAGAGTTGTTGAAATATTTGTCTTGTTCAAAGAGTTGTACTTTCCACATACTTCGTTATTCACTTGTATGATTATCTTGTTAAATTTATATGAAGCGTGTCTTTTTCTTCAAGTTGTTGAACTAGTTCACCGAGTTTTTAACCCTTTTTAATTAAGTGGTTTACATTGTTCATTGAGTGGTGTTACTTGTTCATCAAATGGTTTAACTTGTTCACCAAGTGGTTTAACTTGTTCACATAGTTGTGCCACTTGATGTTCACAAAGGGGTTTTTACCTTTTTGCACAGAGTTGTGTTAATGCTCACAAAAGGGCTTTAACTTGTTCACAGGTTTGTGTTATTTGTTCGCATAGTTGTGTCTTGTTCACAAAGTGGTTCAACTTTTTCATTCAGTTTTGTAACATGTTCAGAGAGTTTTATTATTTATTCACAAAATGGTTTAACCTGTTCCCAAGGTGGTTTAACATGTTCACAAAGAGATTAAACTTGTTCATAGAGTAGTTTACCTAATTGCAGAGTAGTTTACCTTGTTCGCAGACTTTTCCTGTCCAACCACTTCCACACTGACAGGTGAATGATCCCAGAGTGTTCGTGCATGCTCCTTCGTTATCGCATGGATTAGTCAAACACTCGTCAATATCTTTAATAATAAATACGAACGTGAAAATCAAAGACAACAGTCAACAAATAATCATGTCATACACTGATCCAGAATTTTTCTCAATGAAGAAACAGAATCCGTTTGAAAATTTTGTTTGACGGGGAGAAAGCGGGGTATTTGGCCTACTTTTCGTATCTTTCTTAATATAACAAGTTTTAGTTTTTCGGGAGGGGGGGGGGGTGTCATGTCCCACCTATACCATTCATGTATATACTATACATTTATGTGCATTTTATTTTTCAATTATCGAATGAAGAAATGTAGACAAGTATTGATTTATACTATTATTTTTCACAATATCTTACTCTGGAATGCATACAGTGTACCTTGTTCACAGTTTTTGCCAGTGTAACCAGCATTACAATTACACCTGTAGGACCCCTGTATGTTCACACAGTCGTTTGTCCCCTCCGAATTACACGGCGTGTCTGTAACGCATTCGTTTAAGTCTGAAATAGGCAGAACGAATCTTTAAGATTGAAATCAAAATTAAAGTTTTTTTAAGGATAGTAACTTTTGTCCGATCTTTTTGACATTGTGTCTATAAATTAAGTTTAATTTGATTCAAAGTTTTTTTTCTCTATATTGTACTCAATATTATTCATTTTTCTAACTGAAGTTACGATTAAAAAAAACTTAAATGATTTAAATTGAAAGTTTGTTTTATTGTCATGTTGAAAGTAAAGAGTAAATTAATCAGGGCATTTCATATTATTTTAAATATTGTTATTGGTCTAATTGATAAACGACTTTTAAACAAACAAAAATGTTTTATTACTTCAAAGCGATGATGCTTTTTGTCTTTTACATGTATGTACATTAAAATACAAGTCATCGAAATCTGTTAAATAAAATAACATGAATTTAAAAGTAGATGTACAGACCCACTAACCTATTTCACAGTTGGAGCCCGACCAGCCGCTTGGACATTCGCAGCTGTATGATCCTTCCCTGTTTACGCACTTACCCTGGTTACAAGGTGAGTTAGCGCAATCATCGATATCTGATGAAAAACAAAGAAAACCACTTATGATGAATTGATTGATAAATCGAATAATGTATGCATTATAATGACAAAACTATATGCATTGTTAAACTGTACCGGTTTATATATGTGCTTGAACTGCTCGGTCCAGTGGTTTTCCTATTACAGTATCAAATATTTTCCCATACAAACCGATTATCTTAGAATCGGTCAAAGATAAAAATATTAGAAGTAAATAAAAGTAAGTAAAATCATATTTATAAAGAAAAGGGACCGTTTGGTTTCGTTCCCCGATTGTTTTTTTTTAACCCGCATGTCATAAATCGACCGTAAACACAACAAAATTCTATATCATTGTCTCATTGAAATATGAATTAAATGACCGGGAAAACTACTTTTAAGTCCATTACTGTGGACTCATTTAAATTCGTGGGAGCCAATTCTCGTGGATTGTGGGTGTTTTGCTTATTCGTGGGGATGTAATTTCGTGGATGCGGTGGTTTTCAGTTTCTGTAAGAAAGATAACTCTTTCCATATTTTCAGTTTCGATAAGAAAGATTTAAGTTTTTACGTGAGTTATCCTTCCTTGCACCAGTACAAGTACTTGAGTAAAATTCAGCAATAAATTTGCCAGAAGGCAAAATAAGCTATTCTAAGTGTGATTTTCTCTGGGACTGCTCATTTATCTCAAAGATGACGTCGCTTAAGCAGTTGTAAAATACGGGGAAACTTAAAACCACAACACCAACAATCCCTGATCTGTCCAACCCCGGGAGTTGTTTACAACCTCGTGAGGCAGCAATATCTCAAGCTGGCAACGATGAAGTTCAAACAATTAACTTCAGTAGTCCTGTCTCAACGCCTAGGAAAAGAAAGCGGGTAGAATATAATGACTTTGACGAAGAACAAGGAGCAGAAGTTGGTATACTTGCAGTTTGAGACGGGTTTGCGAGGGCAACAAAGCGTTTCATGGATGAAACGTGTCTGAATCAACGGTAAGGAGCATCCGAGACAGGTATATTATAGCAAGGAAAGCATCTGGTATGTACTAGTATTAGAATTATTAATACATATATTTTAGTGTTACCTAAAAATTGAATGACATAACTAGCACTTCTGCGTATTTGCTTTTTCGTATTAAACATGCAATACATTTAATACTTCAATTTTAAGGAGATGCTCATCTTGCTGCTCTTCAGAAATCCCCTTGAGAACACTCCCTGAAGCTTGATAATTTGGATGGAGAAGTGCAGAATTAGATCCGTCAAGTACGACTAAACTGAGGTGTAATCAACTTACGAATTGGTATTGCAGGGGCTGAGGCCACTGTGACAGGTTTGATAGGAAAGAAAATTAGTCCGGAATGGTGGCCACATTGAAATTACAAAGCAATTTGCAAGATCAACTTTGCGTCGTATGGGTTTTGTTAAACGTAAAGGAACGAAAGCCGTTGAAACTTTGCCAAGTGATTTTTAGAACATTGAATCTAAATTTGTGAAAAATGTTAAATGTTTAATGTAGTGAGCGAATTTTCTGTCCCCGATTCTCTGAGTATTAACTGGGATCAAACTGGCCCTCAGCTTGTTCCTGGGGGTCAGTGGACCATGGAGGAAAGAGGGTCAAAGCAGGTAACAATTGCCGGTATTGATCACACATCAAATAACGCTTCTTCTTGGAATAACAAAATACAAAATCTCGAACTTTAACCCCCCCCCCCCCCCCCCCCCCCCCCGTAGCTCATTTATGCTGGGAAAACCGAGCGTTGTCTTCCTCAGGTGGTAGAATTAGCTACTGATTGGGATGTTACATTTACTTAATCTCATTGTCTATGCTGCAATATGTTGACAAAATGTTGGGCCATATGTGAACTGATAAATTAACGCAAGTGTTGTAAAATACAAAAGTTTACTTTGTTTAATTTGGTTACCTGTCTTCATATAAAAACATGAATATGGAAATTCCATATCCTGGATTTCCAACTACCAGATTTTGAAAAACTCCATGCGGAAGTTCCTGTTGACGACTTAAGAGAAGCATGCGAAAATTATGTTTTTTTTCTTCTTCTTTATGCTGCATATATATTTTCCTGTATTTAAATTTTCAAGATCAATTTCTGTCTTTATTCGTCGAGGATGTAATATTGTGGGAGAGGGCTACCCACGAAAACCACCAAAGTTAATTCTAATGATTCCACAGTATTGTACACATACTAAACAATACCATCGTTTTAAAGCATACATAAAAAATTAGATATAAAATCGGACCAAGCAGCTTTAAATTATTTTTCGGCGAAAACTACCTTAAATTTATACACCAAAGCTGATAAAATATCAAATTTAAAAAAATGTTTAAATTTTATCAATTATGATCCAAAATAAAATCATCGCGATAATGGATATACAGTATGATTTGCACTTCTCACCAATGTCATCTTAATAGGAGATTAATCTGCCTTAAGGAGGCTGGCTGGACAACAAATTAACCATCATATCATCCTTTAATTTTCAGATATAGTTTTTATTTTAGCTATAAACTATCAATTAGTAAAGAAAAAAAAATCATATATTTTAGCTTTCAAATTTGAATATTTTGCTATATCGCTATACAAATCTCTCTTTTTAAGGAGATAATATAGTCTTAAAATAGCCACGACCATTCAGCCCTCTCAAAAATGGCAATGACCAACTAGCCCACTAAATTTGTGGGACAACAATAAACTGTAAATTTACCTTCGTCACAGTTTGCGCCTTGCCAGCCACCTGGACATTTACAGATATAGCCACCGCGTGTGTATCCACACGTTGCTCCATTTACACAGGGGTTGTTTTTCTCACAAATATGTCCTGAAATTGTAATCAGAGAAAATTAAGGTTCCTATTGAAAGTACAGATTCTTTGTAAATAAACCCGTGTCTGAAATTATCGAATCGGTAGTACTTATCTGTATTGCTTAATGTCCATACTCGCATTTTTTTGTATAATCACCAATTTAATAAGTTAGCTTAAATTGTTTGTATTTTAGTGAAAGTATTTTGTTCATAACATGTAAACTAGAACTCGCCCACTTTTCAAAGCATTTAGCCGATTAAGAGGTTATTGTAGTTGATCTAGCTTGCATAGTCCAATATCCATCTCAGAAAGAAAGTCTACGGAGATTTTGCATTGAAGCTGACATGAAGGTACCCGGATGATAACGTTGAAAAAGTGAAAAGCTGTCAATGTGACAGCGAACCGGGTTTTCTTTTATGTGAACTGTATCCATAATCCATGTCAACCCTGAATTGATAAACACTACCTATCGTATCCAAAGAAATGGGGTACCCATATGCAATATTTTGCCAAAAAATGATTAAGTTCAAAAGCTGGTATTTTAAAAATAAATTATCAGAAATCAAAATTCTAGCAATATGCACACCTCTGATATATGTACAATTGATCTGCAAAAGAACATTTCCTATCTTGAAAACTGTAGGAGGAGCTATCCGTACAATAAGGGTACCCTATATGCAATATTTTGTCGAAAAATGACTAAGTTCAAAAGCTGGTATTTTTTTCATAAATTATCAGAAATCAAAATCCTAGCAATATACACAGCTCTGATATATGAACAATTGATCTGCAAAAGAACAACTTCCTATCTTGAAAACTGTAGGAGGAGTTATCCGTACAATAAGGGTACCCTTTTGTCAGCCGCCCGCCCGCCCGCCCGCCCGCCATTTTCACCATTTCAATAAACCGGATTTTTCCGTTGGAAAACCCGGTTAAAAATTGCGCGAGGTGTCCCGAGTAATTCCGAATGGAGAAAAGATGTAAACATTTCCCATTATAAATCTCTGTAAGAAGTTTGTTGTCAATTTCTCTGGGTAAAAATTGACGAAGTGTGAATAAAAAAAATCTTGGTTTTTTTTCCCTTACATCGATTTCAATTGTACTATTTTTTAGAAAAGTAGGTGTATTTTAGTTAAAATTCGTCAAAAAGTTAGGTAAGCAGTAACCTGGGACAGACTAAAAAAAAAGTCGATTGTTCAATCTTTGTTTTACCTTTAATTTCCATTACTTAATTTCCATTACTTACAGATATGATGTACATGTAATTTCTTTTTTAATTGGTCTAAAGAATTGGAATTTAGTATGATAGAATGCCGGATAGAATTGTACATTATTTGTTCGATGAATTATCGTATACGGTGTCCTGAACAACTAGCAACTTCAAAACAAATCAATTGCTTATGATAAGGCACGATACTACTAGTTAACACGATAGGATAAACGGAAAAACACCCTGTTAGGATTAAAGCATTATATGATAGGATTAACGCACGATAGAACAGTATAAACACACGATACGATAGGATTGATGCATGATAGAATAGGATAGAATTGTAAAAAATAACGTTGCGGGAACTGTACAATACTCTCAAAATGTTTGTTTTATGAACGTCGTGGTGCGCTCTTTTATTGACACCGATATTGTGCTTACCTATCCCATTGTTCTCTTGTTCGTTCTGGTTTCGTGATGCAAGTGTTGTTGCAATAGACAACACAGTCTAACAAGATATAAAGAGGCTCGCCATTACACAACATTATATTTTTATCTTTTGTTAAATTTCACCTATAAATCAACACTATATGTATCTTTCAAAGGAAACAGAATTCATACGAAAACAATTGTGTCCTAAATTATACTGAAATCATTTGTTAAAAACTCGGCGATAATAGACCATAAAATCATGTTACATAAGCATGTACACTACCCAATAATTTCATAAATATGCAAAACCGCCGTGTAATCAATTTTTTTTTTTTATATTTAAAATGAATTGTAAAGCTTAGTTGCCATTTACTTATTAGTACGTATGTTATTATTAATAAAATTGTAAAACCATACCGTCATCGTAAATATCTTCATCTTCAAGGTTTTTCGCTACAGAAAAGATGGAAATCATAGTGTTTTTAAACCCATTATCGTCAAACAAGTCACGTGATTTGGGATTTATCCATAGAGAGAATCTGATTAGCTGCTTAAAATTTAAATCAAATAATTATGTTTAAAACATTGTATTTATTCCACATGCACTTCTTTTCTACCTGTGGCTAGTTGAACACGCAATTTTTTCAATAGCTTTGATATTGATGCAAAATAAATGAAACTGATTGTAGAACCATACGTGGTACAATTATCGTAACTATGTAAACTTCAGAGATCATGATCAAAGTTTCAATTATGCATTTATATCACTTTTTTGTTTCATATTTAATTTTTCTCTCTAGACTTTTATTCAACTCCGTTGAGATTATTCATGCAGTCAACACTTATACTATGCAAACGTGCAAAGTCATCTTTGATGATCTCTCTTAAGTTAAATGCTTTTTAATATTTTTTGTTCAATGTCACAAAATGTCACAGTAACTGGTAAATGCATCCAAAGTAAAGCTTGAATAAGTTTGGATAAGTTTGTGTTCAGGGTGCGTATATGTGTTCGATGCCTTTTATATATTTTAAATTATGTCAATTTTCTAAAAAAGATGAAAAGAACAAATTAAACATCTGACTAAAAAAGTTCACATAATACACAAAAGAATGATTTTAAAGGCGTCGGAATACCATTGGGAGAAGATAAAATATCAGACAAATTTCCTCATGTACACCCGTCGTTTCACATGTACGTTTTAAAAATAATTAATTTAATGATCAGAAGATTATACATTATGTATCGGAAATACTTTGACGAACATACTGAAATTCCTTTACTAATATATTTTACTATAATAATTGAGGTCTTGCCCAGAAAATATATTTTTGTTTATTTAGAATATAAAAATGTTTCTTAAATACTTTAATTACTTAAATAATTTACGTACGTATTGACTGTCACAGACAGCTTTAGGCAGAGACGGAGAAACTACAGGGAATCCATTTCTGGACACAACGCGGGTTTTGGACGGACTTGACCTACCTGGGAAGGGGTGGGTACCTCTGATCCTGCCTCTCGCGAAATGAAGAAATATCTTATAGCATAAGGATAGCTGTTCTCCATCATTCAAGATAAGCATATATAAATACAATACAATTAAGTGATTCATTGAACAAATTTAGAGATAAAATGTTACAGAACAGATGGAGGGAAGGGTTACCAGCATATCCAAAATTAAGAACATACTAATTATACGCTTAAACTGTATGTTATAGTTTAAAAACAATTATCTGATATTTTTTTTATCATGTAACAAGATATCACGTAACATGGATACTAACTTGAAAGTATGAGTAGATAAATAGAAATACATAAAAGGACCGGACACTAGATGACACGGTTATGGAATATCTTCATAAGTGTATTACATTGAAGATATGACTGTTCAGTTAGATGGATTCAGATCACAGACTTTTAATCTTTAAAAACCCTTGAGCTTCAAAAATTGAAAACAAGGCATGTACAGGAGTCGGATGATTTCATCTTTCCTTCATAGAACAAACACTGTAGACAGTTGTCACAGAATTCAGAAAAGTACTACAAACCAATTGACAAGACATTATGCATGAGTTAGATGATCTGGTGGAGGCACATGTCTTGTACATAAGAGTTGGAAACTGCTCATCTTATGCAAAGAAAATTATATAGGCTGGGCCCTAATCGGAGAAGATTGTTCGGATCTGTGTAAAGAAGACACATATAGCTTAGGATAAAAAGTAGCTCCATTATGCCTTATGCATTGTATGTACTTTATATCGCCAAATTAAGCTGTCTATCTCTGTATGATAATTGTTATCCCGTGACACTGTGCCAATCTATTCATTGCAGTTATAGTCAATGGATCGATTCCCATGTTTCATTGATGTGTCTTGTTGTAGACGTTGGATTTACACCCACCCAGTATTTTCAAACTTTTAAGGCTAAATACATAAAATTTTGAAGCATTCATGTAGTTAAGGTATTTTATCATATATTTAATGCATATTGTTATCAATTTCTAACAATTAGTATATTTTTATTGGACTCTAACTTGGGTATTAAATAATGTTTATTTTTTAGTACATTCTTAGAAATTCTCTTGCATCACATGACATGTGGTTTAATTAACTAAATAATCATCGATGAATAAGAAAAAAACTACTTATTTGACATGTCCCCTTTTTCAGTACCGCGTAATTTAGTTTTATGTATTTATCGAAATGAAATGTCTCACTTGCCCAATCCAAAAAAAAAGATGACACTAATTAAGTAACATCCCTTGTCCATTTCATACCTTTGATCTCATACCTGTTTTTTCATCACGATATATAAAGTGCCAATCGAAAATGTGGTTTATTTGGATCAATAGCTATATTGATTTGAGTACTCTTGTGTATGTTTGAAAATGCAGAACTTCAAAGGAGATGAGAAAGGCTAAATATTTCAGAAAGTTATTTTTTAGTTAATGTGGAAAATATTATTACTCAATTTCTTCCCCGAGAAGCATAGCCAAAGTTCTTTTCAAATGAACAGTGTTGTTATGGGAAAAGGAGGTACCATTTGTTTGGGTTATGCTATATTTTGTTTGCAACGATTATTTTGCAATTGCTATACTTTTTTGACCCCTCCGTCCAAAAAACAACGAATGAAGTTTTTATTCATTTTTGGTGATAGTATGATGATTTCAACATTCACGTTTAAATGATGTGGGGTATTGATAATCAATAGCGAGACATTATAAGTTGATAAAGGTGTGAAAAAAGGACATCAATCAGCCAAACTCGTCCATGAGATTTTTTAGTATCCAACACTCAAACCAAACTTTGCGACATTTTTTCCTTTTTGATAGTAAATAGTGTTTCGGCGGTTTTAAAACGGGTACCTGCCCCAAGGCCCGCCTCTTCATATGTCCACCTTAGCAGTGTAGTCTTGTGGTAAACGTGATCTTATGATAATATCTCATATGCGTTTGTCATTGCTATAAGCTATAATTGATTCCGATGTAAATATTACTTTGCATCTCGTGTTTGTTTTCATTTCGTTCTAGTACTTAAAGGTGCGTTTTTTTTAACCCTTTGACTCTTAGATTATAATTTGTAACCATAACTAATTGATTATGGAGTTTCGATTGACTTTTGGTTTTATTTAGGATCTCATTTCTGTCTGCTCCAATTATGCCTGTGATAATAGGGTCTATTTCTGTATTAGAGTAGCCTCTCTTTGACAAATGTTTCCTAAAGTCTTCTAGAATTATACTGAGAGTTGTAGTGTCATTGATATTTCTCACATGTCTTATGTATTAAGCCTTAATAAAACCTTTGAATACGACTCGGTTGTGAGAGTTTTCTCTATGTAGATACTGAAAATTGTTTGTTGATTTAATATCTAGTTTGATGGGTTCTTGAAATTTTCTTCCTTTATACACTGTTGTGTCTAAAAAGTTCACTGAGTCAGCTGAGATTTCAAAAGTGAATTTTAAGTGCGGGTGGCACCGATTGCCAATTTCAAAGAATTCGAGAATCTCAGTCTCAGAACCATTGAAGATGATGAAACCATCATCTCTTAATCTGCCGTGAAACAGGGCTTTATTAGCATATTGAAACTGTGCAGTGTCAAATCGTGTCCAAGTCCCTTTAAAAATATAGGAATTTTATGCAATTATATCTGGCAAACTACCACCGTACATGCGATGGCAAATTGAATGTCGCCCTAACCTGGGAGATTCAAATATAAACAAGGAATTCCAAGAAGTCTGGAAATCTAAGACCAATACCATCAGAGATAAGATTCTCAAATCGTAAGTCGAATTCATAAACGACAAAATTGGTCTCGCCAATAACAAGCTTAGAGAAATTCGGGTAGAAACCCTTAAGGTCTTTCGATTGTCGCGTGACGTCACTGTGAGCATTTCGGAATATTTTACCGTTATCGGTTATAATATTAATGTTATGTGATGCATGGTTTTGCCAATATTTCTTGATTAATATGTGTGTTTTACACATTTTAAGCTATGTGAAGTGAAATGACACTAATGCTTAACAATTTATAGAGAGTAGTTTGAGTTGAAATCGCTGAATTCAATGAAAAACTGATAAAACCAACAACAATTCATATTTTTTTTCCTGGCAAGGTAATTATTTCTTTGCAGATTTCGATAGGATATATAATGAATTACAAATGTACCAGTTTTCAGTGAGTTTGAACCATTATTTCAAAAGTTATAGACGTTTTATGCTGCAAAAACGTACTTATTCATGGTTGAAAAATTGTTTCAAAATGCACTGTAAATGTGATAGCTTTCATAATGGCAAGTTTAAATGGCCTTAAAATGTTAAAATGTATAAAATAAAGGATTGCGATTAATTTCTTTAAAAAATTGCTATATTATATACAGAAATCCGTAAAAAAAATGTGGTTTGATTGGCGCAGTCGTCGCTATAATTGTCCTGATAGTGTACCTTTGTAAGCTCCTACAGCATGAACAAAATATTTGCAACATACCAATATTTAAGTTCAATTTGAATGTTTACATATTAATCTTCCAATTTTTACAAATATTAAACGGATTAAACCATTAAAACGTCAAGGGTGGAGAAACCTTAAAGGGTACCTCCACCCAAATTTTTTTTTCAGCAATCAATAGAATTGAGCTATCTTAGAGAGCTCCAAAAATCCGCACCTTGATATATGCACTGGTTTAGAAGATATAAGCAATTAAATGTGACATTTTTTCCTTTTCACGGAAACGCACGAGCGTAAAATCTGAAAAAGTCGCTTATCAGTTGTGGAATGTGCTACGTAACAAATGTGACCACCAGCATCATTGCTTCACAATCAAGTAAAACTGAAGTGTTAAAAGAGAAAGATGATGTTTAACTTTTTTTCAATGTAAAGGAAGATTTTACAAATCATTAAAGATGATTTTAGTGAAGATATACAATTAACCTATAAGGGTGCAAATAACAATGAAAGTAGCATCCTGTCCCAATATATGTAACAATTCATTAGGACTCAACACCCTCATTAATGTTCTAGGCCAAAAATGAAAATGTCTTAGATGTCTTAGACTCTCTATGGTCAGAGAGTATATCACTAACTATCAGAGGTATTTGAATATCTTAATAAAAAATATTCACTAATGTCTGCCTCATCAGATTAGATTTATACTCATGCAGTAATCACTCGCTCATATTTTAATGTGATTAGATCACACATTAATATAAAAATACAAAAACATACTTAAATCTGTGTGTCTCTGTGTGTGGGTAGGTAGGAGTAGCAGTCTGAACAGGATTCACATTGCTATTTTTATAGTGCATGTAATTATAAACACTGGAAATGAAGTAAACATCCCACACCCCTGGGAAGTACAGGCCCATTTTGCAAGTAAGTAAAAAAAAAATACAAATACATGTACAAGGTATATTCAATAGGTGCACCTCTCTCTCTCTCTCTCTAAACAACAACTATACTGGAAAACTTAAAGTACCCGTAACATGCCTTGATAGGGGTCATCAAATGTTCTTTTAAATGTAATACCAATAATTAGATGAGAACCCTTCATACAATATGATTGTCTCATTTGATGAAAATTTGGCACCAGCCAGGGTATTTTATTTTTCACATTCTGACCGTCTATATCAGACCACTATAACTGTCCACAAAGTATCCTGTATACTAGTAATTAAATGAGTCCGACTTCTAATAGCAAATATTTTGTGTAGAATAGTATTTTTAGTAATTTTTGATTGAATCCCCTTTAATAGATTAATCATGTTTATTTAAGAAAGAAAGTAGTGTCTAGATATTACAAATTAACAGATATACATGTATGTCATTTTCCCTTGAGTCTGAGAAGGGCAGTCCATTTATTTTGGATCAAATGTGGTTTCTTCTTGAATTGAAATTTTGTGATGGGACACTCGTGTATTAAAACACCCACCCGAAACACATCTTCTACCCCTCTTCGTTCACACCGATAATCAAATGACAATACTTAGTTTGTAATACTTAGTTTGTAAAGCAACAGAGACTGCCTCTGCAGTGGGACACATTTGTGACGTCACACAGCTGATAACGGGGGAAACAGCCGAGCGAAAGGTTACTCTCAGTCAGGTTTGACATTTTAATTAATTCCAGCTAAACCATAAATCCTACAAACTTGGTTTATTCGAGACTGTGTTTTAAATGATCAGATGAGTATTTTAAGAAAATAAAAATTTTTGACTGAAGGTACCCTTTAATGCCATCGAAAAATCCACCCAGCGGCAGGAGCGGCGAAAACAAAATTCAACGAAAAGACCAGACTGATTAACCTTATTTATACGCAAATTCTGTGAAAACAATTAGTACCAATGAATTCTTCATGCAATTTACTACTGATATCGTCTCTTTACTTGCCTCGGATAGTCTTTTAAACACCATCACCAGCCCTGTAAATTAAAGTGATGCAGTTTGTTTACATGTAAAAATGGCGACTCTCGATCTCGATGTAAATTTAACATACTTGATTTTCCGAGGTCGGTAGCGTGTTTCGGAGAAAGTCTGAGACAAGTAAAGAGACGGTATCAGTAGTAAATGGCATGAAGAATTTAATGGTACTATCTGTTTTCACAGAATTTGCGTATACATAAGGTTAATCAGTCCAAAACTAGCGCACGTTTTTCTGCGCAATAAATATACAATTTTTTCAATGGGTGGCCCTGTAGCTCCCAGGTCGTCCATCCGAATTTTTTCAGACCGGGAGCTACAGACCTGCAGCTAAGTAAATACCTAAAGGTTGTCCAATTACTTATTAAAACTTATTCTGTTAGGTATGCGGAGTAACAATGTCGCAAAAATGTAGTATTATGTAATTTACTAGTCCAACGAGCAAGTTCATTTACATATGGGAGTTACGATGTTTATAATTGTTATTAAGGTTTCCTTTTATCTTTTTTTTACCTGGTGTCAAGATCAAGATGTGCTCAGGTGTCAGCAGATTTTTCTTTGTTAGGGGATTATCTACGTTAAACTAATTATTTCGTGATGGCCTGTGTCCGGAGAGTACGGTCACGTGGGTCAAAGTTAAAATTACCAAAATAGTCTTCGAACAAAGAATCTAAATTTTGATTGGCTGAAATAGACCAGGGAAGCCCAGGTCTCCGATTAAGGTAGCGTACCCAACCTTGATCATTCTGATCGGAGACCTGCAGCAATAAAGTTCTAATTATTTTCTGAAGGCTTCCCTGCTTCTATTTTCAGCTAAAATATGGTTTGGTTTATTTTCTCTTTAATTTATAAAGTTATTTTAAAAGCTTTTTCATTTCTTTATTTTGGAATGTAGAAGAGTTCTTTTCATCTTTAAAGTTAAATGTGTTTTTAAGAAATTTGAGCTTTCGTCCAAGTTTAAATTTGTGTTTACTTCATTGATTTTCTTATTCAAGTTTATTTGATTTAAACTTTGCTTTTCTATTCTAAATTGTTAACTTTAGTTGCAATTATGTTTTAGTTTATGAATTCTTAGTTAAATCACTTAATCGTATTTATTTTTGGTTTATTGATTCATAACTGGCACCTGCGGCACTTGCACTTTATTTCTTTTTACAAAGTCGGAAATAGTTATTCCGTTTTTGGTTCTCGAGTTTAAGATTTGTTTACTGCACAGCAATGCAACAGTTAACTTTTATATCGTTAGTTTATACTTTAAATACTTAATTGATCCTTATTTAAAGGAATACTCAGGTAAATTTATGCATTGTTTGTATCACCGCTTCGTTTGTGTAAAACTTCGTTCATCAGATAACTGTTACTCTAATTATTTTTATAAGTTCGAATTTCCTCGACAATTGTTTACATTAACTTTTATTTAGGAAAATGTCATTGTTTCATTTTTTTATGCAGAGTGAGTGTTTTTATATTGTTTAATCACTCTGATAGTCACCAGCGTTAGGTAGGCTAGGGCACCCACATTTGTAATGCTTAATGTAGATAGTTGTCATAATTTTTATTGTGCCTGGTGACTAATATTATGTTCAATTCTGATCGGAGATCTGCAACAATAAAGTTCTAATTATTTTCTGAAGGCTTCCCTGCTTCTATTTTCAGTGCAATGGTCCCAAACCTTTTGGGCTGGACATTGCAAAACGGGTCCTCCCACTGCGAGCGAGTAAACATTCCCCCAATCTCATATCGACGACAAAACCCGTCACGATTATATATTTTGTTTATGGTTAATCACAGAATACACCCACACATTACAATTTTTAGACGAGCCCTTGGCAGTGTTCTCCCCAGGCTATTAAAGCACCGCGGTACCGTGGTGCTATATTTTCGGCCCGCCTATCTGGTCGGCCGCGGTGCTATTTATTTTTACCGCGGTTGTATTATCGAGTATCGGTGGTATTTTATCCGAGCGGTATAAAAATACAGGTGTAATTTAGTCTGACGCGCGATGTTTACAACACGTGATCGTAATTCCATATGGGGCCATCCGAATGTTTATTGAACTTAATTAGCTGATTAACACATGCTAGTGGACTCTAATTTGTAATTTTTGTGTTTAAATTAGTCTAGCCCTGCGCAGGAATATCATTTTTGGCAAAAGATTCCTGAACAATGTTCATTATTATCTAAACTTCACGTAAATGACATATTTTTTTTTCAACTTTGAATTTGATATGGTAGTGAAAGTAATAGGTGCATTTTTTAAAAGATATATTTATATACATAACATCAAGATTCTAGAAGAAAAGCTAAATTAGGGAGGTATCACAATCATGTATTCGTCCAAGCGGTTTGCGTACAGCTCACCTGTATATTGGGCCAGACGTCTCTTGGCTGCTCTGGATTATAACAACAATACAGACAGTCCAAAACCTCGGAGCTGCTTGGTGAGAGGGAAAAGCGGCGGAAGTAAGAGTCCAAGAACCTGCGTCTGCGTAAGGAACTCAATGATCTGAAGGCAGCCCACCTTCTCTCTCCTGAATTGTAAGGTGTTACCATTATAAAAAAGGGACTATGTGTTGTTTTTTTACAATATATTTACATGGATGACATCGAGTTTTTAGAAGAAAAGCTGAGTAGGAGAGTTATCACAATCATCTTTTGAAGTATTTCCAAGCGGTTTGAGAACAACCCACCTGTATATAGGGCCATACGTCATTTGGCTGCTCTGGATTATAACAAAAATGTAGACAGACAACCCATCCAGGATAGAGATAGAACTTTGAGGTATTTCTAAGGTTATAGTACATTGCTCTCATTTATAATTTTCCTCTTAAGTTGGATTTTTTAAACAGGTAACATTATATGTGCTTCCCCATTCTTCATTATTTTTCCTATCTGTGTCATATATTTCAAGCTGATGACTATAAGTATACAAACATACATAAGGACATTTTGATTTGTGACCAAAGTTACATAATAATTATCATATAATGAAAATATATTTTTTGGCTGACAAATTTGTTTAGTGTAGCCTTCAGAGAACCGTCAACAAAAGTCTGGAAGGTGGACGGCGTTTCTTGTCAAGGAGAAGAAGACCTAGCATCACATAGACAGGTGTTTTGGGGGCTGATTTGGGACCGAAATTCGGCCCCAGCCCCAATCGGAAATTTCCTAATATTTACCCAATTTCTCACCAAAAATTCCAAATAGTAATTTGAAACCAAAAATATTTGTACGAGTTGTCAAATTTTTTTAAGAAAGACTGAACAGAATAATAAATAATTTAAAGAACTCTAGAAAAAAAAGTAGTGAGCTTTAATTGGTACTGTAAATTCACGCTAATGTGTTTTATATTTAAAGAATAAACGAGCAAAACGCTGGAAAATATACTGGTATGACTTACAAATGTGGTGGCTTTGATGTGAAAAAAAGAGAATATTATATATCCCCACCCCTCAACTCCTTTAACCAACAAATTCATATAGGAATGTTATTATTGTAGAAATGTTAAGTGTTGTCACAAAACATACAACTAACCTGTGGTTCAAAAAGCACTATTTGTTATTTTAATTATTTTTAAGGCACAACAATGTCAACCAACAAATGACATCACCTTGTCTACCTGTACCTTGGCGTCTGATCATATGACTGAAGTGAACACTACCATGTCCACTGACAACATATCCAAGATTGGAAAACCTGTTATGTCTACCAAACCAGTAACTAACGTGGAAGAAATTACCACGACCTCTGATCATATGACTGAAGTGAACACTACCATGTAAAATGACCATGCTGATGATGATGATGATTTATTCCCATTATTTGAAGCAGAACACAGAGAGGTGGAGGAATACTAAACAGAAAATAAGAGCTTACAATATTCCAGTTTGACAACCCTCAGTGAGCCAGTAGTCGACAAACAAGTGAGAGCTCTACCGAAATTTAAAGAACCCATGCATAAAAACGAGACCCATATGTCCCAAAGGGCGAATATGAACGAAAAGAAAGACAATTGTCTACCAAAACATTCATCAACATCTAAAGGGAAAGGACGCATTAATTAAGTAGAGAGGAACGAACGACAAATCGAAAAAAAGGTATTTGTCTGACATCAATTCAGTTCAAAACCTTGCTGTCGGCGATGGACTCCGTTCAAGAAACCATTCTCAAGAACGAAGCGCAAAGTTGGCATCTAGGATACAACGTTTCCCTCCAACCCTTGCGTGGATATACGAAAGTACTGGACACCCATCGAAGAATCGGACATCGTTCCTACCAGAAAAGGACTCTGGGTAAGACCGTAGGAACAGACTTATTGGTAGACATTAAAAACTGTGTAACACAATAAGCTACAACAAATTGTGTTATTGTTATGATGCATTTATCTATTTTACTCTTGTCTGCGTGGGCATTAATTAACACCTGTACAGAGAAGCACACTTTCCTTTCTACGCGGGAGTTATGGATGGGTATACAAACGCCTGATGATAATCAAGGACGTTTTGACCAGGACGTGGTGATCATAAATGTACATTTGATGCTGCATACATCATTTAGGTTTTATGGATGGGTGTACAAACACCTGATGATAATCAAGGACGTTTTTACCAGGACGTGGTGATCATAAATGGACACTTGGTGTTACATACATCATTTAAGTTTGACATGGTCACCGACTTTATGGAACCCTATGCCATAACCATCAAAGTAATGGGTGAATGTCCTTTCATCTTAAGTACATACACCGGTCAAGTACGACACGGAGAGACACCACGTCGTTGTTTCCTTGGAAGCATATAATACTCGGACTTGGTCAGAAGAGTCAGTCCTCAAATCAAGATCAGTGAGGAAGAGCGTACTCTTCAGCCATCCTTAAACCTTAAAGCTGTACGATCACAGACTGTAGAACAACTTCTCCTGTCAGAGACTGTGTTATCTGGTGTGCCTGTTGCTTGGAACAATAACTATACTTTTACACTATTATTGGACTTTGTAACCGAGATAACTTTCTTACCTGATTTGTATTTACTTCATCTTTTGCTTCGTAACCTTATTAAAATTATTTGAACTTAGTACCGTTTCCTTTGTGCTGTGTTACAACTGCCTTCTGGAACTGAAAAATGTGAAATGCCGTTCGGAACGCGATGATCATCAAAATCAGAGAGGAATGTTACAATGCAAACATTACTTTTTTACATACAAAAAAAACAAAAACAAATGAAAAAGATTTTGATTTTAATATTAAAATTTTGTTAATGAATTTAGAACTTTTTTTTCTCTCCATGTTTTGTCACTTATTATTCTATGGCATTTAAATTTCTTGTAGATAGTATTTGTCTGATTTAGTGCATTTTTATATTAAAATGAATTGATCAAAATTAAAGATAATTTGTTATTGCGTTTTTTTAAGCCTGAAAATTAACAAAACGCGCAATATAAAAGCCACTTAAAGTTACAATATCGCATCAATGATTCAAAAGCGCCTTCGTAAAGAACGGCAAAATCTTAGTTCAGAAGAATTATAATTTTTTACTGTAATCACGAGATTTAACTTCCCGTTCCTCTAAAGTATTCCGTCTATATGGCTGTGTCCTTACTCCAACTTTTTGTAATTATATTCTTTTTTGAAATGAGGGATGTCCTTTCAGTCCGTATAAGTATATACGGCGATCAGGTAAACATGGCTGTGTCCTTACTCTAAACTAACTAAAGAGACAGAGGTTTAAAGCTGCTTGTTTCATATCATTTTACTAACAGCCTAGAAATGGCAAGGTCTTGGATTATAGATGCGTTGACTGAAGAAAAACGTCCCAAAAGTCTTCTGTTTTGTAAATCTATTAAATATGCATCGAGTAAGTATGCTTATATTGTTTAAGAAATTCCAGACTTAGGTTTTGAATTGTTTCGGTGAGAGACTCCTCGAGAAAGTATAGATAAATTATTGAGGTGCTATAAAATCCAAACAGTGATCTGAAACTTGTTATAGCAATTAACTTCCTTAGGAATGGAATTTGTTTGTGTTAATTTTAACAATGTAATTATATATTGTCCAACTGTCAGTGTTGTAGGATTACATGTATATGATTCATTTTGCTGGATCTGTGCTTACAGTATAACACAGTTTTGAATTCTTAGTTTTTATTTTGCTATAAATGTATGTGCTATTTTGTATTGAACTATACACCATACACTAACGTACGAGTTAGCTTTATCAAGTATAACTTCAACTAGATACGATCTCGTTACGAGTAACGAGTAAGTCTTCCGTTCAATTTCTTAAACGATACGATTAAAATATTAATGAAATTTCAGAACTCCCCCTCAACCGCTTCCTTTGAGATAATGTATACGATTGTCAACATCCTTTACAATGCTTAACAAAGTGTTTTGCTTTTTCACATTCAGCACATTTAAGATTTCAGTTCCTTAAAATCCCTTATTATGTCATCAATGGGTGTGGCAATGAGTTTTACAAACTGATATTATTACGATCAACAACTTTGCATCTATAATGCATTACAAAATTTTGATCGTTTTTGAGTTATGTGTAAAAGACTTTAAGAGTGTCTTGGCCCCTAATTTAAGGGGCCAGTCCCTTTTTGTGAATTTCATACGAAAGGTCTCAAGCATACTAACATTTTTTGTTCTTACACCCATCTTAAATTCTTGTTCATTTTTGAGATACAAATGATTGAATATTTTAGGGGCCAGCCCTGTAGATCCTTAATGGGGACAGACATTTGTGTTTTGATTAGTGGAATCGATTTAAATTATCAATACAAGCATTTTCTCTTCTACAATCCTTAACAAAATATGTCTCGTTCTCTAGATATATTGTGTCATAGTTTTAGAACTTTGGCCCCTAACAATCCCTAATTACGTAATAAATGGGCATAGCAATTAATTTTTCTGTTAGATATTGTTACGATCAACAACTTTGCTTTTATAATGCATTACAAAATCTTGATTGTTTTTAAGTTATTTGTAATACAGTTTACGAGTCTCTTGGCCCCTAATTTAAGGGGCCAGCCCCTTTTTCTTGATTTTATACGAAAGGTCTTATGAATACTTACATTTTTTGTTCTTACATCTATCTAAAATTGTTGTTCATTTTTGAGATACAAATGATTAAATATTTTAGGGGCCAGCCCTCTAGATCCTTAATGGGGACATATATTGGTGTTTTGATTAGTGAAATCGATTAGAATCATCATTGTAAGCATTTTCTCTTCTACAATGCCTAACAAAATATGTTTCGTTTTCTTTATATATTGCGTCAAAGTTTAAGTACTTTGGCCCCTAAAAATCCCTAATTACGTAATAAATGGGCGTGGCAATGATTTTT